>JAHZTW010000002.1:121023414-121411314 GCA_020283515.1 Alliaria petiolata | reverse complement strand
AATCTTACCATTGTATATGTTTTTCCGGATCCAGTTTGGCCATATGCAAATATGCAGACATTGTATCCATCAAGAACAGAACGGATCAATGGCTGCATATCAGAGAATACCTCTTCTACAAAGAGCAAGACAGATCCTTCAGGATCAATTCAATCACTGGAGAGTAAGAGAGAGGTATTTCAATTTCCTTACCTTGAGTCGCGGATGGGCCAAAGACTTTGTTGAAGGTAAAGGATTTGAGTGCCTTTCCATGTCTTGATGCAGTATTAATGGCTATGGTATCATCCTCCATGTTCCCAATTGTACTAGAAAAGCTGGATTGTCCAGGCAAAAATGGTCGTACCCGACAATAAACACGGATGCTACCCTTAAGGTCCTGCACCTGATTATAAAGTTTTCGGTTTTCTTCAAGAACTCGGTGATAGCCAGAAGCAGCATGAGCAAGGCCATGAATGTGCATACCTGTAGACAGATATTGATCCATTAATTTCAAATTCTTAGATAACCAAAACTATCTTAGAAAGTAAGAGAACAAAGATCTGAATACCAAGAGAAGAGAATTCTTCTTGAAATTTCTTCTGCATAAATTGCATACCAGCCCTTGTAGTGTAGAGTGTCTGCTTTAGTCCCTGTCAAACATAAATAACAGTAGATACACTCAGAATCTGTGCTATGATATACTAAACTCGAAGAAAGTAATGGAGTAGTGTAGTGCCTACTTCTATATCTTCTTGTTGTTGGTTGAAGATGGTCAGTTGTTTAAATTGTCGATTTTTCATCTCTTCATCAAGAATCTGGCTTTTCTGATTGGTTTCGTCTTTCTTTATTGCTTTGAAACTCTTCTCTTCCCTCTACAAATAGACTTCAGTAGTCAGCGAAATCTTCTAACCTATCATTCACAGTAAAAGAGGGAAGACTTTACCTCTCTTTCACCAAGAGGTTTATGAAATGATATGTTGTTATGTGAAGAAGTTGGTTCTCTTGGAGATGCTCTAACCTTCACATGACAGAATTCTTTTGATTAGAAGAGTTTTGGCACAACCGATGAACATATTTCGTGAATTTTGACACAATGAACCAAGAGATAGAAGAAACTGAAAACATACCAACGCATACTGGTTTGTAACTCGATTTTCAAACTCTTCGACAACTTTGCTTAGCAGAGATTCAATCAGCTGTAACCACAACATTAGGCACTTACATCAAGAACATAACAGAGCCAAACGATTTAAAGTAACCAGAAGAAACAGAAACTTCAAAGACATATATATATAGCTGAGCAACAAAGTGAAGTAGTCTGAAACTCACTTTGGGCACATCCTCAGGCTTTTTATCTGATAGAACAGCTTGAACAAGTGTGCTCAAGGAGCCTGAATTGGACTGAAAACAGAGGTAAAAAGACACTTAAACATCAAACATTCCACTTGAGAAGACAGAACCAAGCAGAGACAGTTGAAGAGGTTAACCAGTTTGTTAGAATCAATCTCAGATGGAGATTTGTCGTTGTTGATTGATGAGGTTCTCGATAAAGAGTTCATGAACGGCTCTGAGTGTTTTCTCACAAATGATGATTTCCCAAGCGAAGGAGGCTTTATGCTACCACCAAATTTCCAAACTCCATTTCCACCATTTTGTTTCCATTCATCATACGATTTGATTGCCAAAACACAATTCACAACACGAGAAGCCTTTCCTCCCTAGCAAAAAAAAAAACAAAAAAGAGATGCATATTCATTCATGAGCAGTTCTTAAAGACTCTGAGAAATTTCAGAATTGGCGATATACATACTTGCTCAAGATCAGATGCTTCAAACGTTGGAAACCCCATTTCCTGGATAGCAACAAGGAAGTTCCTAACATTCTCAAAATACTGAAACGCTGATAACGGCGCTCCGTCAGCAACAAGAATGGCATCACAAGGACTTTCCACGACCTGATTCAACAAATGAGAGATCAAATTTCTCAAGACCTGCTCCTAAAACTACTATATATATATATATATATATATCGAAAGGATTCAAGCGAAAGTTTACCTTTGAAACAGCCCCAGGCTGAACCTTATTGAGGACTTTGCAAAGGATGATTCCACTTCTTAATCCAAGCCTAAGCCCTTCTTCTGTTGGCTCTGCAGGCAAATCTTTAGCTCCCACCACTCCAACCATCTTTCTCAGCCAATTAGCCGCCTCGTACCTCCTCGATGCTACGCAATTGCAGAAGATCTATTTAAACCATTATTTTTTCCCTCTACGATTTAACAAAATTACCAAAGCTACGGCTAGTAATCACAACGAGGAAGAAGAATCAGCTCGATTTGTCATAAATTTATCAGATCAAACATTCTCCGTTAATCGTCAATGCTCAATTTCACGAAACTAGTTAGTCGGCACAAAGAGATAGATACCAGCTTCTTCAGCTCGACGAGACTCTAAATCATCATCTCTCAGCCCATTTCCGTGTTGCTGCAACACATCCTCCATTACTGAAGCCACCGTGAAGCTCAATCCTCCATCCTCCGCCGCAGTCGCCGCCATAAACCCCGAAAGCAGTGCGAATCTCAAAACAATCACACTAATCCTCCGGATCGGAGAGCAATGAAACGGCAGAAAAAGGAGAGAGAGAGAGAGAGAGAGAGAGAGAGAGAGAGAGCTTGGGAATTTCTCTCTTCTTTTTTCCTTAAGAGGTTGGGTTTATAAAAAAGGTAATGTGAGATTTTGTATATTAATAGAGAGGAATACTCATAACCTCCATGAATGCTCTCAAATACAAGGTTGTAAAGCTAACCGCTTTATACTCTGTCCTCTTCACTCTTCCTTCTCTCTAAATTCTCTCCACTCCCCGAACCTGCAGCTTCGGAGTTGATCAAATAATTAAATAACCACGGTTCGTTTTTCCCTCCCTAACCAACCTTATATATAATATACTAATAAACGTATTTCAGGTTTTCTCTTTTCCCGCGCGTGTGGTTCACGCCAGAATCTTTTTCGGTTACCGTTTGGGATTTATAACCTTACTATTTGTATCCATTTATTATTATTAACTAGTATTAGTATTGTTGCGTAAATTGGATTATCTCATGTCATCATATTACTAGATTATAGTACAATTTGAGTATTAGTAAATTTTGTTTTGTCAAATCCAATTTTATTGGAAGATGATCAAATTTTGCTATTTTAATAAATTATTTGTGTGATCGTGTTTTGTTTGTATTGTGATAGATTGAATGTGATAACTAATATAGTTAATTACTAAAATTTGTACTTTTCTATATAAATAATCAATTAGTATCTCTCTACTAGTGTATAGTTGTTTTTATTTATATTTTCATCATCTTAAAAACAAAATTAAAAGTAATACGAAATAAAAACATACAAAAAATAACTTTAAACTTGAAACCCCTAATAGTAATAGGGGATGAATCTCCAACTTCACAAAGACATTGTTATGTTACGTTCTTTATTTTGTTCATATGCTCGTGAAAAATATAATTTTAATTTTTCAAATGAAATAAGAAGATAGATCGTTAAAATCGGCAACAAAACGATGTAGCTAGAACAATAGTTGTGAATTAGTTGATTCCATGTGTCTTTAGTCTTTGTAATGGTTTAGAAGCAAAGAAATAAATGGAAAAAGTTTTACTCTAGTATTGAGCGACCTTAAGTGCAACGATTAATCACAACAAATCATTATTTTTATAATGTTGTTATATATGTAGAATGTTAGGCGAAACATTCTTTTCCAAATATACCTGTAGACATAGAGAGTTAGTTGAAGTTACTGCAATAATTAGGTCCATTACTCAATCTCTTCACTATTTTATTCCCATTTTTCCTCATAAAATTATTTGGTGGTAACTAGCATATGATTTTTTTCCCATCTAAGCTATGTATATAACGGTCGGTTTATTTATGATTTTGTAGATATACTATTTTTGAATATTATACAATATTGATCGATCATTGGTCTTTAGAAAATACAGTATAATTTTCGTGAAAAAAAAAGAAGACAATATAAATTTGTATAACTGACGGTAACAAATCATGTGATTAATGTTGATAATTTGTTTTTTCATAACGCACGCACTTAGTGGATATTGGAAATTTATTATTATCACAGTTTTGAATTCCATTGTCGGTAATAAAACATTGTATATGGGCAACTTGTCAACCTCCTACGGTGTCAATGAGATCACCACACCACCAAACATTGACGGCGATATTTTGATTAAGGCAGGCATCCGATTGTATATGTATTTCTTCTAGACTGTTATAAATTTATAATAATCTCATTTTAAGGGGAAAAATTGCTCAAAAAGGAAAATGCGAATAGATAGATAGACACGAACCGAAGTGGGTTAGCTTCAACGTTCAAAAAATTCAAATTAGTGCCTCGGAGCGGAACCTAGTCAGGTTCGGAATACGAGCCTAGCAAGTAACCCCACGTAGAGCGTCTTTGACGGGGACCCACGTCGCACAAAGAAATCGACTATGGATGGTGCTTACGACCGACTGTCACTGGAGTCAATAACACAAGCGAATAGATAACTGCCACGTGACTTCGGTGACATTTTTTCTACGTGTCGCTGTGTATGAGGAGAAAAGACCACTCGCCTACTTTGGCGCGTGTCATTGCCCACGCTTCTTTCACGCCTAACCAACAACAACAAAATTTTGCATAAATAATTGAAAAACTACAGATTTTTTGAAATTTCAAAATGATACCTTGATCAAGGAGTCTGAGTAGTAATATAAAAACATTGATTTTGGTGATGAAACAGAAGTACCTGGAGTATATTGTCCTTATCTAAACATAATTAATTTACTGTATTTACCTTTAGAAAAGCTTTCGATTAAACAAAAATGAGGAGAAAGAATAAAGAGGAGAAACAGAGCATGTGTGATTCAATCATAATTCCAAGACAGTTTTTGATGTTTCAATACCTTTACTCTTTTTTTTTATGTTCGTGAGCTAAAGCATCTTTTTATCCCCTAATAATCCACTTTTTCCCATCGTTTTAAAGGGATTAGCGAAAAAACATTTGTATTTGGTATATAATATTGGACAATGACAATAAATATTCTGATTAATACTTTCATGAAAAGACACCTAACATGGAATTTGTTAACAAAATACCAGATGCATTATTGTTAGACTAGGCATTGTAAATTTGCAAAGAGTAGTCTAACAATAATGCATCTGGTATATTGTTAGACCTAACATGAAACCGTAAAACATAACTGTAATCACGACATAAAGCTCCCAAAAAAAAAAAAAAACTGTAACCACGACACGAGAGATGATTAGTCGTCATATTGATTAAAGCATTAACTGTTACTATTAACTTTATTACTACTGTAGAACAGATATATTTTTGTCGTTTTATATTAATATACCACATCCTCTATATATAAAAAAAAAACACTATTTGTATTTAAATTAAATTCACCGCACTCACATCACATGTAATCCCGATCCCACAATGATGATTGTAAATCGTATGTGAATTACAAAAATGCTGCCATCACATGTTGTCATCTATATGCTTCACAAAAGACGTACTTTCTTTCGATTCATTTGTTTCCTTTTTCCGTTTTTTCTTTTAGTTTGTTTCCCTTTTTCGGATTCTTTTTTGTTGTTTAGCTTCATCAGGGATTTTTACAAATAAAAATCGATATGTACAAGTACATGTAAGAAAAATGTATGTGCATATATAAAAGCACAGGAAGTAATGTAAAACCGAATGATCAATGAACAAATGGGGATAGTGTGAACGGAAAAAATAGTGAAAAATGAAATATGTATATATATATATATATATAAAATTTGCTATAAATTGATAAAAAAAAACTAATTTAAACTTTTTGCATACATATCTTGTTTTTTGGTTTTTAAGTGGTCGTGCCGCTAGCATTACAAATTTGCTGAATATCAACGCAAAAATGCATTTTCCAAACATTTGCAGAACAACATATCCTTTTGCATCCATCAAAATGTTTGTTTTTTATTATCTGTAGAATGGGTGAAACCGTAAGAGATTCATTTTATATCACATTATAACAAATTAAGAACAGAAAAAAAGGAAAAAAGAAGTATCCCATGTTTTGATAGATACTGAAAAAAGAAAAAGCAAAGTGCACCATCAATTTCATTATTATTCGATTTCATTGGATTTTTCCTTTTCATTTTAATTTAATTTTAAATATATAACATCAGGATATGGATCCAAAGCTCATCTAATTATTATACAGAAGCTAGCTATAACGAAAAGACAGTCAAATCCATAACCACAAGGCCCAGATATTTCCTAATATTTTTGTTTGTTTAGTTAAGTTTTTTTTATAAAACCCATAAAAGTCAATGGTTCCTTTAGTAACATGAAGCCCAGCTGTTCGACGATCATGGCGAATGAGGGACCACAAACTCTCTTTCATAAAAAGATGAAAAGAAACAAAAAAAAAAAAAAAACAAGAGAGAGAGAGAGAGAGAAATAAAAGAATCAGACTTTTACAATGCCAAGATAAATATTCTTCGTGTGGGTCTCTCAAGTTTCCATTCTGATTTCCCCAACAGAAACACAAGCCTGCGAGATGAAGAATCTAAGGGTTGTGTCCAAAAACGAACTCCTATTTTCTGATTTATTCCCCAAAAGGGGGGAAACTTTGTGTAACTGTGTAAAATAACTCTGTTTACCTCACTAAACCAAACATCTAATCGTCATCATCAAACAAACAAATTTAAAGTATAGAGCTTTGCTCAGAAGGTAAATGAGTGACGAGGAAACGATGAACCATTTCAAAGCTAGTGAATGTGATAGCCGCAGCAGGAGTTGTTCTCAGGAGATTGGTGGCACAGCCTCTGTAAAATCCGGAGAAACCATCTTTCTCAAACACTTTCTTTATGCAATCTCTTACTCCCGAGTAACGTTTCTCACTGTGGTGTCCTTGCTCTTGAAGCCTAGCTCGTACAACCTGCACGCAGACGCGAGATCAACAGGTCATATAACGAACCCAACTGAAGTAAAGACTTGATTGGTCTGGTCATTTTTTTTTATATATATACAAAACAAATCGAAATTTGTTTACCTCGTGCGGGTATGTTAATGTGGAAGCAAATATCTTTGCAATCGAAGAGGCCACTGCTACATCACGAGCATTGAGATTATCGATTGATTTATCACCTGTCGGGTTCACAAACTTAGTTTATCTCCACAAAGATTTCACCTTTTCTCTACTCCATCCAATTCACAAGATGTATGGATATTTTTTACCTTTCTTGGCCAAGTAGATTTTGATCATCTCATACGTAGGAAACTGAATGGCAACGTGACTGATACCAGCTAGTGCAGGCACAAGACCACTGTTTGGTAGCACAACGAGAGAGAGAGAGAGGGGAAGATATTTAATAAAGACATTTTTGATCGGTTGACAGAAAAAAGTGTCGGGGAGATGAAAAACCTGTACAATCCGCGAATTCCCTCCTCGTAAGCTATCCTCCTTAAAGCAGACAGTGTACTTTTGTATGGCACTACACCCGATCTCATTCCTTGTGTCTGAAGAGGAATCACGATATGGAGTTCAAATTAAATTCTTATTGTAACACAATTTTACATCTATGTTTGGTGAGGTTCTTCAGGACTAAATGGCAATGCTTAAGACATTTTTTGCAACACCATAGGTACTAATTAACGTTCTCTTTTTATTTGCTCCCTTATTTTCCATGATTGCATATATGTTAAAGGCAAGAGAAAACGGACCTGAAGTCTAGTCTTGACAACCCAAAGAGGATTTGTGGCTATTGTAGTTGCAGCTCCAGCACCAGAGGCAGCCATTACGTTAGCACCAACGCTGAGTTTGTGATCCTTATCTAATGCATGCACAAACAGAGAAGATTAACTCCAAAGAAAACACTTGTTGATTAAAAAAAAAACCGAAGCAGGAGCAAGTAATTAAGCTATAAAAAGATGTTTTGTACCATTTGAAGATAGAAAGCTCTTGAGCTGGTCATACATTGTAAAATAAACCTGCAAAAAAAAATCTTACAACTTGATTAGTTTCATACCTAGAAGAAGCTTTGCTCTAGTAATCCAAACAAGTGTTCCAGGAACAAAAAAGACCTATAGCTCCAAGAAGTTTAACTCACCGCCCAATTCGAGAGAAGTGCCATCACGGTTGGGGAGAGTCCGCGGTATAAGCCACGCATACCTTCTTTCTTGAAGATCTGCTCAAGACTGCCGACAATTAGACTACCTGATCAAAGGACAAAACAATTGGAGATGGAAAAACATTAGCAATGGAAATCATTTTAAAGCCACCCTCTTTGGTGGGTCAGAAGAATTTTGTTTTTTGTGTGTTTCTTTTAAAAAGGAAGGACAAACCTTTGATGTTTGCATCACCAAGCTTTGGAAGCCCGTGAACCTGAAACCTCGTTTTTATAACATCAAGAGGACACACAAACGTAGCCGCAAAAACCCCTATAAATCCGAAATTAATCAGCTTCGAATCAGAAACGTAAAACCAGAACAAAAGCCGTGCGTGTGTTACGAAACAAGCAGATCGGGGAATTACCGGCGGCGGCACCGGCGGCTGCATTACAGATGACATTTTTGGAATTGGGAGGATGAGAATTAGCGGACATCTCTTGGATCTGAACAGAGAGGAAGAAGAAGAGACTTGCGGAAACGCGGGAAGAATAATTGCGTCGCCGAAGAAGAAGAGAATGACAAAAGGGTTGTTTCCTCTCTCGAGAGGGATTTCGCGGCGAACCAGCGTCGCATTGCCGAGAAGGATCCCAAGTCCGAGTCCGAGTCTTATTTCTCCCTCTTCCAAGAATTTGAGTCAACGGAGCGACCGAGTTAAATGAATCTGGAGATCAAGGCGAAGAACATCATCGAAGAAATCGCAGAAACACAGAACACGCCGTGTTTGTTTTGTTTACCGGAGGCGACTATTCAACGAGAGGGAGACGATGGAAAATTCAATAATTTTTTCCCTTTTTTTTTAAATTCGCTGTTCTTATAGATTTATTCTTAATTATTTTTACGTGGCTCTTATTTTTTTTTTAGCAATTTGTTAATTACTAAAAACTATTGTACTTTCCTTCTCAGCCAGACGAATCAGACCAACCAAACACCAAACTCTGGTCCCATCAGCATGCCGTAATAGCCATTCACATCACCACCACAACTTATTAAGTTTTTTTATATCATCATCATACATCATATATATATTTTTCTGCTATAAGTTTCTATATGTAAATGCTTCAGAAGAGCCATGACTATATGAAAATTTGCAACAAAATAAAAAAAAAAAATCTTTTGCAAAAAAAAAAATTGTGGGAAACTTTGAAACTCTACGTCTCTGTTGCTTTTTTAAAAAAAAAAAATCGCCAGTTTCCCATAAACTATAGAGGGTGAATTCAATTTCAACACCTGGTAAAAATCTGTACAATGAAGATGCTCATNAAACAAATTTTTGCAAAAAAAACATTTGTGGGAAACTTTGAAACTCTACGTCTCTATTGCTAAGAAGACATTGAGTTTATGTTGCATAATAGTGCTGCTCTTGAACCTAAGACATTACCCGATGATAAGAGATTAATGAGACAAAAGGAAGAGAAGAATGTGGAATTTGATGGAAAGCATGATGAGGTTAGAGAACCTTTGAATAACACATCTCTTGGCAGCGTTTCCACAAATCTAACGGTTCTGTTGTTGATTCTGAGGCGAGAATCTTTGAATAACTATTATCGGAAACAATGAAGCATATATAATTTTATAACTGAAAACTGCTACCAAGTAAGTTGTACGATATGTAATATGGTTAGTTACTCGCAATGTGTTTGTTGCTCATCACGAAAATTCTCACCAAAGGGTCTCGATTCAAACCAGAGCTGGAGACCCTCGTTGAGGAATCACTAGCGGTCTTCCTTGTGGCCAATTTCCGAACAAAAACATCTACAATTGGTACAAGGATATAACTCTCGCTGACCTTTGTGTACATGTTGAAAGAAGAAGCAGACATGCCTGATGCCTGGATGGAAAAAGTTGAGCATTCTTGCTTAAACCCGTGGGGTCATGAGTCTTTCAATATGACTTTGTCGTCTAGAATAACAGTTTGTCCCAAGACGAAAGGTAGGAGTCACGACCGATCGATCCATACGAGTGCCGAGATCACATAATCAGATAAGAGAAGCTTGTTATGCAATCAATTTTATTGCTTTTAATTTGCAATCAAAATCCGGCTGTACTAGCAGGAGTATGATGATTTGAGGTCTTTTTAGTCCAAGATCATACAACGACTTGGGAAATTAAAATTCTACTCCAAGAAAAAAGAGATTCTCAAATGCAAGACTAGTGATGAACAAGTAAGTTGTCGTTTTTTGGTTTGATTGGTGATGAACAAGACAAAAATCGATTTTTTGAAGCAGCTTCTTATCAAGGATAGACACAAGTTTCACCCGCGAGCTTATAAGAATGAGGAAAATGAAAATGTTCACTCAAATCTGAACTGAAGAGGCATGTTCATACATGTACTAGTCCAGTCATTTTTATCTCAAGTGAGGGGGCATTTTCCAAGAAGATAAATCCATACCTAATCAATTCAGTTTATATAAGACATGAACTCCAAGACATTCTGAAAGCTAATCTATAAAACATTGAAAGAGAAATACAACAACATAACAGCTGGTCTTCACTAATCCACCAACATATCTGTGAGCAGAAATTTGTGGAATTAGGAGGATTAAGGTGTAATGAAGTAAGGGGCAGGTGAAGGTCTCGTTTCCAAATTCCAAACCATATCGCTGTTATCGACTTTAACCTTGTCGCCGATATTGACTTTTCCCAAGTCATAGCTGCCAACGTAATAGATGCAGTTCGGGGGGAGGCCATACAAGCTAGCCTGGAGACAGAAAGGTTCGCCTTTGGAGGAGAGAAAAATACAGAGGTCTCCAATATCATCAGTGCACATATTGAGTTTGTTATTAAATATCTCATACACCACGAACCGCTCCGTAAGCGCCATCGCACTACTACTGTAGCATCGTGTGTACCACTTAACAAAAAAAGTTTTGCCTGTGGGTGACTCCACCAAGTGTTCGCTTCTGCAGCTTAGACACAACCGCTCCCACTCCGACTGCAGAAACTCTTCAAAGTAAGGAAACCACAAGTTATGCGATATGTGTTTTTCAAGATCCCAAGATCCTGTGTGTGTGCCTCCATGACCCAGCATGGAGAACATCCTATCTCTCTTTGAATACATGACTCGGGAGGAGAAGAAGCCTGGGTCTGTGATTCTGATGTTGAACCACTCGGCCTTGTCTCTAAGGGCAGGCCTACATAAGCTGAGCTGAGGCCCCACGAACTTAACGGCCAGAATGCAATCTTCGTCCTCATCAGGACGGGAGGATGACATGGCCACGTTGGTCACCAGCTGTGTTTGGCAATGAGGCAGAGTCTCGAGAGGAGGCAGTGTGATTCGCTTCGGCTCTGAACCCGACGCACTCGGGATGAGATCATCTTGAAGACGCACAACACCGTCTTTCAAAGTAGCGACCCAGCCATGGGATGCTCCTATCGTTCCCGTTTCCGTCATCAGACTCATGGGCACCTTCTTTTCCAGGACCCTGGTCCCACCAGAAGATTCACTCCAATCGTCGGTAACCACGAGCCTACCGATTTCACCATCCCTCCAAGAAGATCCACAAGGTAGAGCGCCGGCTATGTGACAGATAGGGGTATCCGACAAGAATCGAACACCACCGAGGTGTCTCTGCGGATTTTTCATAAATACATCAGAGGAAGAAGAAAGTAGTACAGAACAATTACAGAGAGATTAGAGAAGAGAGAAGCTTACAACTACAAGCGCAGGTGGCCTCCTCGGAGAAAGCCTCGAGAGTCGGCGTAGAAGCAGAGACCTCATAGTGTTTTCGGTGAAGAAAGAAAGATGATGCAGTTGAGGAGACCTTGGTAATAATGCCTCCGGTAATAAAGATGAATATCCTTGCCCACCAAGTTCACACATTCGTTGATCCTGTGGTTCTCCTTTTTCGTTTTTTTTTTTTGTTTTATTCTTTCAATTTTTTTCTCTCGCTGAGGCACATTAATGAATATCCCCACAAGTCATCACCACCTAACTAATACCTATGACTGACGAACTATCGTTAGATTTGCTTCGATTATTAGATCGGAAAAATCTGGGTATCCTAAAGATTCAAAGCAAAGTAAATACTAAAATACAGTATTGTATAAAACAAACCAAATCGCAAATATTAATTTCAGAAAAATCGGATATTCATTTTAATCCATAGATTACACATTATATTATAAAAATTTATAATATTTATATATAATTTATTTATCATTTTAGTAAACAGAAAAAGTTAAAAATAATAGGCAAGATAAAAAAATACATACATAATAGTTTTAAGTAGTTAATATTATTTTTTAAAAATATGAAACGCATGTCTTTCTTTTTTACCATATTAATTTTTTGTATGTTTGTCTTTTATAATTTTTTATCTAAAATAAACATAGTTCTTTTATATATTTTTCACTTGATAGCTTATATTAGATAAAAATTAATGTATTTTTCATAAAAATATATGTATTTTTAGTTTTTGTTTGAATTAAATAGAACAAACTAAATATCCGTAAATATCTGTAAATTTTTGGATATTCATATTTTTTCGAAGCAAATCAAAACACAAAATTAAATATCTAATAAAAATAAAACAAATCATAAATACTCAAAACATCGTAACTTTTTTTTCGTTGTCAAATACAACGTAGTCTTAATAAAGAAATCAGTACTGTATCGCGCAGTTTTTACTTTTTCACAATCTAACAAATCAAAAGATAGATTACATGCAGCTTTTTGGTGACTTGTAAAGTTGTAATCAGTAAATTATTTTTTTTCCTTTCTCTTTTTTAGTTAACAAAATGACTTGTATTAGTACTTAGTTTTCTATACTTTTACCATTCAAAATGGTATTTTTTACCGTTCTGTGTATAATTTTTATCATTCATTGTTCACGATAATTTTTTTTCTTTTTATTTCACGGTTTTAGTGAAAAAGCGTATGTTTTTTTTGGGGTAAAATGTTAAATTGAAAAAGCGTATGTCATTCACTATATTTTTTTTGGGGTGCTAAAGGGTTCGATTCACTTTATTTTTTTTCTCAATCTATGAGTATAATACTAAGATGATAATTTGCTGTCAAATTAGTCATAGAATAATGTCAAAAAAAAAAAAAAATGNTAATAACTAATAAGTACATAATCGATTCAGATATAAGATGTCCATGATGAGTAATTGAGAAGAATAAACAGCACCTCAAAGATACAAGAGAGCTCTCATCACTCTTCTTGAAAATTTGACGGAGTGTAAGTGAAACAATTCCAGGATCCTTCGGCGTTCCAAAGACCGTGTGAGTCTTCCCCGAGCAACTAGGCCCCAATGCTGCCAACATTCCGCTTTTCCCTTTCATGAAATCCTCCAACAAAGGCTGAACCATTTTACCATACACATCGTTCTACAAACAGAAACAAAGAAAACTCGTCAATGGTAAGAACCATTTAAAAATTCGACCCAAAATGAAGTGAAATTGATACTGAGATTTGGTCGAACCTGGGAACAATCGGCCGGGAAAACGTGAGAAAACCCTTCGTATACATTGGTCTTGCTTCGTTTCAGCTCTTGCAGCGCTTGAGGCGGGGTTAGTGTGACTGAATAAGGATCATTGAGAGTAATACAAGCCTCTTCGCTCTTCTTGTTCTTCTTCGCGCCGGATTCCTGCTCTCCTTCGCGATGTTCTTCTTCGAAGGATTCTGGGGCCAGAAATTTCTAGGTCTGCTCTTCGTGGTGGTGGTAGCCTTGGCGAAGGTTTTCAAGGGTTTGATTCTCAGGATTTCGGTTCGGGTTGTGGGCTTTGGATGGAGAGAATCAAAGGGGAGTGTCGAATCTCCTCAATCGAACACAGAAGAAGATCGATCGGAGGAGACGAGAAATTTTGCAAGTTTTAATTTTTTTTTTTAAATGAACTGACCAATCACAAAATGACACAGCTGAGTTTCTTAACAATTCTTAAATCTCTTTACCAAGATACGATTCTTAGACTATTTACACATTAATGAATTTTTTATTATTTGTTTTCTTATGAAACTTGTTAAAAGACTCTTAGCATCCCCCGATGGACATGCTCTAAGGCACATTAATGAATATCCCCACAAGTCATCATCATCACCTAACTAATACCTATGACTGACGAACTATCGTTAGATTTGCTTCAATGAATGAATTTTATACAGTATTGTATAAAACAAACCAAATCGCAAATATTAATTTCAGAAAAGTCGGATATTCATTTTAATCCATAGATTACACATTATATTATAAAAATTTACAATATTTATATATAATTTATTTATCATTTTAGTAAACAGAAAAAGTTAAAAATAATAGGCAAGATAAAAAAAATACATACATAATAGTTTTAAGTAGTTAATATTATTTTTTAAAAATATGAAACGCATGTCTTTCTTTTTTACCATATTAATTTTTTATATGTTTGTCTTTTATAATTTTTTATCTAAAATAAACATAGTTCTTTTATATATTTTTCACTTGATAGCTTATATTAGATAAAAATTAATGTATTTTTCATAAAAATATATGTATTTTTAGTTTTTGTTTGAATTAAATAGAACAAACTAAATATCCGTAAATATCTCTGTAAAATTTTGGATATTCATATTTTTTCGAAGCTAATCAAAACACAAAATTAAATATCTAATAAAAATAAAACAAATCATAAATACTCAAAACATCGTAACTTTTTTTTCGTTGTCAAATACAACGTAGTCTTAATAAAGAAATCAGTACTGTATCGCGCAGTTTTTACTTTTTCACAATCTAACAAATCAAAAGATAGATTACATGCAGCTTTTTGGTGACTTGTAAAGTTGTAATCAGTAAATTATTTTTTTTCCTTTCTCTTTTTTAGTTAACAAAATGACTTGTATTAGTACTTAGTTTTCTATACTTTTACCATTCAAAATGGTATTTTTACCGTTCTGTATATAATTTTTATTATTCATTGTTCACGATAATTTTTTTTTCTTTTTATTTCACAGTTTTAGTAAAAAAGCGTATATTATTTTTGGGGTAAAATGTTAAATTGAAAAAGCGTATGTCATTCACTATTTTTTTTGGGTGCTAAAAGGTTCGATTCACTTTATTTTTTTCTCAATCTATGAGTATAATACTAAGATGATAATTTGCTGTCAAATTAGTCATGGAATAATTGCTATTCGATGTAAAAAAAAAAATTGCTATTCGTTGAATCATGAGTTATGCGAGACAGGGAAACCAGTGAACCATATATATATATTAATTAAGGTTAACTGATAATAGCTTACAATCGGAATCTCACAATAATATAAACAAAGCACAAATCATTGAATCGCCTATGATGTAAGCAATGACGGTTCATAAAGACTCTCGCAGCTTTGGACAGCATCATCAAGTACTCTTAAACTTGTACTTTAAAAACTGGTCGTTACTTACGATTTACAAATCATAACCACAAGTAAAGAGATACATAATTACATATTCAAAGCGTAGTAGTTGGATCAAACAAAAAGTCAACCAAAAAATATTTATATTAAAATAATCTCCATGCTACCACGTCCCGGTGAACTAGGAATTTATAAAAAGAAAAAAAAAAAGGTAGTTTAGAAGTTAGGACGTAAATGCAAACCTTCGATCTATTTTTCAGACTACTAGCTTCAGCAAAAAAATCGTAAACATTTTTTTTTTTTTTTGGTTACAAAGTTGGATCCACTATAATATAGTTTCGGATTTTGTAAGTTCAACACAGATCACAAATACAACTTTAACATGGACACTCCACATTTTTTTATTAAAGTTTGTATGTAAAATGGATATTTAATTAACCCTAAGGGGTGAGAGTACAATCGAATCGGAGGAAAGTTTAGGAAGGTCGCGGTGCAGGAGACTCCCCTGCGCCATCAATATCGATTTGTAAATCTCCACCAGCTTCTTCTCATCATACTCCCTCGACGCTAAACCCGACCCGTACCCGTAGGACGACCCGATGACCCGAGAATTCGCGAGGCGCAGCATCATATTGACGTAAGCATCTCGAAGCCACGTTAAAAGCTTCTTAGGAGAGGCCCTTTTCAAGATCCTCAGCTTCGGCACTATCTTGATCTTCCAAAACCGTCTCTTTCGGGTCGGATCCATTTTGACCCGCTTCACAATTCTCCGACCCGATTTCGCCTTCTTCGCCGACCCATCTAGCCTTTCGTATCCTCTCGACCTCCGCCAATACCTTAGCTCCATCACACTCTCTCTTACTATATGTATATATGTAAATGTATTTTACTACTATATAGTATAATCTATGTATATATATAGAGAGAGAGAGAGAGAGAGAGAGAGAGTGACCGACCAGTGGAGAATTTTTAGTGAGAGAGACGGAGACTTTTGGTTTGTTTATAAAGAGCACGGATCGATGATATGCATTCGATTACGTAGTATTTTAATTTATTCAGAAATAATTAATGTATCATGTAGGAAAACATTAAATTAGTAACCTACGGATTTCTCATCCGATCATATTCATCATATCCAGAGTGAGAAAGTCAAGTTCGTTAATTTCAACTGTTGCCGTTTTGGCAAAATAAATGCATAAAACGCAATCAGATGCGCGTTTACAGCGAGATGTTTGCTGTTGCAATAAATATTGAAAATACACCCTCAACCCCTGCACAAATCCTGACCGTTGGATCTCTTTTCGTCCCGTCTCGTGACTATAAGTATGGTTTAGAGTTTTTAAGCACTCCTTTTTGTGTGTTTTTGGTGGATGATTTGTTTTGGACCTTGGTTAATCCTTAATAGGGAAAGTCATAGCACTCAAGGCAATTTCTTTAATATTTTGAATATATGTGTATGAATATAATATATGGTTACGTAAAATTTGGATGCATCGATGCAGACTCTTTGAGTCTGATAAGAAACAATGGACCAACAAAATTTGAATGTTTCATGCTGCTTCTTGTACCCCCAAAAAACAAAATATATATTATATAACGAGTGAGACAAACCAACTACACCACCAACTACTCCTCACGTAAAGTTGGCCCATATTTGATTTGGAAAAGGCCTAATGGCTGTTTCTGGCCTGTTACGTTACGAGGGAATCCCCCTACGCATATGTCCTAATTGGGTTCCCCCCAACACCACAACAAAATTTTATTCTAGTTAAGAAGATATTCTTTCTTCTTTGTAAAGAAAAGAAGGATCAAATCTCCGAAACCGACCAACGGAATAGCGAAACGGCGAGGACAGGAGGCGTCGGCACACGAGCTACACTACACGACGAATAGAGCTCAAGCACAGGAGAAAAAACATTTCCATGAGCTTTTTGTTTATATGTCATATTTCAAATTAGACACAAACCCATCTTAAAAACAGGACAGTAATTTTCGAGACGGAGACAACAAAAAGGCATTTATAAGCGGGACCCGTGCCCAAATACATACCATCGTATTTTGTATAAAAAACGGAGATTATCAAAACCGAAAAATAAAAGAAGGTTTATGAGGGGGGAAACAACAACCTATCAAATTGCAATAAAACAAGTGGAGTATTTTATTAGCTGTGCTCATCGCTTATTCACGTAATTCTGGTACCCAATCAATGTTACTGAGAAGAAGTGAGGAAAAAGGCGAATAAACTTTATGATTCTCGTCGGTGGTATACCCAAAAAGACAAAATAAACTTAGTTCAAAAGACTTTCAGAACCAACCACAAAGTCTCGACAGACATAAAATCATCTCCAAAACACCGATTCTACAAATCGTATTAGTTATCAAGTCTAGCGACTCCTATTCTCTCAGGATGCGACTGTTTTCCCAACTTCGGCTTCTAAGAAGAAGCAACGAACGTGTTAAGGATATTTCTCTTGAGAGTGAATTCATCAGCTTTCACCGGACTTATCGACTTGCCAAGGACGCGTCCAAGCCGCTCGACTTCTTTGTTAGCATAGCCTGAACCTTTCTCTACGTACTTCTTTGCGAGTTTCGAGTAAAGCTTCCCGTACCTATAGAGACATCACGAAAGCTCAGGAATTTAAGGAACAACAAAATAAACCTTTTAAAAATCTTGATCCATTGTAATGATGAAACTATACTACTACATACCTTGCCGTGGAGCCCTTAAGGTTACTAGCTTCCTCTTCGATGCGAGACAAGATTGCCTTCTTCTCATCTTCACTTGCTGCAACTAGTTCTTTCACCAACGCATCTAAGCTTTTAACTATACCAGCCTATACATATTTAATAAATAAAAAGAGAGATAAATCAACAAAAGCTTTAAACTTTAGATAGAAATGGTGATTCTACAAAAAGACGTGTTTGTTTTACCTCGGAAGTAAGCTGCCCTTTACTGTCTCTGCTGGTCCCAACTTTCTCATTGATGAAGCTTACAAATTCATCTAATTCCCTACCACCGTCATAATCTACACCGGCTTTGTTGTCCTTTGGGAAGAATTTTAATGTTGGGAATCCACTTACTCCATACCTGTTGAACAAAAAAGGTAGTTGTTGTTTTCAGCCTTCGGTTTCACGATATCTACATGATTCTATACATGATTCTATACAGTAATCTCAGTAAGTCAAAAATCCTTGTCCAACTTACTTCTCGCCAAGGCTTTTGTGTGCATCAGCATCCAAGTTGGCGATGACTACACCTTCTTCCTGCTTAAACACCGTGGCTACCTTTTCGTATGTCTGACGATTTAAAAATAAAATAAAAAACAGCATTAGTAACAAAGTGAAAGTGGACTATTGTTATATCAAAAGTAGCCAAATAGTTGAACTTACAGGAGCGAGGGACTTGCAGTGACCACACCTGGAAAATGCAAACTTGAAATTAGAAAATAGCACGAAAGCAAAACCATGTCAAAGAATAAAGAGATCTTACCATGGTGCATAAAACTCGACCAAGACATCTTTGTTCTGATCCAGAACAATCTCATCGAAATTATCAGGTGTTAACACAACTACGTTTTGTGGAACTGCAGCTAATTTCACGTTGGTACCTGAAAACATTTTTTTTTCAACAATTATCAAGTTGTTTGCAACATTGTTAAGTACAAAACAAAAAACATAGGCAAGTACACAACAAAATCGTATTGAAGAAGGGTTCTGAGTTTTAAAGACGAGACTTTTCCAACAGGACCATATATCCTAATGCAATGTTGAGAAAGTGGTGCCAACCAATGTATTTCCAGCAATTTCACACGTGCATCTCAAAGTATAAAATTCTCCAGAAACAAATGATGGAAAATGTCGCCAACTGAATCTAACTCATATAACATGCCTAAACAAATTTCCCCGAAAAGTAAATTTGGAAAGATGGAATGTAATGAGTATATAATCCCATAAATTGGACTAGCTTAGCTACTATCATCAACGAGATTACCTCCTTCCTTGTTCACATATTCAGCCAATGCTTCCGCATTGCGTGGACCCTCGTACCTGTTAATATGATGACATGAGAAAAAACATCATTCACACTATCCATAAACAAAAACTTTAATTATCTGCTAACGGAATCTGTAAAAGCTTACTTTTGGGGTTCAAGGGATCCCTTAGGAAACCATTGAATGGTTGGATATCCACTAACACCGTATTTAGTGCAGACACTCTTATGCTCATCACAATCCACCTTCACCAAAATACACAAATTAACGAAAGAATCGATCATCTCTCTAATAACCACAATACACTAGTTTACGAAAGAATAGATCATCTCTCTGACATTGGAGCTACATACAAATCAAGAATAACACTGACCTTCGCAATTAACACTGATTTAGCTTTCTTGAAGCTTGCCCCAAGCTTTTCATACTCTGGAGCAAGTTTCTTGCAGTGGCCACACCTATAATGACACAGAATAACCATTTTAAACTTTAAGAACAAAAAAGAAAACACTCCAAAAGAGGATTCTTAACAACTTAAATCTCTATCATAAAATATCAGAAATCCCCTGTCAAGTTCCGAGTTGTAAAATTCACCAGCACATCAGTGTAACTGTACTTTAGTTGCTCAATAAAACCATACTCATCGATTTACAATCCACATACTCATCGAAATCATGCCTATCAATCCGGAAGACTGCAAATCACATATCAAAACATTTCCCCAGACAAATCGAACAGAAGATTTACAGATCAAACCCACGAATCTAACGAAAAGGATCTCATCGGAATCCTTGAATCTATAGCTTCTTAGATCAGAAAATCCAAAACGATTGAAAGAATTGATCCATACCAGGGAGCGTAAAACTCGACAAGAGCTCCTTTATCTTTACCGACCTCCTTCTCGAAGCTATCGTCCGTCAAAACAACCACATCGTCTGCTATGGCTGACACCAGAAGCAACGCGAGAAAGGCAAAACCAAACCAGATCTGAGATTTCGCCATTTTTTTCTTCTCTCACTTCGAGCTTTGATCTTAGAAGTGCTCTGTTGTTTTAAAGGTTGCTCATAATTTTCCCTTCGAGAAGAAGATACAGAAATGAGAGAAAATAAAATAAAATAATGACATGGCATGATGTGGATCGTCGATTTAATCACAAATTAATACGGACGGTGGATCGGGAGTTATAACTACGTGGCTGGGTTACATGTCGGATTATGAATGGTTTCGCTCTCCACATCTTTCACGGAGACGAGAAGAGAAAAAGTCTTTCCAAAACAGAAAGGAAGACCCTGAACTTTCCTATAGTTTCGCTAGACACCTTTACTTTTCAAATGTGTAAATCTAACCCCCAATCGAACTGTTGCTTCAGAATTAACGGCAGAGAGGATAGAACAGCACGGCGTCGTATTATAAAATTCAGACTAAATAAATAAGCCCAATAAATTTGGAATATTGTACAGGTTAAAATTAAAATACAGCAGAGCAGCTGTTTGGGCCTGAATGGGCTTTCTCTGAAAAATATAAAATTGAAATACAGGTTTAAGTAAATAAGCCCAATAAACGGTCTTACCTAAATCAGCCTTTTTCCCTGCATGAAGTTAATAAAAGGGATTTTTTTGTGAATAACTATAAAAAAAAAACTTAATCAACAAACTAACCATTTTATATCTCTTTTTCTTTCTATCTCTTTCTATTTTTTTTGGTTACTTTGCAAATTTTTCTTTTATTAGGGTTATTCACCAAATCATCCCATAATAAAATAACAAGTCTGTCAGACAATTAAAAAAAAATAAAAAAAATTCGCCGACAGAGTCACAGAGCTGAAGAGAAACATAGGGGCCGCTTGATTTATAAAAGGTTAGGAGAGAGAACAAATATGCGTAGAAAATTGTATTTGTATGTTGCTAATGTGTCTCAGCCGAATCAAATTTGGATGAGACATACAATTCTTTTCTACGAGTTACGAATTCCCATTATATAATAAGATATACAATAATACCTACATATTGGAATTGCATATATAACGTAGATACAATTGTCAAATAGACTGAATGTTAACATGGAATTAAACCGTATTTGTCGTATATAGCAAATATTTTTTTTTTTACTTTGACCAAGTGTAGGAATGCATCGAGGGTGTAAACGATTGTGAATGATCCCAACAAAAATAAATTATCCAAAGGTATGGTGCGAATGAAAAAGTTGGTGGCATACTGAAAAAACAAGCCGGTAAAAATGTGAAGAAAAATATTTGAAGAAAATTGAGGAAGATCGAACACCAAAAAAAAAAAAAGGCAAATAGTTGAAGAAAGCTTACATGTAATTGGTGTAGGTGAAATTGAGACGATAATATCATTGGTTTTCACCTTTCTCTTTATAGGAAGTTCTTACTCTAAACTTGAGTTTATCAAAGAGTAATGCTATATACATGTCTAAAATGTTATCTCTTTTGATGAGATTTTCATTACATGAAAAAAAAACAAATCCTAGATAATGCCATACATAGCCGGTGAGAAATGTACAAACAAAGAACGAAAGTGAATCAGTAGAAGAATAACACAAAATGTCAAAGTTGCGATAGACATGAGCGATGTAACATACATGTTATCAAGCTATCACAATGTAGTATACTAGTATTAATATAACCGTTGATAATCACGGGACGGAATATATATATATATCAATGTAATACACCACTGTCATGTAAATTCAGTTTTTATCATTGTTGTGTTTAGAAATTATATTCTAAGCCATTAGTTTAGTTTCTTATCTAATATATAAAAGATATATGAAGGTAACTCTCCAATGGTTGACACAATGACACCTCATCATTTAAAAGCAAATAATAATGATATATGTCTAACTATTAATTATATATAACAAAACTATCTAATTTAAATGTAAGTATTTGAAAAATAATTAAATCATAAACATAAAATAAATGAAATCTAAATTTAATATTAAAATGTCATTGACGTATATATATTAGATAATATGAGATTTTAAATTAAAATCTTTAATTTTATCATTAGATAATGAACTAAAAATAAATAAAATCAGAATTTAATATTGAAACATCATTAATATATAAATATAAGATAATAAAAAGAATTTAAAATGAAACTTTTAATTTCATCCACTACAAAAAAGGGTGTTATATCATTTATTTTATATTGCATTACTTATAATAGATGCAAACGAATTTTACATCACTTAGACAAATGACTCTGAATGTCGTGATGCAAATAATTAATATCAACTAGTTATCAATCGATGCAAATATATTTTATTTTTGTATCGATTGTTATAATCGATTTTAATATATGTCAGTTACAAAAAAAACTAATGTTATCTTTTACATCAATTTTTAAAAGTGATGTTAGTATTTGTGACGATTACAATAATTGATGTTAAAATTAGCGTCAATTTTAATAAGTAATTTTAATAGTTGTATCATTTACAATAACTGACTTAATATTTGTAACATTTAAAATATCCGATTTAAAATATTACTATCACTTGTACATAATTGATGTTAACTTTATGCGAGTTTTCATAATTGATTGTAATAATTGTGTCATTTATTTTTATATAATTAATCTTATTGGTTAAACCAAAAAAAATTTTGATTGGTTAAAAAAAAATTAATCTTATTGGTTAAAACCAAATTAAAAAAAATAATTTTATTCACTAACAAATATGAATATTAGATATTTAAGTTTCAATATATATAGACATGTTTTCTCTTTCACTTCTTCATCCATTAGCAATGTGGGACAAAGTAAAAAAAGTTAGTTACATCAATTTAACTGATATAAATGATGTTAACCAAAATCATTAGTTACATCGATTATTTAGCTGATGTAAATTTATAATTTGTATCGATTTTGTTAAAATGATGCAAACTATTATAAGATTGTATCAATTTTTTATTGAACATTTGTTAAGTTAGTTAATAACAATATCAATCACCATAAATGATGTTAAACCACTTATTTTATACTCCATCTGTCCCATTTTAATTGATGTTCTAACTAAAAGAACACATATTACGAAAAGTAATTTACATTTAAAAATATCATTTAATAAAAAATTAAAATTAGTTAAAAAAATAAAAGTAGAAGGCAAAGAGCCAAAATATTCTAGGTAAACTCAAATAGTAATATTTTTTTAATCATGTTAAATTAAAATAAATTGAAAACTTGCATAGATATGTGAGAAAATCAAATAAATTGGGACAAAAACAAAACTCTTGAACATCAATTAAAATGGGACCGCGCGAGTATCATTTATTAATAAGTAATTCGAAATAAAATTATTTAATTTTGTGATATTATTTAATTGATGTAATCAGTCTCTTTGTAGTGAACATATGAATAATACATATATATCATGTATAATATATTATACTATGTAATAATAATAAATATTTAACATATATATGTCCATTGTTTTATTGATGTAAATTAGTTTGATTTAGTATCAAATGTATTAAATAATACAAGTCAAGATAAAATAACATCATTTTTAATAAATTGATGTTAAAGAACAAAACAGTTACATCAATTTTAATAATTGAAGCTAATTCGCATAATTATGTTTGTATTATTAGTGTAATTTTTATTAGCATCAGTTTTTATTGATGTTAATTTTGCATCATTGTTAGAAGTGATGTTTACAAAAATTAATAAATACATCGATTATCTAATTGATGTAAATTTATATTTTAATATCAAAATTTTCAAAGTGATACAAACTAATAAAATTTGTATCACTTTTATTGAATTGATGTCAAACTATTTAATTATAATATCAATTATCATAATTGATGTTAAGCCATGCATATTTGTTTCACTTATAAATAATTAATTCAAAATAGTATCACTTAGTTTTGTGATACAATTTAAATAATACATTACATCCTTTTTGTAGTGATCGTTAAATCATAAATATAAAATAAATAAAATCTGAATTTAATATTGAAACATAATTAACATATAAATATTAGATAATATAAGATTTTAATGAATATTTTCGTGTGATTTAATCGTTATTTTCAAACCAATGAAAGATAATTCAATCTAAGTATAAGTAAAAAAAAATTATCAGAGAGAAATGACAATAGGTTAAAAAAATTTCAACCAATTAAAGAATAAAAATTAGAATAAAAAACCGTAACACAAAAAATAATATTCAATAAATAATCAAAAATATAAAAAGTTTTTAACAATGAAGAAAATAAGATTGCAAAAAAACATAAAAATATGAAAAAGATAAATACAAAAAATTAAAAGTGTAGAAAAAAGAAATGAAATAATGAAACATACAATGTGAAAACAAAAACTCAAAATACTAAATTGAGAAAGTTAAGAAAAAAAAAGTGTGGAGAACAAATAATATTCAAAAAATAAAGATATGAAAGAAATTACTTAGGTCATTACGAAAAGAAAAAAATTATAAAAGAAAATGCTGAAAAGTTGATAGTCGAATTGAAATTTTAAGAACATATTATTTAAATTAAATCCGCGCGTATCTCGGATTCTCTCCTCGTAAATAAATAAAGAGTAAAAAATATTGTAGATTCATTATTTTAAAATTAAACGGCAAATTTGAGTGAAATAGGCTCCCCAGTCGTTACTCACTCGTACAGGGAAACCCAAAAGATTTGAATCCATTGGTGGGCACTGAGCAATGACAATGGCAAACAGAATGAATAAAGCGTTGAAATTGATGAAAAAGATTTGTGTCTTTTTCTTAATATCTTGTTCACCCAACCCGAAAATTCAGGTTGGTCTCTTATGTTTTTTCCATTCTTGTCATCATTGCAATCGATCGAGATCTTTAATATATATCCAAGTACTCTTATGCAAAACAAAATCCTTAATTGCAATCGAAATCTCCAAACTACTATATTTGTTTCTTATGCTGGATTTTCTCGCAAGCTTTCTAGTAAAAATAAAAGACAAGAAGAAGAAATGCTAAGAAACAAAAAAAATAGAAAACACTAGACAATAAAAAGTACAAAGGAAATTTGGAGAAAGTGTTGGTCCAAGAACAAGTCCCACGGTCTCACGTAATCATGTGCAGTCAGAGGATGGTTTTACTATGGTACGGAGACCACGGAGAGGAAGGGAAGCACCTCCGAGCCAAGTCGTGTTTGCAGCAGGAGGATGGTATTCCATAAATCAATCTTCCAAACATAAATTTAATGCGTGGGTCATTGCCCCAGTTGCCAAAATAATCTCTAGGTCCCATTTTTTTTGTTATTGTGCTTATGAAAGAAAATTCGTTAATGCATGCTAGCTAATTGGTAGTGGTCATCTAATTGCTACTAGTTGGTTAAATTGTTTTTATAAAAAAGTTGTGGAGTTCAAGACTGATCATACATCGTTTTCAGTCCGAAACAAAGTTAGTATTACATTATCTAACTAACATATACACCTGCTCGTTAATTATATTTGACACAATCATCTCGCTAGGTTTAAATTCTTCAACGAGAGCTTAAACTATATATGATATATATTTTTTTGATCAACAAAGGGCTTTCTATTCTAACTATATATATGATTTCATTAACACTAAAAGGTCGCATACATAGATCACTTTCTACAAGTTTACAGAAACTTGATTAATTTTTATGTCTGTATAAACCATGTTCTTTTTGTGAACGCAGCGGTTAACAAGTGCGACAGAAAAAATACATTAATTAATCAACAAATAAGACAACGGCGGTGAGGTATCGAGACGCAGCGACGTCAAACAGGACCATCACCCTAACTAGACTAAACGCTGGAAAATATCAGCGACAGCAGCTCTTCCTTCTTCCGTCGATGCGTCTTCGTTTCCGTTGCCGCAACTCCGCTTTTTCCACCACATGTCTATCTCTAGACTTTTGAGTTTGTTATTTTTTAACGCTAACGCTGACACAGCTTTTCTCAAAAGAACAGGGCTATAATAAAAAGGGCAATACATTTTAATCAAAAATAAGGACAATACTGTGTTATTGTTCCAACCAACGTCCATAATAATTAAATATCTACTTGTTCGTAGTTTCGTACAAAGAAGTTGGAAATTAGGTTCGATCATGTCACGTGCCAATAATCACTTGAATGATGATTCGCAGATGTGATGCAGCTTTATGCTTTAGCCTCAAAAATAATATAGATTTTAATTTCTGTGCTGTAATTATTTGGCTGTAAAGAAAAGACAATAATATTCGTGGTTACTCGACGATGAACTAAAGTATGATTATTATTAACCTAAAACTAAAGGATATGTGATATTGATATATAGCTGATCAGAGATTTGATATTTGATATTTCATGCTTCCGACACAAGGTTTATAATTTTCTTTTCTAATTTTCCAAGCCGGTTGAAAACTCTAAATAATGGTAGACGACATACGTTTTGCATTCATCTTTATTAAATTTCAAGAAAAGGGTATTAATAAGAAAGGAAAAATATAACCAGATATTTATTACGACGATCAGTTATTTTAACCTTACAAAATTCCCCGATCGAAATTTATTGCAATATATCACAATATTTTAAAAAACATACTGATAAAATATCTTCAAGACAGAAGCCAAGCGACCAACGCATTTTCGTCGTCATGATCCAACGGTTCTCCAAAGTTCTCGCAACTACTTTTCCCCATCGTGGCCTCATTATCACCGTCCAAAAGCCACGACACCATTGAATCAGAACTCTCTTTCTTATCCCAAAGGTTAATGCTATTACCTTCTTGCCAGAGACAGTCCCAATCAATAAACTCATCCGTCAACGCATCGTTGGCTTGATGCTCGTAGTCGAGGAACGACTCCACCGACGGACAAGATTGAAGACCGTCGAGATTCCCTTGGTTCGAAGTCTCCGATAACCTCCTGGCTCCTTCAGAGTCTCTACTATTACTCAACTCTGCATCACCACCACACGATGCGAACACGTGCCCTGGATCTGACTCGTCCAACAAAAGCTCAATGATGTCATCATCAAAGGACAAAACGCCATTATCGCCATCAATGCTCATGAGATTACTATTATTGCAACAATCTCCTCCTTCGTAGTAGTCACGTGGTCCTCGCTCAGCCTCGGCTCCACTTAACTCCATCATTAATGCTTCCCCTCCAGCCACCGCTACGTCGGCGTTTGGCTCCGGCGGTGCGGACGTTTTCTTCGTCTTCCGAGTTTTTGGGTTGGGAGTTTTGGGTTTCATGGCGAATCTGCTTGTTCTCCCCGGTCTGCGCTTTGCCGGCGGCGGAGGAGCGTTCAGAATTACGTCGGCGACGTCGTGAGAGATCGTCGGCTTTCTGATGAAGTTGTGGAGTTTACGGCTGAGATGAGAGTTCCAATAATTTTTGATTTCGTTGTCTGTTCTTCCTGGTAGATGACTCGCAATTAGTGACCACCTACATTATCACAATTTATTATTATTATTATTATTAACCCTCTCTATTAACAATTTTGAACAACCTTAAAAGAAACTAAATATCTTTGCGGGGAATAATTAAGAGAACTTCGTGGCCCGATTGTAATCATTCGCATAGTGGCTAGAACAGTTTTAAAATTGATTTTCCCACGTTGATATGACTGCTGACCTAACCATGCATATGCTTCTAGAAATAACAATAAAAACATATCCTAGAAGTCACTTGAGCAATGTCAATAAATGAGTGACGGTGACTACTAATTTGTACTACCCTCGTTGATTTCCCTGTCCGGTTGTCCATAAAGGAAACAACCATTATGACATTTACTTTAGGCAGCCGACCTATATTTGTTTTGCAACTTCCATTAATCAAAATAATTTGCATAACGTTGACTATTACTTTATTAGTTGTAACAAATTGCATTTCTTAAAAAGCGAAGATATATCTCTAAGAAATTTTATTTTCTTAAATGTGTTAACTAATTATATTTAAATATCACGTATATATATATATATATATGTGGTCCAATTAATGCTTATGTAATATATGAAGTGTAAAATAGTAGAGTACATTTACTTTGTCTCAACTAAAAGAGAAAAAGTCTAACAACCAAGCATTAAGAGGAGAAGACACACAACGAGAAAAATTGTTTTTTGTTCGACGAAAACAGTCAAAAGCATTTAGAGGGAGACCCACAACGATTAAAAATTGTTTTTTTGTTCGACGAGAACAGTCTCTTTTACTACTGTAACTGTTGTGATCTACTGTAAAGTTTAAATTCCCGACCACAAACAAAATTGTTAAACTAAAAGAAAGAATAACATAAAGCCTTACTTATTTGATCGATATGCTATCATCACTATATGATACAGTGCATATAAAATCATTGTCCAAAAATAAACTGTCTGAAATAATGGAAATAATTAAAGTAATAGAGTACCTGTTTCCCAAAGTGGAATGCAATTTAACAACGAGTTCTTCTTCTTCTGGAGTTATGTTCCCACGCTTGAGGTCAGCTCTAAGATAGTTTATCCATCTCAATCTACAGCTCTTCCCACACCTTTTTAATCCTTTTTACAAATAAAAATTACGAAAGTAATTAATAATACACATCAGATTTTTTATATAACTGAACAACGAACAATAATATCTGTTTATTTGTTTATTTGTTTTTTAGTACACGTTTATTTTTTGAAATACAAAAATGTATTTTTTTGGGGTCTGATATATGACTGCTCACGAGATTCTTAAGCATTCTGATCATTGTGTTCACAAACTACAAAATTTTCTCAACTACTGCATTAATTAATCTTGTATCAAAATCGGAGTTGGAAATCAAATCAAAATTTGTCATATGATTTTGATCTGATTATTGAAATTATATACAACGGACAAAATATAATAAATACGCATCTGTTTGTATTTCCTTCTATATAACCAACCCCTTAAATGCACACTTGTCACTTGGCACTTGGCAGCACTTTATATTCGTACATTCACAACCCACCGTGACTTTGACACTAGCAAATAACCAAAAAACTGAAATGAAACTAAGACGTGATTGGGGTTTTTTTTTTTTTACTAAATTTTATTCTGAAAATATCACTAAACAAAACTAACTAACAATCCATGATTCGTGAAGGCTTACGACAAGAGCCACGATTACTTCTCTTCTCTATCTCACACATTGTCATATAGCTTGAAGTTTGCGTTACGTGATATTGTTGTATTTGTAGTAATCATCTGATCAAAACGTGTAAATATTATTACCGGCATTTTTGGGGAGAGATCTCCAAGAGCCTTCACCGCTGGATTGAATGTAGTTGGAGAGAATCTGATCTTCCTC
Organism: Alliaria petiolata; assembly: GCA_020283515.1. Lineage (NCBI taxonomy): Eukaryota > Viridiplantae > Streptophyta > Magnoliopsida > Brassicales > Brassicaceae > Alliaria > Alliaria petiolata. Next base: position 121,381,537 of record JAHZTW010000002.1, on the reverse strand, counting down.
CGCCGTCCACCGCCCTCTCTTTATCCCCACCTTCTCGCAACACGGCGCTCTTCCCATTTTCTCCGGCGGTTTATATGTCTTTATGATTCTCGCACTGACCACAGAAGTCAAGCTATGGAGAGAGAAAGAGAGAGACAATGCGTGTGCGAGTGTGAGAGAGAGAGAGAGAAGACAAGAAAGAGAAGTTTACTGAGTGACAGACACTAGAAGGAAAAAGTGACCGATTTGGTATTTATAGCGGAAGATGGACAATTAATTACAAGAGGATTAAAGAGCTCGCGCGTTCGAGGGGGAAGGAGATGATGACACGTCTGTGGTCTACGAAGCGCCACGTTGGTTGAGAAGGAGACTGAAGTCGTGGCTTATTCACCGTCGAGGGACTCGTGATCGGTCCGTGCAGGCTCGTCGTGGTTTCTATTAAACGCTAATTCGAGTGTGTGCCGAGATCATTGACAACACTACTTCCCTTCAAATTTTGTTTAATTTGTTAATCAAATAATTTAAATAAGGTGAATACCGATGGTCACGTGAATACGTAGATCACATAGTAATCGCATATTCTGAATAATATATAAATATCCCGATCTTGGTCCGTTGACCAGATGGTCTTTCACTCTTTGCTCGAACTACAAACCACGTGTAAGCGATATGCCGGTATACCATTTCAACTAAGTTTATAAAAATAAAAACTACGAGAACGTGATTAGTGTGCACTATTACTTTTGTAATTTTTTATTTTTTTTGCAAGAACAAACCTACAGATTTTACAAGTATCAAAATAATTGCTTTGGGAAAAAAGATAAAACATAAATAGAATTGCAAAAGATATATGGAATTATTTGAAAATCTAAAATCTAAAGCATGATTAGAATATAAATATTGTAAAATTGTTTCAAGGCCAACCAATCACAATTAGCATTTAGATAATGAACAAACAATTCTAACAAAATGATGACTTGTGTTTTGTGGATCTCAAAGTTTGGGTCTGTACCAAGAGAAATTATGGGAAAAAAATCCGAAACTTCTCGATTAAAAAGAAAAGTTATAAACAAAAAAATTCCACATTATTATTATAGATCTTCCTCATGTAAAACTATAGACCCGTTATATTATATATGTATAAGAAGGATGCCATTAAAATAAAAGTGATCAAATGTAATTGATGTGTTTGGTCCTGATTAATCAAACGAATTAAATCTGTTCATATCTACACGCAACAGCCTAATTAGCTGTATCGTCCGTCGTATTATTTGTTAATGTTAGTAGTACAAATACTGAAATACCAATTATATTCGACGGAATCTTATGGAGGAATCTCTGGAGAATTAAATTAAATTTGACAAGTTTCCTTATCTAACTCGATACACGAAAATATGAGGACAGCCAACAAAATATGTTTACCATTTACTGCTCATCTAACTACGTGTTCCCCACATGTCAGTATTTGCCGTCTCGTTTTGTGTTGGCACAATTCCGTTCGTAGTTATATATTGGACTAGTGGAGGAGAACTTACTACATAGTACTATTCAATTTTTATAAACGCAACTTTTTATTAAAATATAATTGGAGGATCCAATACTGAAACCCAAACTAATTTTCAAGAGACATTTTTTTTTTTGTTTTTTGGGAATTTTCTCATATAAGGTGGTTTTCTTTTTAAATGTGGAATTGAGCTTCGTTCGATTTAAAAAAGGAAAGCATGTTTTTTTTTTTTTTTTTTTTGTAAATGGATATTAGCATGGTGCATGGTCAGTTTTTGTAACACTAATACACATGATCAGGCAGGCACATGATCAACTAAGATACCTACAACCACTATCCTTTAATTGGTTCATCATTTTTGTTGGTTAAAGGTCTCATAGAAACCTAAATATCATACAAAGTCTGAAATATGTAGCCTTGTATAATATGACTCTTTTTTTTCCTGTAACCGATAAATTCTGGACTTCAGCCCATGTGTTTTTGGGCAAAGATAAACATGTCTTCTCCCTATTTAAAGGTAAAATTCAAACCCAATATTTGATCATGTTTCTCTCCCAAAAAAAAAAAAAAAAAATGTCAAGTGGTAGAAGAACTACTGACAGTATCTAGTGTGACGTCTGTTGTGGTGTAATATTTACATAACCTGTGAAAATTATTATCTTTGTCTCAATGTGTGTAATGGACTACAACTAGTAGATTTATTGTCGTTTAATTATTTTTACACTGATCGATCGGATACAATAAAGTTAACATAACTAAAATTTTATTTTTATCTTTGTATTGTAGTAATTAATTTACATATTTAGCTTACAAGTGATAGAAGAAGTTTCGATTTTATTATAAGTAAGCCGTAGATAAGGATTCATCCGAATATTATTGACGTGTGTCAGACTCATTGTTAGGCAGATTTCGAGAACCAAAAGAAAACTACAAAATTTTCAAATGTCCATTGACTCAATTCTAATATAAAGAAAATATGAATCTGATAGTACGTAATTTAACTTTTAAGTGAGCAAATTTGAGCTTATATGATATGACTTTATATGCACATTAAAAAGAAAAATACAAGAAAGAGAGGAATATCGAAAAACAAAAGTAAAGTGACAAAAAATTTCCTGCAGGGGAATAATTTTCAATACCCTACATCGTTTCATTTGTATTCATACATTAACATTATACTATATTTTATTATTATTTTCCCTTCTTTTTTTTATGGCTGAATAATCTTTTCTTTTCTTGTACTCAAAAACGAGGATCGTTTCCATTCAAAATGATTTGGTAGAACATGATCGATTCATTTTTTAGCAGGTGAGAGCCTCGTATTTAACCGGAATCGGATGGTTAAAACCAGCCCGGGTTAGTAGATTCCCGACGGCAGCAAGATCTCTACAGAAAACTCCTTGGTACGCATTGGAATTTACCGGTTTCGGTTCAGTATTTCCTTTTATCTTAGATTTTCCCACTGCTTTCGGTTCATTGAACCCGGTTATTTTAATCAAACCGTATTTTTCAACCGGTTTACGCTCTTCGGCCTTGTGCATTGGCGGTTGAGCCTGAGCCGCTGCAATATTTTTTTTGCGTTTCTCTTCCGCCGCCGCCGCCTCCTCGGCTATGATCACCGTCACAGCGGAGTATCCTTTCTGAATCAAACGGTAAAGCAACAAGGAAGACATCTTCGCTCGATCTCTAACTGAATCGACGTCATTCTGATCGGTGAACTCACACCGTTCGATGAAAGACGAGGCCCGATCGGGTTTGTATCTGAGACATAGCAATAGATGAGCTCGGTCAAGCTCTGATCTGGTGCATCCGCGTCTCACTCCGATCAAACCGTAATAATCGACATTCCCGGTTTCTCCGTTTGCGATTTTCTGCTTCAATTTTTGCGTTTTCGTCGTCAACACGCACAATCTTCCTGGGATTTCTCTGTATTTCACATTGTGACGCTTCCACACCGGACCTGGAAGTTTCCGATCTCGTAAAATTGTGTTGTAGAGAAGCTTCAAGTGTTCTAGATCGTGAAGCGAGTCCGGAAGACACCGTACTGTTTCTAGAAGCGCGGCTCTAGTCTCCAGCGCTTGGATGCACGATGGTTCAAGAGCTAGAGTTTTGTTGCAATCGGCGATTGCCTCCGCGATTCGACCGGCGGATCTATACGCGGCGGCTCGATGCATATAGCATTCAGCGAGGAATCCTTGAGGCGCTGGGCGACGACCATCGACGATCTTCGAGAAGTGACGGATTGACTCAGAGAAAAGCCCAGCATCGAGTGCGGCGATTGCAGCGGCACGACGTCGAAGGAGGAGTTTTATGTGAGCGAGAAGGTGAGTGAAATTCTCACCCTCCGTGAGGTTGCGTGGTGGAGACGCGGAAGAGGATTCGGAAAGGAGAATGAAGCTATCGTCCGACCAGCAAATACTCCGCCGACGAAACTCGGCGGAGGCGAGACGTTTCCCGGTTTGAAGCAGAACCATCGCATCCTCCATTAGTCCTAGATGACAACAAGCTTGCCCCAACACAACGTACCTGGAGAGGAATTAAAGGAAAAACCAGCGTTTTAAAATCAACGGTTGCGTTTTGTGCGGCGAGTCTACTACTCTTAACTAGTAAATAAATAAACGGATGAAATACCTCCATTGCCCTTCTTTTTCGCATTTTTTACAGATCCCTGCCATCACTTTATTCTTCAAATCAGAAACAGAGAAACATTTGAACGACGACGAGTCGCGTCCCGGCGAAGACGCGTCGGAGAGAAGCTTAACTCCGTCGCGAGAGGAAGAGGAGGAGGAGGAGGAGGAGGAGGAGGAGCCTTCCGATGAAGCGGATGATTCTTCGTCGTTAACGGACAGCTTAAGACTGGGAATATAATCCTGAAGCATATCGGCGACTTCTTTGAAACGACGGAGGAAGAGCAGAGATCTAGCCTTAAGCTCTAACGCCGTCTCCAAACGCGGGGATATGGACAATGCTGCGTCAAGTAAATGAACAGCTGAAGTGACGTCGTTTAGCTCCTCACTTGCCATTAAAGCCCTTGCATCTTTAATGTACTTAACAACAAGCTGAGAGACAACACAAAACAAAAAAAAGGAAGGAAATTTTAAGATCTCTGAATCGAATATTGATTCTCATTAGAGATGTTTTCATGAGGGATTTGAGATTTTATTACCTTTCTTTGAGTGAACCACCAGTGCTTCTTATCGCTATTAACGTTAGGATAAACCGCCATTGATTTTGTTTTTGTTTGGAGAGAAAAAAAGCTTTTGATTTGATTCAATCGATCAGAATCATCAAGAAGAGTCGAAAATTTCAATGCGTAGAAGCTGTTTAATCTCTCCCCAAAAATTCCTTGCTTCTTCTCCTCCAAGATTTAAAAAGATAGAGAAGTGAATGTAAAGGAACAGAGGAAGAGAGAGATTGAGAGAGAAGAGTACTGTGTGTGAATGTGAATGTGGAGAGAAACAGAGCACTATAAGGGAGAGAGAGAGAGAGAGAGAGAGAGAGAGAGATGACAGCTTTGGCCTTAAGAGAAAGCTTTGATCCTTCAAATTCATAGCTGGCACCATTTCTCTCTTTTACACATTCTCTCTTCTTTCTCTCTCTCTCTCCAATGAATCTCTCTCTCTATTATTCTTCATAGCCATATTTTAGGTTTCACACTGTCATTCCCCAATTTTCAATTAATATTCAAATAATGTTTTATTAACAATATATTATAATTACCACACATTTGTATTTGTTTAACCCCTGAAACTCATCACAATTTGAAATTGATAGGGACAAGGATTGTCCACTGTGTTTTTTTTTTTTTTTTAAATTTCTCCAAACAGCGTGGTGATCGATCTTTAGGAATTGTTAATTTATATCATAGCGTAAAAGTATAATGTTTTTTTATACATACTTAACTACTAATTGAGCAAGTAATGTCGACGTTTGAGTCTTGACCATGTGAACATTTGCATACAGTGGCACGTTATAATGCTTGGATAGTGGATACATGATATTTTGCATGTTAATATAGTTCAATGATGAATATCCAACACATTGGACTTCAGAAACACCAATAAACAACGGATACATTTATTCTATTTCATGATCTACCAATTAGGAGTGTAGTCTCCTGCGTGTACTTAGATTTAATTAATACCAGGATCAGTATTAAAAGTTTCTGCAAACCAACATTCTACTTGGATGATCCACATGTTCCTATGTGTTATGGGTGTTCAAACCAAATAATAATTTAAACTGATCCGACTTACGTACACTAAATAGGGTGATCAAAAGCCAAGTTCAAATTTGATTTGACAAAAATGGTTTTGTGTATACTCAAAATTCGAATCCTTAAATCGGATCTAGTTAATTATTCTAGCTAGTTAGTTTAAGAAGAGACGATCTCAGGATATAAACCAAACAAAATAAATCCAAAAATTAAACTCATCAAATAGAATACGGGGTGCGTAAGGTGATCGGGTCAGTGACTCAATGGGGCACATCGAAGTATCTGGGTATTACTGTAATTAAGTAGATTATCATAGGGATTTGTTTGTTTTAACGAAAAAAGTGGTTTGGTTCTTAATTATCTTGTAAGCTGTAAGGAGCACGACAGGAATCGTGCTTTCCGATTTCTAATCAAACTATTCACATATATTTTCCCTTTATGTCGAGATAATTAAATTGGACATTAGTATATTTGTTGATGTTAAACTTAAAATAGAATCACGTACTGTGCGAGCAAATATGATACGGACCTTACTCAAATTTGTTTTCTTGTTTTTGTGGCTCTACTTAATTAGTGAGTCAATTTTTTTTTTTTGACAACGATGCCTAAAGCTTGTCAAATCAAATAATTAAATGCATTGCCACGTCGGAAATAGTCCTGTTAATTTTGCGACACGTGTCACTTTCATATAACCAGTAGACCAATGAACGAGAGGACTCTGGGTACGCATACAGATCAGCGTTGGTGCATTGCCACACATCGCATTATTATTGCCTATTTGGCATACCAAATTTATTTAACATATATCATCGCGTCATCAAATTTATTAGCAATAAGGTAGAAGTGGTCCACTTTCACTTTCATCAAACGTTTAACTATTTATGTAGGATGAGCAGTTGTGTAACGTGCAGCCAATAAGAATTGTAAGAAGAGCGATGAATGATAACCTACACTTAGTTAGTGACTATATATAGTATCCATAAATTAACCATGGGCCATGGTTATTTGTTTTGTTTGGGATGGAATATTGTACAGTTGTTTATCACTGAAAAGGTTGTTCAGCCATCCTCATAATTCCAATAAAAATTTATCCATAATTGGATCGATGGAATCTATGACCATTTTTTGTATAAAAATCAAATTGTTTGTTTGGAGGAGCTACAAAGTAGAACAGGTCTCAATATAGGTGTTGATAAAACTGATTGATGCAACAAATCAATTTCAATTTTAATACTATTAAGTTAAGACAAACGTTATGAGAGGATATTGTTAAAAATAATCCAGTTATATGTTTATATGTCAAATTTATTATAAATTTTGTTTTTCAGATAGTAAAAATTTTAATCAGTTTTGAAATGCACATATCGTTTTTCAATATTAATGAAAAAAAAAAATCAAGTGGTAGTTCATTATTATTTCTCATTTGAGAAGAATTGCCATATTGATGTAGACCATAAATCGATTTTCCTTTTTTTTTGGTCAAGGAATTTTTCATTAAAATCCAAATAAGAGATTACACAATCCGGCCCAAAGGGCAAGGTTTTGTTAGGCCCAATTTAGCTAAACCGTCTGCAACAGCATTTGCAGATCTAGAAATAAACTTAAACGAAAGTGACAAGAAGAGATTAGCAACGTTTCTAATATCGTGGAGAAGCCCTGCAATCTCATTCAAATCTGTCCCTGAACACAGGGCATTTACGAGGACCTTAGAGTCCGAAAATACTTGAAGATGGGTGTGGCCTCCATTTCGGGCACACAAAATCACCAGAAAGATGGCCAGAGTTTCTGCCATTAGAGCTGATCTGACGAAGTCTCTGTGTACAGATCCTTGAACTAGGCTCGATCCTTCTTCTGAGACAATGATCCAGCCCATTCCTCCGCTTTTTGATTCTTCCTGCCAGGCTCCATCGGTAAAACAGATCGGGGTCTTTTCCTCCCGAAGCAGACAGAGAGAGTTTACCCGATTCTTTATGGGAACAGGTACAACCGCTTCCCAGTTTTTATATTTCATAACTCACCTTCAACTTTCTAAGAAGAGAATCTGCTTCATGTCTTTTCTCTTGTATTTTTGTCTCACAGATTGATATTGCATTCTCATATGCGCTATTTTCTTGTAGCAACGTCTGCTCTCTCATTTGGGCCTAATTGCAACAGCAAAAGAAGAACCATGAGGATCGCAAATTTTCCCTGTGTAAAAATGGATCACTACAAAATCGCCAAAAGACAATATCCAATTTATATCACAAATCAAGATTCTCGAACCAGCTTCAGCATTTTCGAAATGAAATTACTCATATCGATCCAGTTATCTCGAATCAGGAAAAAAAACCTGTTCACGAGTAGCGGAATGCGAATCGAGCTGAAGAGTGAGAGCGGCATTGGAGGCGAGGGAGTGAGCAAGAAGGTGAGGCAGACGCTGGGAGATATCCGGTGGAGGCAATCTGAGCCGCAGATCTTGGATCGAACGGCTGAGAGTTGTCGCTTTTCGGCCGAGCTCATCGACGTATTTCTGCTGCTCCTCCGTGAAAACTAATGGGATCCGATCCTCCTCTTCACCTCCCTCTTTTCCATTTTTACCGACGACATCGGCGGCCCAGGCTAGAAGTCCGGCCATATCTTCTTCTCTCACTTCTTCTCCGTCTCTCTGCAGACAAGACTCACAGGACGAACGCAGAGCTAAACCGAGGCGGTTGGTGCTTAAACCGGGGTGGTTCGGTTGTTGAGTTACTATCGTTGGTTCGTTTTGAAAAAAAAAAATTGGGTTTGAAAAGAAGGGAACGCTCAAAATGGTCGTATGCATGGGCCTTAAAAAGCCCTTCGAAACAATACTTCGAACGAAAATGAAAGAAAGTCCAACAAATTAATTATTAAATATAATAAATATACGTGACAAACAAAAAAGGCAAAAAAGGTTTCTGTTATATTCGGTTCTCATTCTCTATCAGAATTTTAATAATAAAAATTTCTATAATTTGATAATAACATAAGAAAGGGCAATTCTCTTATATAAGATATATATTTATTGTGAAAGGGGGTATATCTAAGCTAGGTATGTATAAAGTATAGATCTATTATTAGTTTTAATTATTTTTTTGCATTCCAGTGAGATCTATTATTAAATCGGGCTATGCACTGCATATAATTTTGAGGTGTTCAAAACTCGTAATGATTGATTCATAACTTGAAACGGCATTATTCATAAAAAAATAATAAGTTATAAAACAATGATTATTATCAAACGGAGGAAACAGTTTATGCAGCAGCAGAAGGAAGGAGTATATGTTTTGTACACTAACCATGTGTGTGTGCAGCAGACAGTTTTTCAGGATGAGTTGCCTATATGAATTATAAAAAACAAATATGTTATTAACCGTGCTATTCCATGATAAACCGTATAAACTGACAATTGGCAAAAAAATATGAATTATAAAAAACAAAAGAGATATAGTAGTTATGTTATTATATCGAAAAAATCAAATATGTTATTACCCGTGCTATTCCGGTGATAAACCGTATAAATTGACACCTGACTTCAATGAATTATAAAAAACAAAAGAGATATAGTAGTTATGTTATTATATCGAAAAAATCAAATATGTTATTACCCGTGCTATTCCGGTGATAAACCGTATAAATTGACACCTGACTTCATCTGCAGAAAATGTTAGTATTTCCTAGAACCAAGAAACTACTAACGAGTTTGCTGTGTAGCCGTCTTCATAGGAGGCGTGGGCTTTCATTGCCTCAACTGTCAGGAAAGAACAGAAAAAAAAAAAGTTAGTTGAAGCCAAACCAATGATAAGGAGTTTCAGCTCTTTGTGGCTGGCTTAAAAGAAAAAGTTATAAAAAATCATCTAACTTACCATCAATTGAAGCCAAACCACCGAGAAGGAGACTCAGCTCTTCATGGTTGAAAACCGAGACTAGGTCTTGCGGTATCAATTCCCAATGTATACTTTTCAATGTTTGTTATAAATATTGTCAAATTTATACTGAATTCACTTATGATCCATGTACATATCAGACGACGTATTTCTTAAAAGATCTTCTGAAGGATGCAAGTATGATATTAAAGCGTGCAGTTACTGAGCGTAAAAATCAACTTCAAGAAATTTTAAGCTCTTTAGTTGAAGGATTAGGTAGTAGAGAAACCCCTGATGCTGATTTATTGGATGTTATGGGTACACCATACATGGATACGAGCTTGCTAAGAGTTTTGTTGTGTAGTCTGGGCTATTATTTTGTGGTGATGCTTCGATGATATTTTTCTTTATGGATTTGATTATGACAATGTGCAGACAAAACGATGGGAAAGATCGACCATGAGTGATCTATTATCTCATTGACCGAGTGAAGAAAACAGGTGGCGACTTGAAGATGATACCACATGTTTTAAGGGATTGTAAAACATATGAATTCTTTGCAGGTAATGATATTGTGCCCATTGCAATTAAAATCTTGGTTAACTCTAAAAGTGAGCTTGTGTGTTATGAATGCAGTGTTACTGCTTTGCTTCATATCGTAAGCATGATGACATAAACAAAAGTGTCGTTTGAACTTCTTCCTGAGAATCTTTCATGATAAGAGAAAGCTTTAGATATTGTCGTCTGCCTCGCAAAGCAGGAACTCACAAATGTAGTGTCAAAAATGATGCTTTCCAATTAATTGCATGCTTAACCAAAAGGCATGATCTAGCTCTTGCGTTTCTTGAAAGTGGATGCTTAGATGAGCTTCTCTCAAGGTGTGTTTTTCATGGATATGAGAGCGAGGCAGCTGCTACTGCATTGTTATTGTACTACATGTTATTGAAGATTCTCACACACTTCAAACCGAAAATATTTTTATAAATTAATAAATTATCGATTATTTAATAATAAAATAACAAAATTTTGAAGTTCAAATATTATTAATTTATATAGGTTTTATTGTATGTGACAAACAAAAAAAGTTATGTTATAGTCATTTCTCATTTCAAATCAATATTTTATTTTATTTTGACAACTCCATATCAATATTTTAAAAATAAAATTTTCTATAATTTGTTTATGTATCCAAAAAAGAAGTAAACTTAGCGATACTTATGTTATTTTAAAACAAAATTTTCTATAATTTGATAATAACGTATTAAGAAATTTAGTTGAAATTCTTATATATCACATGAATTTTTTATAATTTTTTTAAAAAATTAAGACCTAAATAACTCAGGTCAAAACCCCTTTCCCCCGAACCCCCTATTGTCAAATAAGAAATTTGATAAAATTTCCTAAACAACTATATTTTAGGAATATATACTAAGATATGCAATGAAAGCAACGTTAATTTTAATATAAATTCATAAATGAATTCTTATCCTTTCCCTATTCAATAGAACGCCAAAAAATATAATATGCATTACTGCGTGTTAGCAATTAGCTTTGCTTGCAATCAACCTTCTTCTTCCCTCTCTAAGCAAAACATAAAATGACAAAAACTCAAGCATCTTCCAAAACTATCAACAAAATTTGGAATTTTTAAATAGCGAATTCAAACCAAACATTATGATATTCGATCATACATACGACTTTGATAAAGCAAACGATTTTTCTTGGAAAATGCAAGTAACATTGCCAACAACTATGTATATTGTAATCAAAACATATTCGTAAGTATTATTTTTTTCATTTGCGCATATAATGTAGATACGTTGTCTACTACGTTTAGCATCTGGCAAGTCTCCTGCACGTTCCCACAACATTAGCTTTACAAGCGAACTTCTTTTATAAATTTAGAGAATTTCCCCTATATTTCTCTTTCTGAACAAACCAACCCCACGAAGGGCCACGACCGTGTAATATAATTAATTAAAAAAGACCCGTTTGGTTTTCTTCAATTTCCAAATCCGTCGTTATCTCTTTCTCCTCTTGACTAAGCAAAATGTTGAAGAAAGTGAGGCGAAAAGTCAAAGTCTTCATCACCAAACCCTTTAAAAAGCCCAAGAACAGGCCTCTAAGACCTCCATCACCACCAGAGCCACCACCTCCTCCTCCAGCTCCACCTCCACTATCTCCGCCGCCTCAAGAAATGGCTTCCTCGAGACAAAGGAACGCTCCGTTTCTCTTCCCGAGATCCGATTCCTCTGTTTTACCCGACCCGTCTCGTTTCTTCAGCCATGATCTCCTATCAACTCCTCTCCCTACAAACTCCTTCTTTCAAAACTTCACTCTCAAAAATGGCGATCAAGCTGAGTACTTTCACCTTTACCTCATCAAACCATCGGCATCCTCTCTCTCGATCTCATACCCAACTCTTTCACACAACTCTGCTTTCATCTACGAGGATTTCAACGCCGACATCATCATCTCCGGGTCAGATGGAACCGACCCGCATTCCCGGAAAACTCATCTGATCTCTTCGTTCAGCGATCTCGGCGTCACGCTCGATTTCCCTTCCTCTAATCTCAGATTCTTCCTCGTTAGAGGAAGCCCGTTTGTCACCTGCTCCGTCTCCGGTAACTCCTCGATCACAATCTCAACGATTCACGCGGTTTTATCGTTTAACGGAAACAGCTCATCTACCAAATTCACCGCGAAGCTCAACAACAACCAGACATGGCTAATTTACGCCTCTTCGCCGATTAATCTGGCCCAAAACGGAGGTTCTTCGATTAATTGCGGTGGTGGGTTTTCGGGTATCATCCGGATCGTCGTGTTACCGGATTCGAATCCAGATTTCGAATCACTCCTCGACCGATTCAGTTGCTGTTACCCAATTTCCGGCGACGCTGATTTCACAAAACCATTCGCTTTGGAGTACAAATGGGAGAAAAGAGGCTACGGAGATCTCTTGATGCTCGCTCATCCTCTTCATCTGAAGCTGTTAGGAAGCGACGATTGTTCAATCACCGTACTAGATCATTTCCGGTACAGAAGCATCGACGGAGATTTGGTAGGTGTCGTCGGAAATTCATGGGTTTTGAGACCGGACCCTGTTTCGGTGACGTGGCACTCTATCAAAGGAGTCAAAGAGGATTCTCACCAAGAGATCATCTCAGCTCTCGTGAAAGACGTTAACGCCTTGGATTCCTCAGCTCCGGTCACAAATTCGTCGTATTTCTACGCGAAACTGATCGCGAGAGCCGCGAGGTTAGCTCTTATCGCCGAGGAAGTTTCCTATCTCGATGTGATCCCGGCGATTAGAAAGTATCTGAAGAACATGATCGAGCCCTGGTTAGATGGGAGTTTCGAACCAAACGGGTTTCTGTACGATCCTAAACAGATCAGCGTTGGTTTTTAAAGCGCTGGTTTTTTGGTATCACATGCAAATATATTGTGTCTGGATCCAAACATACATACAATTGGTCGTTTAAATTTTATAGAATTTATGAATAAAATAAAACTGCAATCACAATAATGAGAAAAAAATAGGTGAAAGCGCGGGAGCAGTAGATTTTAATCTTATCGGAGCTGTGGCCATTTTAATAATTGTGGAAGATTCCATTAGAGTCTGACTTAATATAAGTGGTGTGAATTATGTTCTGCAAGGAAAATAATTTTGGGTCCATAGCCACGTATGTCTATGTATATATACATACATATATACATATAATCGAAACAGCTATATATCGCCAAAATTTATGTTTTAAGATATTAAATCTCAAAAATAAAAGAAATTAAGAAATATATATGAACAGAACTGTGCTAACATTTTTAATATGCCATTTTAAAATCTAATGTTTTTTATAATGCTAATTACTTGAGTATTGGTCAATTTGTCACCATAGTGTCACAAAAATTAAAAAATTATCATTACAAAATGGTTATATAACAAATAGAAAAATACCCCGTTATATATACTTGATGGATTGAGGTACATTAAATAAGAAGAGGGCAAAAACAAAAAGACAGGCTCATCATAAAGAAATAAATGCAGAAGTGGAAAACACACATGTTGTGCCTCGACTTCCTTTGAATTAAATCAGATAAATTTGTTGCTAATAAAAATCAAATAAATTTATTACACGATTATAGATAATGCAATTCTATTCTATTTCTTTTCATAGGATTATTTTTTCTGTTTAGAGTATCTCTAACCATACTATAAATCTCACTCCAAACTCCATTTTATAGTAATATTTTTTTTTTAATTCTATCCCATTTTCAACTCCAAAACGGGATAATACACTTATTTTTGTTTAATATGGAGTAATCTCATTTTAACTTTATTTTAGAGTTGAATTTTTTATTCATAAAATATTTATTCAAATTTATAACTTTTAAAGTGAAATTATCTAAAATTTGAATGAATACTTTATAATTTTTTTTTTTTATGTGTAACTATATACGAGGATGTGTAAGCATGTGTTTTTGAAGTAAATTGATTCATTAAGCATGTGTAAATTAATGTAACAATTTATAAATTTTATAAATAAAGTGTATTATTGGCAATTAACAGGAATTATAAAATGAAGTATATTTAGAATATTGTTTTTGAAGTAAAAAAAGAATAATATATTGGAAAAAATCCAATTACATTTTAAAGTTACCCTATTTTAAAGTGGAAAATAGAATAATACATTGAAAATGCTTAGCGACACAGTTAGACTTTAATCCAACAACGAGAAAAAATGATTATTTGTTTTGACCATTAAAGGCTTTTATATTTTACAGGTACGACTTCCTCCCACATTTATTAGCACCTATAAATTATAATATACTTATGTAATATGTTCTATATTATTTTAGTCTCTTAATTTGTATTATAATGAGAAATATATTCTTTTATTTATTTATTTTGAACATTAAAGGCTTTTATGCGGATATATTTCTTAATTTTTGAACATGAGAACAATATTCTTTGACGTTGGCATAGAATCTTTACTTTACAAGTAAAAAAACGAAAAAAAAAGAATGTAAAACAGTCTCGCAGTTAAAAAACAAATAATTGAGTCAATTTTCTTTTAAAGTTTATAGCGAGAACAAAATGATCTGTAGATTTTTGTCTTCTGATATATATGTATAAATATTCTGCTAAAAGAACATTTGAATTGATTTCCCTCTTAATCAAGTATTTGTTTTCTTTTTGATTCAGTTATCCTTGGAATGTCACAATGAAGAATAAATAGGAAAAATCATGTCTCCAAATGTTCTGTTTGCCAATAAAATGTGAAAATTTGGATGACTGTAAGATATAAACAAGTCAAATCCACCAAACGTGAAAATTCAAAAATTTCCATGTATTTACATATATATATAAATTGTGACCTAATTATATATAATCACATTGACAGACAAAAGGAGAAATATATAATTAGGGCATATATAATATATATACCAGAGACACTGTCATGGATCGAGACGTTAGGTTTAAAGCTGGTGGTCACAGATTTTGCCAGGATGGTTCGAGTAAATTTAAAGCACTGGGAATCTATCTGTTATTATAATGACCTCAAGAAGATATTTTAATATAATACTAGTAGAGTAATTTAGTTTTATCACAGTAGTTGCAAAGTTTTGAAATACAAAATATTCAAAGTTGAGGTTTGATTAAACGTAATTAACGGTCCCCATTCTTTAAACATGTTTGTATCAGAGGAGGCACACCATGACGTATAAACCCATATATGTATATATGCATTAACTGTAATACAAAATCTCATTAAAATGATTAAAAAATAATATTTAAGATATCCTCATAGACGACCACGAAAAAATACATACTGTATGTTGATTTTTTTTTGTGTGTGCGCGCGCAAAAAGTCTGGTTTTCTCCATTGATGAAACCGATACAACAAAATAGTTTTTTTTTTTTTCTTTCAACCAATGTTTTTTTTTTTTTTTTTTTATAAAAAGGACTTTCAACCAATGTTAGCTGACTCTTTTAAAGTTTATAGCGAGAATGTCTCGTAGCTTGGTAGGATTATATAGTTTGAATCATCTTCATCTCAACATTCCAATTTAAAGAGTCTGTCGAGATTAAGTCTGCTAAAAGGAGGTTTTAGACCTCGTCTGGTGGAGGTCCCATCGGGATATGAGAGGTAAAAATAGGGTTAGCCAGGGATCACTCGAGACTCAAGTAGAGAGACCATTGCCGATTATTTGCCTAAGCGTAACTCTACAAGAAGGAGGTGTGTGTGTTGAAATTTAATTATGATAATTACGGCAAAACCGATATTTATTGATAAATTTAATAAAAAAGCCTGTATTAAAAAAATATTTTGTTTACAGTACTAAATCTTAAACCATATGAATCAGAACAGAGTCTACACTAAAAATTATATTGGGCACATTGTCTTAAATATTCGTAATACTATTCATCTTTCACTATATGCACACATTCGATCATTGCATAAATCATCATATATATGAATATCTCTGATAAGTACGACTTTCCGTCCACAAATTCCAATGGCCTAAGATATCATAAAAGATATTTAATTATACTAAGCTCTAAAGAAAAAGTTAGTAAATATCAGTATCTAATAATCATCAACATACTACAGTATATATATATACGGTGATTTGTTTTGAAAGAAATCATAGTAATATTTTCAAGTGGGCATACAAAATATATATTATTATCTTATTTTGGGTGCTGGCCGATTACGAAATGCTCGGCAAGTAGAACCATATCCCAAGAAATATGGAATTCAGTAGAATAATTCTAAACATCACAATTTCAAATACGGACGTCATTATTTTTGTTATTTATTGAAAACCAGAGAATAATTACGTTGGGCATCAAACCAAGAATCTAGTTACGCATAAATTCACACAATATAGAGCTCTTTGGATTTTGAAAATTTCTTGTTTAGTTTTTTTTGTTCTATCTGCTGTGGAACTGAAACTAATCAAAAAGTCAAGGAGACCTCTGTGGAGACTGGAAAGGCACGTGTTCTCGGATTAGATTTCACGTGGGATGAGTTATCCATGTGCAGTTCCACAAAAAGCCCTTATTTTTCAAAAACACTAACAATATTAAATTTCCCAATTTCTTATTTTTACTCTTTTATTAAGCTTTTTGATCTATACGTTAAGTAAGTATACGTCTTGTTTTATTCGTTTTTTTTCTTTCTGAAATAGATAGCTGCTTATGAAAACGAGGTTGTTAGAATTGATTTATAAGTAATAATTATTAAAAACACATTCTGACATTGACGTTGAATGATTCTACTAAAATGAAAACAAATCTTCTATCAGAGGAAAAAAACTATGTAATTCTTAAAACTAGTTATATTTGTTTTGACGTCATTTTAAAAGATAGTTATTTACATTTTTTTGTTCTTTACATAGGAGCTACATGAGTTATATCATAGATATATTGAAGAAATGAAATAAAAGAAAATAAAGCATCGAAAAAGAGGGCCAGGCACCAGCTTGGCAATGCTTTGCTGAAAAGTCTTGTGAATAATGCAATACAAAACTCAACGAAAATAAATAAATAACTACTACTAAAGAAATTCGTTCGGAAAATCGAAAATGATTTTAATTTTAGTTATGGAGACAAGAATCGATCCAAAGGTGTACTACTACTATGGACATAAAAGTAAAAATAAAAAAGGGAATGGCAATAATTGGGAAAACATGTGGATAAAAGCCTGAATACACAGATTTTGATAATATATAGTTTTCATGGGCTTTTCTCTCTCACGGGACAGAATCTTATCTTAATAGTAGCAGCCGCTAATATGCACTGTGTTTGGCGGTTACGATTAGCGTTTAAGAATGAGACTTTGAAGTGTGTTTTATTGAGAGTGGGACACTTATAAAAGGCATATAAGGATACAACAATAGAGACACTCACATGTATCTCACATAAGTGGATGGTCCTCAATGTGTTCTTTGTAGGACATTTGTGCGTATGTCAAAACTCATTTCACATGGCACACTCATACGTTAGCCCCACTTAGGAGTGTCTAGAAAAAGATTGGGACTAAATATATTTTTGGCTCGAATATGGGCTACACGGAATTCGAAAGTAATAAATCATGAAGAACTTAAGATACTTAAGTTGTCCGGAAAAAAAATTCAAAATCTCCTGAGAACAACTCCTGCTGCGGCTATCACATTCACTAGCTTCGAAATGGTTCATCGTTTCCTCGTCACTCATTTACCTTCTGAGCAAAGCTCTATACTTTAAATTTGTTTGTTTGATGATGACGATTAGATATGTTTGGTTTAGTGAGAGGTAAACAGGGTTATTTTACACAGTTACAAAAAGTTTCCCCAAAATCAGAAATTAGGAGTTCGTTTTTGGACACAAGTCACACAACCCTCCATCTCGCAGACTTGTGTTTCTGTTGGGGAAATCAGAATGAAACCCACACGAAGAATATTTATCATCGCATTGTAAAAGACTGATTCTTTTATTTCTTTCTCTCTCTCTCTCTCTTGTTTTTTTTTGTTTCTTTTCATCTTTTTATGAAAGAGAGAGTTTGTGGTCTCTCTCTCATTCGCCATGAATCGTCGACCAGCTTGGGCTTCATGTTACTAAAGGAACCATTGACTTTTATGGATTTTATAAAAAAAAAACTTAACAAAAATATTCTGAAATATCTGGGCCAGCGGGCCTTGTGGTTATGGGTTTGACTGTCTTTTCATTATATAGATGCTGTGGGATTTTTGAGTTTTTGGTTCAAGATTTGTTTTCAAAACCAAATACGCATTGACCCTCTTCAAATCAGCTGGGTTTATTTAT
This sequence comes from Alliaria petiolata, assembly GCA_020283515.1. NCBI lineage: Eukaryota > Viridiplantae > Streptophyta > Magnoliopsida > Brassicales > Brassicaceae > Alliaria > Alliaria petiolata. Next base: position 121,363,166 of record JAHZTW010000002.1, on the reverse strand, counting down.
CGATTATCACTGTTTTGACTTTAGCCGGCCTATATATAACACACACACACTTCACAAAAAAAAACAAAAAAAAAACAGACACATATATAGGCCTCAATCACTCCGAATTTGAAGCCCATCAAAATGTTTACCCAGCCAGCGTATAGAGATATTTTTTACAAAAAACAAATTTAAAAAATGAAAAAGTTTATCTAGAAAACCGGAAAGATTTGTTTTATACCGTTGAACGATTTTCTTTGCTTTTTAGAGAGAATCAAGTCTTCAATAGATCAATCAATTTTTCAGAAAACCATCTCCAAAAATGATGAAATTTTTACATTGTCCCCATAATTTTTAGAAAGTTTGTAGCTATTTCAAAAGAAAAAAAAATCAACAAATATAAACTAATTTGTAAATGTGCAATTTTTTTTGTTTGTTCAAACACTTCATTAACTTAAGAGATTACAAAACAAACAAGGAATTAAGCATCCTATTTGGACAATACAAAAACACATAAACAAGATAAAAATTAATCCGTGATTTTTCTTAAATACATATTTTTTCTTGTATTTGTTGTGTTACCGTTGAATTTTTAATCCATGATTTTTGTTGTACATGAGTTGAAAATGACTATAATTACATAAGACAAATGACCAATTTCACATAAAAATCAATTACCATATCAAATATTTTCTAAATGACATATAAATTAATTTTAATCTACTTAATGATAAGCTTTATTGTACTACAACATAATCAATATGTTAGAATCTTTGTAAAATTTAAAATACTAAACAAAAAATAAATTAGCAAAAATAGGCAAAAAAGTATATGCAAAACACATATAGTCATTTGTGAAATCCAATATACTCATAGAACTGTTATCTTTTTTTTTTATATTAAAAAATTCATATAAAATTTTGTTGACTAGTCTAAATGTCAAATATGGATTGTTGTTCCCATCCAAACTTTTTTTTAAAAGGCCTCTAATATTTCAAATTAATTAAATAATAATAATAAGTAATCCAATATAAAAACTATTAGTAGTGTTTTAAATTTCCTTGGAAAGATGTATATGTCTAGTAATCTTTACTTTTTTCTTTTTAACTATAATAATCTCTACTTAATTATGTAATAAAATCATGTTATTACATTTTAAATAAATTTCACATTTATTGTATTTATTACACAATCTCAAAATTTATGAAAAACTACTGTCACACAAAACTTTATATGCTAACAGTTTTGTACTGGTATTTTTATTATGTAATTGTTGGAGTTTAACATACGGTTTGTGAGATATATATAATTTTATAAAAGATTACCACAATTTTTAGAATTTTTTTTACTCAAATAATTTGTTTCTTAATGAAAAAATGCATTGTCGAAATCTAAATAAATTTGTGAATCTGCATAAAGTAAAAGTTAATATTGTTTTTCTAATATTTACATACATATCATTATTTATTATATTACCGTTGGATATCTACGGTTTATGTTAGACATGTAGTTTTTAAAAAAAATATTAGTTATCTATACATAAATTTTCCCGCGGTTTTTTAAAAAGTTTCTCAATATACTCAAAGAACTATTATCTTTTTTTTATTTATTATTAAAAAGCTCATATAAAATTTTGTTGACTAGTCCAAATTTCAAATATGGATTGTTGTTCTCATCCAAACTTTTTTTAAAAGGCCTCTAATATTTCAAATCAATTTAATAATAATAATAATTAATCCAATATAAAAACTAGCAGTAGTGTTTTAAATCTCCTTGGATAGATGTATATGTCTAGTAATCTTTACTTTTTCTTTTTGACTATAATAATCTCTACTTAATTATGTAATAAAATCATGTTATTACATTTTAAATAAATTTCACATTTATTGTATTTATTACACAATCTCAAAATTTATGAAAAACTACTGTCACACAAAATTTTATATGCTAACAGTTTTGTACTGGTATTTTTATTGTGTAATCATTGGAGTTTAACACACGGTTTGTGAGATATATGTAATTTTATAAAAGATTACCATAATTTTTAGAAAAATTTCTATTCAAATAATTTGTTTTTAATGAAAAATACATTGTCGAAATCTAAATAAATTCGTGAATCTGCATAAAGTAAAAGTCAGTTATTATTTATTATATTACCGTTGGAATTGATATCTACGGTTTAAGATAGACATATAGTTTTAAAAAAAATATTCTTTATATATACACAAATTTTTCCGCGGTTTTTTAAAAAGTTTCTCAATCAAATAGGTATTTTCTGTTAAATTAAAAGTCAATATCTCTTCATTTTACCAAACACTCATATATATATATATATATATATATATATATATACATCCTAACACATACATTCATATAAACAATTACATACAGAAATCTCTATATACAACTACAAGGATATAAGGAATGTCATCACTTTTGCCTTCTGTTCATGGTTCACTCAATCTCATATTGTTCACTCAATTCAACAAAGGTTATATCGTTTTTATTAGCCTTTTCTCTGGAATTCCTTGATTAGTTTATTTTGTTCTTTGTCTCTTTTTCGGGTATATGAGATTTAAATCGTTGAATTTTATCTATAAACATTTGCATGAATTTCGATTGAATGAAATAGATGTAGGTTAACACTTTAAATCCTTGCCTGAGATTGTTTCCTAAAATTAGATGATTGTTTTTATTTATTACCATGATTTGTTTGCACTAACCTTCCCTTTCCCCCTTTGTGATACATAAGATATATTCATAAATTCGTGATATTTAGTTATTGTACTTGAGTTTGGGGAAGATCTATATAGTCTATAATATTTTACATTTTTTTGTCATCATATATAGTGTTTTACATAAGCATGTATATATTATTTAGTATTTACACCTAGCTATGTGCCACGAACACTTCTTGAGAAAATACCAAGGATCAAACTGTAACAATTTATAAACTGTAACAAATTAAATATCAGATAAAAAAAACCTAGCTAGCGCAATCCCTCGATGGTTTACCCCAACAGGCAACAGCAGAATAATCTCGTTACTTGTAGCTTATTGCACACGGTTAAACGGCAACATAGTAGCACAGTACTTTTTTGGCAATTATTTTTAAAGTTGGTTTTTTTTTTTAATGATAAAGTTCGATATTGTTTTTGGCAAATTTGAAAAATTATATATAGAAAGGGATCTTAAGAATCGAAAGTTATGAAGGGATAAAGAGATACGCTTATTAATTAGTTTGATTTTTCTTGTTTTTGTTTTGTGGATCTTCAAATTTACAGAAGTGATGGGGAAAGTTACAAAGTTTGTGACTTCTCGTCCATTAGTCGTCCTCTTCGTCCTGGTAATTTTTTGTTTCTTCTAAATTGTTGGATAATTATTAATAGGGTTTTGCGTTCATATATACGATGATTTTTTATTTTATTGTATTTTTGTTCTTAATCTTGTTTAGCTAGATATAATTAGATGATATAATTAATCTATGTTTTTACTTTGCCGTGACTTTAGGGTTTTAGGATTTACATTCTCTTTTGTTCTTAATCATGGCGGTTTATCGGACATCGTTTCCGACTCTAGCTAGTTTCTTCGACTTTGTTGGTTTCATCTTCGACAAGCCACAATTATTTGACTCTAGCTAGCCCTTACAAATGTTATCCAGTGATGATATAAAAATTGAGCGTTTTGATTCTTCGTCTATTCATTGTTGTTGTTTGTCTTTTGTTCTTTTGCCATGTCTTCCTTCTATTAATTCGCACAGAAAAAAAAAAAAAATTATATGACAATTGTCAAACCTATAAACGTTCGCTTGTTTAGTTACTTTTTTTTTTTTGTTATTTAAATGTTGTATTTGTATGTGTGGTGTATTCATGTATATTTAGGTTGTTTTCGGGTGCATACCGATCATGATTTGGTGCACAACAACGAAGAACATAACAAACGACGTCGCTTTACTCACTGAAGATCTCCGGTCAAGTCTAGTTTCCGAAATCGAAAACATCGAAAAATTCATCGATCCAAAGACAAATTCATCTACGATCAGTTTAGCCAGAGTTATTGATTCTTATATCACCAACAACAATACCCATTTCCCAGTGATTCAAACACAGGTTGTTAATTTGATTACTATTGTAGATCATCTTAGTTATTTTTACGTAACGATATATATATATATATTTTTTGTTTAATTGTTGTTGATATCGTTTTTCAGATCGCACCAGTGTTGTTTCAAGCTTATTCAACGATCCCTCAAATCTCACAAGCTTCGTTCATTACTACGGACGGTCTCTTCTTTTCTTATGTGACAGAATCAAACACAAGTTTCGCAGTTTTTGCCAATTCTTCGTCGAATTCGAGTGGTAAAGACTACACTTGGTATACTCAAACCGTAGATCAGAGAACCGGTCGTCTCAACGGTAGTGCAACGAGATCTCAGCCGTCAGATGTAACCCATACAGACTGGTTCCAAGCAGCACAGATAAATCACACTACGGCCTTTGTGGGAGCTGGTTTTGGAGGAGGAGATAACGAGACTCTGTTTCAGAGCGCGGTTAGCTTGAACAGCAAGAAAGAAGTTGTTTTGTTAGGGTTCCCGGTTAAGTCTTTAACCGGTATCTTCAACAGTCTGGATCTTCACGGCGGAGAGCTTTACATGTGGACTAAGGACGGGACGGTGCTTGTTCGTGAAGGTTCACTGAATGCTTCTTTCTTCATCTCCAATGGCTCGATTTGCTTCGACGGAGAACCGAAATCTATGCGGTCTCAATGCATCCCCGGAAATTGCAGTTCCGGTAGCTACGGGGTGGAGATCAAAAGATCCAAGTTCCAAGCTTTTTGCTCTGTTCTTGAAGTTTCCGGCATGCCTCTGGTAAATGTTTATATCATCTTCCGAGACACTTTTTTGTTTGTTTTTCCACTCGACGGAAATACATTCATCACTTTTGTTTCTGAGCTTCTTCCAATGGTCTTTTTTTAACCAGAGATACGCACTCATGTTTCCCAACAAAGGAGGAGGAACAAGCATCAATAATGCGGCGCTGTTTCTGCTTATTGTGACAGTTTTTTATGCCTTGTGCTGGCCTTCAGGGTTTGTGGTGTTTATGGTGCAAGCAGCAAGAAGAGAGATGCATATGCGTTCAACGCTGATAAACCAAATGGAAGCAACACAACAGGCTGAGAGGAAGAGCATGAACAAGAGTCAAGCGTTCGCGAGAGCTAGCCACGACATTAGAGGATCCCTTGCCGGCATCACCGGTCTCATTGATCTATGCCGTCAAGAAGTCAGACCTGGCTCCGAGCTAGACACTAGTCTTAAGCAAGTGAATGTATGCACAAAGGATCTTGTTGGTAAGACTCTGATTCTTGAGCTCTCTCTCTTATGCCTTTTGTCACTTTTTGAGACCTGACAGAAAGTCTTGTCACGTTGTTAAAACAGCTCTGCTTAACTCTGTATTGGACATGAGCAAGATTGAAAGCGGGAAGATGCAGTTAGAGGAACAAGAGTTCAACATGGCCAAGCTTCTTGAAGACGTGGTCGATTTTTTCCATCCTGTGGCGATGAAGAAAGGTGTTGATGTGGTTTTGGACCTGCACGACGGCTCGATTTTCAAATCCTCGAATGTGCGAGGGGACAGTGGCAAACTCAAGCAAATCCTGAACAATCTTGTCAGCAATGCGGTCAAGTTCACAGTCGACGGGCACATTTCGATCCGAGCCTGGGCTCAGAGGCCTGGTTCCAAGAGCTCCGTGGTCCTGGCATCGGACCCTAGCGGAAGTGTAACCAAGTTTTCAAAGTGTATGTTCTGCAAGAACAAAGACCAGCCATCAACCTATGAGACAGAGATTTCGAATTCCATAAGAAACAATGCCAACACGATGGAGTTTGTGTTTGAAGTGGACGATACAGGGAAAGGGATACCTGTGGAGATGCGTAAGTCGGTGTTTGAGAACTATGTTCAGGTAAGAGAAACAGCTCAAGGACAGCAAGGAACTGGACTAGGACTCGGGATTGTGCAGTCTCTGGTAAGCAACTAAAACTGAAACCGTTGATTCTCGAATGCAGGTAGGATTAATCTCTTGTGTGTTTTACAGGTACGATTAATGGGAGGAGAGATAAGAATCACTGACAAGGCGGTGGGAGAGAAGGGAACCTGTTTCCAATTCAATGTTTTACTGACAACCTCAGAGTCTCCGGTGAGTGACGTGAAAGTGAGACAGGAGGACATTGAAGCAGGAGAAGATTACATATCCACGCCAAACCTCGGCCTGACTATAAACACTTCCTTGGGAGGTAGCATGAACATACGGAACCTGAGCCCCAGATTCAACAACTGTCTCAGCTCGAGCCCAAAGCAGGAAGCTTCTCGAGTGGTTCTCCTGCTGAAAGATGAAGAACGAAGGAGAGTTACGGAGAAGAACATAAAGCTCCTGGGGATCAAAGTCACAGTGGTGGAAAAATGGGAGCATCTGAATCATGCCTTGGAGAGACTTGTCAGGTTTTCACACGAATTGTCAAGCCCGAGCTCGAGGGAGTTACCTTTGATTAGCATGGATGCTATTGATTCCAGAAGCCAACTTCCTAGAAGGAGAAGCAGCAGTTTCTCTGCGGTCGTCCTTCTGGTGATAGATGCAAAAGCCGGACCATTTTCTGAGATGTACGACATTGTCAAACAGTTTCGTAGAGGCTTGTACCATGGCATATCCTGTAAAGTTGTCTGGCTTAACGAACCGACCGGCCGTGGAAGTGAGAGTGGGGACATTAGTTACTTGAAACCCTTGCACGGATCGCGTCTTAACCGAGTGCTGAAGATGTTGCCTGAATTTGGAGGAGTTGATCCAAAAGAATCATCTACTGAGCTGCAAAGGGAGTCACCAAGACATTCGAGTGGTGAAATCCAAGAAGTGGTGCCGAGTTCAAGGTATAACAAAAAGCTAGGCAAGTCAATAATGGCACCAACAGATTCGGAGAGGGAGGCTTGGGCCAAGTCAGTGCGTACTGGTCGAAAGCCCATGGGGAACACAGAGGAGGAGCAAGGAACTTCTTCAAGAGCGAGCGATGATGATGAATTCTTAAGAGGAAAGAGAGTCCTGGTGGTTGATGATAACCGCATAACATCTTCAGTGGCAGCAAGAAAGCTGAAGAAGATGGGAGTTTCTGAGGCCAGGCAATGCGACAGTGGAAAAGAAGCCGTGAGATTAGTGAGCGAATGGCTTACACAGAGAGAGCAACAAGGTTCAGTAAATATGCTTCCGTTTGACTACATATTCATGGACTGCCAGGTAATCATCTAATGATTCCATCAAACAAGAGTATATATAAAAATGGTTGACTCGTAATTGATGAAATAATAACTATCTGCACGCACAGATGCCAGAAATGGATGGATATGAAGCAACTAGAGAGATAAGGAAAGTGGAGAGAAGATATGGAGTGCATATACCAATAATAGCTGTATCTGGTCATGATCCTGGTTCAAGGGAAGCATTAGAAACCATAGAAGCTGGAATGGACGCCTTCTTAGAGAAGAAGCTGAATCAGGACCAACTTGCCAACATCATTAGACAAATCCAAAGCAAGAGCAAGACTGCTCTACATCCAACTCTCTAAACTAGTATTGCAAGTACATAGGAAGCTGACATGGTGTGATTGCTAATATACCATTTGGGGTTTCTATTCTCATTTCCCATGCATATACAAAGGTTAAAACAATATATATATATACTTATATATTTATATATGACAATAATTATAGCGGTTTAGTCAAATAAATAAATTAATAATAATAATTATAGCGGTTTCTCTTCTAGTTTTCTTTTGAATTAAGATCAATGGCTAAACTTTTGACAAGCCGGTCATCGGAACCAGTTTTTGGCCCAATCAACTTTCAGTTTCCACCCAAAACAAAAAAAATTATTTGTTTACTCAAAAGAGACCAACAATTATGAGCAAAAGAAATAGTAGCGTCAATAATAACTCAATAATAATCTAAATTGTTTTTTTTTTGTTTCACATCCAAATGTCAAGCGTCAATAAAAAAAACATGGTACACTTCTCTTTTCCGTTGAGGACGAATCTATTAAAAAAAAAACAAAGGACAAAACTTTTCGACCCAATTATGAGAAGTGAATACCCGACTTGTTGAATAACGAAAGAAGGTACAAAAACTCTTGCTGTGAAAGCTTTGAAGATCTCTTCTCCTCGAAACCACCTTCATTTAACACATTCATAACTTTCTCCTTGAACTCTGATGCTTCTCCCCCGCCTCCTTCTTCCATCTCCATATCATCATCCTCATCCATCTCGTTGTCGTCATCTTCTTCGATTCCCATGCTCTGGTCACCGAGATCCATGGCGGTGTTCAGAGCAGCCTCCCCATTGTTCTGCAGCGAAGCTAGAACAGCCTGAAGGGTCTTGTAGTTCTTGTCGAGCATGGAAAGAACAGACTTTTGCCTGAAAATGGATCCCAGGGTCTTGTTCTTTCTGATGAAACAGACTCTTAGGAAGCCATCCCACTCCTTCTTGTTCACCTGAGGCTGGNCAGGCTTCTTCTCTAAGTGTGCTAAGTGCATTCACAATCTTCTTTCTGGGACCAAGTGACGTGATACCTATGCTCAGGAGATCCTGTGGAATTATAACCTCGTCAATTCCCAAATCCCATTTGTTTGTGTAAGCATAAAAAAATTAAAAAAATTTGTTCGTAATTTCCTCATTTTGGTGAAGATACTTATCAAGCTTTTGTTCCATTACCTCCTCTGTGAGTGAGCGAAGGGTATCCCAGTCGATCTCTTCACGGAGAAAAACATTCTTCGTATTTAGCTAAACCTAGACTCCTAAGCCATTTAAGCACCGGAGTGAGATCATTAACTAGCTGTGGATGCCGAACTGGATCATCAACAGATTCTTCAATCAAAGAAGACGAATTTTCGCATTTCCTCGGAGACTCCTACAACCAAATTTACAAGTTAGCAGTCAATCAATGGCGTAATGTAGTAAAATCGAACTAAATCCCTGCACTTTTGGGCATCAGCATAATCTGGTTGATATCAATTCACAGAAAGCGAACCAAAAAAGTTATGAGATAACAAAGAAGCTTACTTGCTCAGAAGCCTGATTATGTGACTTGTCAAGACACTCATTGCTATGAACTTGCCTCTGCTCTTCACTCAAAGCTGAGATATCCATTGAACACAGTGGGCACTGAATCGAATCATCCTTGCCTACACTACACTCTCCACTGTTACCCTCAGAGCAAAGCTTTATCAACAAGTCAAGCTCGGAGTCGGACTCAACAAACCCTTCATCCTCGCGGATTCCACCGTCAAACCTGAGTTGAATTCTCGACTTCAATAACCTAGCCTCCACAGAATTGCACAAATAACCCTCACGATTCGCCTTAAAACAGTCATCCCTCTCCTTTCTATCAGCTAAAACTTGCTCGTCTCCTGTTTCCACACCGAGAGAGCATACTGGCTCACCGGCATCTCCTGCAGAGCAATCAACACTCGATGGGATACAGTCAAATAAGCTACAGTCTGGAGTAGAAGACGAGCCCGGAAGATCCGCACTCAGCGCGTAATTCCCAGACGCGAAATCCGGGTCGGAGCTGAATTCAGGAGCCGGAGCCACATTCTCCTTTCCCGGATTACGGCTTAGTCTGGGCTTCTTCTTGGGAGGGGGGTGAGAGAAGTTACGGTTGGTTGGCTGAAGGGGTTTTCGAATCGAAAGCTGGGTGGAAGGAGGGATCTGGAAGTCGTCATCGTCATCTCCGGTGAACTGCATAAGTTCCGGCGAGGCCAAATAGATATAGCGTGTTTGTTTGAGTGACACAGGAGAACAGAGAAGAGAAAGAGAGGGAGAAAAAGAGGACACGGCGACCTTTCGACTGAAAAGTTGGCGACTTTTGAGCAAATGGCATTTAAATTTGTTGGAGATGATTTTTTTTTCCTTTTTAATGGGCAAAAAATTAAATTTGGGAAAATAATGATGTGGGACAGTGGAAGTTATTATATGGTCCATTGTTTTGGCCCAATAGATTAAATATAATGGGCCGATTCTAATAGTTGTCAGCCCAAATGTTTATCTTCGAAAACTTAAATAAAAGATGGTGAAACTGGTTTTTCGAACCCACGCCCTTCCGGACCAAAACTTAACCTATCGCCTTCGACCAACTAGGCCGTCTCAACTTTGCCCGGCAAAATTATTTTATTAACTAAACAAAGGGCGCACATTAAGTGAGGAAATAGGGATAGGTCGGTTCGTGGTTCACAAATGTATGTGTTGTTTATAAGGCGTTGTTGTTTGTGAAAATTAGGGTTTATAAGTTTCAAAAGCATTTTGTCGGCTGGTCGTGTTCTCTCAAAGGCTTGTCATCTCAAGAAGCTAACTAACGAAGATGGTTAGTTCTCGATTCTTCAATCTCGTTTCGATTTTCTAGATTAGACGCCTTAATTCCATTCTGTGGTGAGGGAAACAAAGAACAAACGAATCCTTTCCGTGTAGTCTATATGTTCTCTGAAGGCAATTCTTAGGTTTTATTAGATTTTGAATTAGGGTTTTGGCGATTTGATTGATTGACCACAAGGGAGATTATCAACATGTTCTGAAATAAAAAGCTGTGTGTTTGAATAAATCTCAGGTTCTTCAAAACGATATTGATCTGCTTAACCCACCTGCTGAGCTTGAGAAGAGGAAGCACAAGCTCAAGCGTCTTGTTCAGTCTCCCAATTCCTTTTTCATGGTGATTCTTTCTTTCGTTGAAAGTTGGATACTTTTTGCTTCACTCTTTGTTTCGGATGTTTAGAACTGTTATGAATTGAGTTTTGAGTTTGGTTCTCATTAAATTTGATCAATAAACTTCTGGTGGGTGCTGATTAGATTCGTTTTTGTTTGTATGTCATGTGGTTGATGTAGGATGTGAAGTGCCAAGGCTGCTTTAACATGTAAGTTTTGAATAAGTCTTTTAACCTTGGGAACTCTCTATATCCGAATCTGTCCATGTTTTGCTCAATAATTTATGAATGTGGTGTGTGGAAATTGCAGTACGACGGTGTTCAGCCACTCGCAGACCGTTGTGGTGTGTGGAAACTGCCAGACTGTGCTGTGCCAACCCACAGGAGGAAAGGCAAATCTCACTGAAGGTTGCTCTTTCAGGAAAAAGGGTCTCATTCAGTGAAGAAGATGAGACCACTCTATTTCTTTTTTAGTTTTGGGATGATTTTTGAGCTAGTAAACGTTTGTTGATGACTTGAGTTTTAAAGTATGGATCTCGGAGTTGAATTTAAGTAAAAGTTCGTTCCTTTATCATTGAGTTTATCGTGTTTCTGAGCTCCTTCAGATGCAATGCAAAATAAAGCCTGTATTATCCCATATAGAGCCATGACATGTTTATATAAAGTGTAAATCAATCGATCTACAAATGAAATCGAATATGATGAATTTTGGAACCTTTAATGTTATTGTGGGTAAGTAAACTCCTTTAAAAAGCATGGATTTTGCAATTGATATAAGGAAAATAACCGTTATGAAAATTAGGCTTCCAATATAGGCCCATCAATATATGGATTGCAAACTCCGATGACGCTGCTATGGTTCCAATTTTGAAGCCCATAAGTAAGAAAGTTGATGTGAAATCTGAGACCCAAAAAAAAAAAGCGCACACAAGCGAAGTGATAATAGTGTAGTTAATATTGTGGAGTTGCTGAAACATGTGTAAGGTTTATATCATAGAATATCATAGTGAAATGTGATTAGTGTATTAATGAAGGATGAGATAGGGCTTGGTAATAATTATTTCGATCGTATGATTAAAATTTGGCTTGATGATCGATCATCCAATGTGATCTTAATGACCTTAATGATACATTAATTAAAATCACAAAACCCGACGCTCTCTCCATTAGCAGACAAGTGCGTGCCGTTTCGTGCACGTCAATAAGGCCCACAAGCCTCACGCGCCTCGGTCCCTTCGACACTTTCTCCTTTCTGGGCCTCACAAAAGTCGATGCTAAAGCCAATGGCATATTCGTTAATCTAACGAACACACGAGGGTAATTTTATCGACTTCCGCACACGTGACGCTCCCGAGAAGACCAGGTACGTGTCCACGTCAGGTAATCACTAAGCCATTTCAAATTTTAATCACATCCCAATCGTTGGATTAGGTTCCCCAAGATGAAACTAGAGCCGTTCGATCACCGAAATTTGAAAATTCTCGCGATACGATTTAAAAAAACAAAAATCGTGCGGTGCGTTTCTGACTGAACAAATCTAAAGCTGACTTAGCAGCTTACTCTGACACAGCTGCTTCTGTTTGAAAAATAGTCTTTGAAAACTCGCTATAGCTTGAAAATTTCGAGAAGGAAAGGTTTCTACTTTTGTCTTGATTCAATTTCGAAATTCAAAGTTCGGCAAACAAATTCGTTAAGACAGTTTCTTTGGTTCGGACAGCTGAAGGATAGATCTTTGTTTCCAGTTCCAGGTAATTGTTTGTTTTATTTTTTTGGGGGCTTTTATATCGTTTAATCTTCAAAAAAACTGCCCTGTGTTTCAATTTTTCTTCATATTCTGTTTGATTCTCTTGCATTTCAGTATTTCACACAAGCTTTAAAGGGAACAAGTTTTTTTTTATTTTCTTTTCTTGCAGTAAAGACAAGTTGTGGATTTGTCACCAAACTTATGTGTAGTGTTAGTGGAGTTTGGTTCAAACTCTTATGGAAATTTTAAGCACACGATTTGTTGAAAGAGACTCACATCTTCTCTTTGAAACAAAGTCTTATGAAAAAGTGTCTTTATTGCTTTTCCTCTAAACCAGCTTAAGCATCAATCTTTGGTTTTTGATCTGTGCTTGGAGCTCTCAGTCTTTGTTCTTCAGAAGGGTATTCTTGTCTTTTGCCTTCAATCTTCCAGGACTCTTTGAGCCTTTCATTTAAATATTTCTCATACTATAATAGATGATGATGGATGATGGATGATGCTTCTATTTATTTATTATCTTATCATTAGCTTTTACAGCAATTAATGTTCACACCGACGAACTAAAGGAAATTGGATAATGACTTGTTAAATTTTGTCTGGTAGGGTTTTGTTCTCCATCAAATATCGAAAAGCTTTTCTGTGATCTTTTCAAGATTCTCAAAACTCTTTTAATGGCTTCTTCCTTTTTGTTTCTTTTAAATCCGTGTCCTTATTTAAAACAAATCTACCAACTTGTTCATCACTCATTCAACTACTCCCTTCATTACTTTTTTGCTCGCCACTTTATTAATCTTTCTATTACAAAACCAAAGATCAATTCTTTGCCATTTGTATCTCATCAAAGGCATATTTGATCGTTTCTAGATTTTTTTCTTTTTTTCAATCTGTAACTCGCTAATTTTGTTTGTATTCTTCTTCTGTGCAATTCAGTGAAACAGAGCTGTGTGTGATCATGGTGGAGGAGAAAACCGGAAACGAAACTCTGGTTGATCCAACAGTTGAAGATTTGTTATCACAGGCACAAGAGCTTGTCCCGATTGCTTTGGACAAAGCAAGAACGGTGAAAGGTTTCTCCAGCAGGTGGAGAGTGATAATTTCAAGAATAGAGAAGATACCAACATGTTTATCGGATTTGTCTAGCCATCCTTGCTTCTCTAAAAACACTCTCTGCAGAGAGCAACTCCAGGCGGTCTTAGAAACCTTGAAAGAAGCCATCGAGCTCGCAATCGTATGCGTAGAAGAGAAGCAAGAAGGGAAACTGAAGATGCAGAGTGATCTCGAATCTCTATCCGCGAAAATCGATCTTAGCTTAAAAGAATGTGGACTGCTAATGAAAACAGGCGTTCTCGGCGAGGTTACACAGCCATTATCTTCTTCGATTCAAGACTTGGAAACATTAAGCGTAAGAGAATTGCTTGCTCGGCTTCAAATAGGTCACTTGGAGTCTAAACGCAAAGCGCTTGAGCAGCTCGTAGAGGTAATGAGAGAAGACGAAAAAGCGGTTATAACAGCTCTGGGCCGGACCAATGTCGCGTCATTGGTGCAGCTTTTGACCGCCACATCGCCTAGCGTGAGGGAAAACGCGGTGACTGTGATCTGCTCTTTAGCAGAATCCGGCGGATGCGAAAACTGGCTCGTCTCCGAGAACGCGTTGCCTCCGTTGATAAGGCTGCTAGAATCCGGAAGTCCCGTAGGTAAAGAGAAAGCGGTTATTTCGTTGCAGAGGATGTCGATTTCATCAGAGACATCGCGTTCGATTGTAGGCCACGGAGGGGTTAGTCCGTTGATCGAGATTTGCAAAACAGGGGACTCTGTTTCTCAAGCAGCTTCCGCTTGTACCTTGAAGAACATTTCCGCTGTCCCTGAAGTAAGACAGAATCTAGCGGAAGAAGGAATCGTTAAAGTGATGATTAACATACTTAACTGCGGAATACTGTTGGGATCTAAAGAATACGCAGCGGAATGTCTTCAGAATCTCACTTCGAGCAACGAAACTCTTCGAAGATCGGTTATATCAGAGAACGGGGTTCAAACTCTGCTCGCTTACTTAGACGGACCTCTCCCTCAAGAATCGGGAGTTGCAGCGATTCGGAACCTTGTTGGCTCTGTTTCTGTTGAAACATGCTTCAAGATAATCCCAAGTTTAGTCCATGTTCTTAAATCAGGATCAATTGGAGCTCAACAAGCGGCTGCATCGACGATTTGCAGGATTTCTACATCGAATGAGACCAAGAGAATGATCGGCGAATCGGGTTGTATCCCTTTGTTGATAAGAATGTTGGAGGCGAAAGCGAGTGGAGCTAGGGAGGTTGCAGCTCAAGCTATAGCGAGCCTCGTTACGGTTCCAAGGAATTGCAGAGAAGTGAAGAGAGATGAGAAGAGCGTGACGAGTCTTGTGATGTTGCTTGAGCCTAGTCCGAGCAATTCTGCGAAGAAGTATGCCGTTTCGGGTTTGGCGGCTCTGAGTTCGAGCAGGAAGTGTAAGAAGCTGATGGTTTCGTATGGAGCTGTCGGTTATCTGAAGAAGTTGTCGGAATTGGAGGTCCCTGGTTCTAAGAAGCTTCTTGAAAGGATTGAGAAAGGGAAATTAAGAAGTTTCTTTAGTAGGAAGTAGAATGAGGAAGAAAATGAAGCAGTTTTATATTATTAAAATATATGTAATGTGGTATATATATTGTGTATTTTGTAATGTTTCATAATCTATATGAAACTGTGCCAACGGTAATGTTAAGAAGAATGATGATGATAATTTTTGATGTTGATGCATTTGATAAATCTGTAAGATTAAGAAGACATCTTCCACTTTACAAGATTTTGTACAATTTTCAATAAAGCATAACAATGTTTTTATTAATAAACTATAGAGTAGATTCAAAAAAACAAAAGAGTATCAACATGTAAGTTTTCCTATAATCTCAGCCCTATATCTCGCAACAACAAACACATACAAAGACCTTTTTTGGAAAAAAAAAAGATCAAACATCAAAACCTCAATTCTTGAAAATGACAAGAAGAATGGGGTTGGTTTGGAAACAAGAATCAAGTGGTAGAGATTCTGATGCCGCTCAGAACATAGCCTCCAAAAGAACTCATCTGCATGTGAGGGTGAGATCTTGAAGGAAGCACCTGCATTTTTCAATATATAAGCACCTCTCCATCGATGATGATTCTATCTATTGGGAAAGAAAAAGAATTTGATCAGACCTGATATTCGCGTAGCCACGGTTCTGTTATTTGCAAATTGATTGCCATCTTCCCCTGCTGAAGGTTGTGCATACATGTCGCCAGAGGCTGTAAAAAATTTCATCATATTGTAAGCGGTTTTGTTCTTACGCAAAAATTATTATTAAACATACTGAAAAGCTTTCTTCGTGTGACATATACCTGTAAATACTGATGATATATTGCAAATGGAGCAGAGTAGGAGAGCAGTGGCAATACATCTTTGGCTAAGCTCCATGGGTCTTGGTCTTGTGCAGCCATGATTAAACTGCAAATCAGACGACAACATGTGACGACATTTACAAACCGAAACCATTTTCAATCGTAGAGGAACAGTTATATATTACTTACCTAGAGAAACCGTTTTCTTTCCACATTTCTATTGCTTCTTTCGAAGCATTGGCTCCAGCTTTTGGGGCCTTGATAATTTTGGTCTCTGGGACAACAATATCTACTACTTTATCCTCAGCTGTCACAGATATATCTTCTACCATATCAGATGTAGATGGTTCCTGCAAAAAATTCAATTTAAAACCTTCTGTTAAAAAATCAGAAGTTCTGTTTAAAAATCAGAAGAGCTATCAAATTAAGACTCAAGGTGAAACGGTGTTCAGGTTGGCAACTTGCATTGATATTAATCTCAGAGTTGCAAACTCCTTCTTGTTGATTGTTTTCTTCAGGAGATGCAGTTTTGGCTGATGAGAGCTCGTTTATAGACGACTGCACGATCCTGCACACAGAAAGGGAACACATTATCCAAAAATGTCAATTATATAGAAACAACAGAGGAAAAAAGGACTTTTAAGAGACAATCGAACATACCTCTCTATAACCTTGTCGCTAAAGTTGAACATCCTTACCATCTCCACAGGGTAAGGGTAATTTCCCTTATACGTATTGCAAACGTAACCAGTGCCTGTTAAAAAAGAAATTTACATTTTAAGCCACACTATTACAGAAATAATCGGACAGTGAATCCTAGATGCAGTAGTTTCTATTGCTCGTGTTATATAAAGAAAAGCTTTATACCTCCTAATCGTTCAGCCACAGCACCAGTGACAAGGCCACCAACCATATCCACCACAAGCACATCCGAGTATGCCGTGACATTAGCCATTGTTAACAGAAGAGATAACGCATCTACTCGCAAGAATCTACACCACCACGAAAAGAAATACAATAGCTATCAATACCAAACCAATTGCAAATCTTTTTGAACAAACTGCCATGCTTATTATCTAAAAGATCGGAATTCAAATCTCAACAGAGGAAAAAAAAAAGGACTTCGGATCTTCAGCACACAATTAAAGAAAGAAACAAGTATACTTACCCGATTCTGGCAGGGTATTTCTTGAAATAAGCTTCACATATACTGGTAAAACATAAACAGAACCGAAAATAAGAGAAATCGAAAGAAGTCGAAAACAAAAGCAGACAGAAGAAGAAGAAAAAAACCCGAAGAAATACCTTCGAGCAAAAGGACGTCTTAGAAGCAGCTTTGGCGCATATTTCTTCTGCTTCTTAAGCTTATATTTTTCCTACAAAACAAAAAGATTAAACAAGAAAAATCAGTTATGTTGCTGTTTTGCTGTTTAAAGCAGAAGCAGGGAGATTAAATCTGTAAATACATACCTGAGACAACTGAAACTTCTTTTCAAAAGTTTTGCTGTTTGCAATCAGGGCTTCGATAATTTCATCCCCCTTTGCACCCTCTCTACACATCGAAATCGAAAAAGTCAGCAAAATCTTCCAATGTGTGCATCTGATATTATATATAGACAGAGAGAATTAAGTCTTCTTCTAACCTCCGCATAGCTTCAATTTCTTCACCGGTAAGGTTTTGGGCTTCATTGTTGTCGACAAGTTCCCGATTATCTCTCGAATCGTCGATGACATTATTACTGTTATTTTCTGAGATTAGCAAACATCAATTAGACCAAATTCAAAAACTGAACATTATAATTGAAATTTTTTTTGGTTTTTTTGTTTTGTTTGTATTCAGCAAAAAGGATTTAATGTGATTATGGGAGAAACACAAACCTTGTTTAACGGGTAGAATGCGAGAGAGGAAAGAACCTTCTTCTCCGCTTTCGACTTGGAACAGAGATCCAAACGGAGCTCCGATCAATGGCTTTAAAGAGTAATTCTTATTCCCAATTTTTAATATACTGTAAGAAGACACAGAGAGTGAGAGCGAAAGAAATCAAAACCGAATTCAATCAATACAATTGAGTATGAGAGTATTATTAATCTGAAGGAAGACTCACGCGCCACTAGAGAGACGAGCGAAGACAAGACGGTCTCCGTCGTTGACGTCGAGCAAAACGCTGTAACCTTCGCGAGCGAATCTGGGATCTGGATCTTGAGGCTTATTATTCTCCGACATGCCTGCCTGATCCTTATTGAGCTCCATTCGAAAGAAGGAAGAAAAAACTGCAGTTTTGGTTTTGTTTAATTCAGTTCAGAGACAAGTGAGCAACAAACGATTAGTATGTAAAACCCTAGCGGTTAAAGAAGAGCGGGTTTTATGTTTAATCGGGCCCGAACTCAAAGTCCATTGGGCTTTTGATTAGCTGTTAAAATACGCGCGAGCTGTTAAACGAAATCTTCGTTAAGGATTTGGAACCAACCAATATCAGGGAATTTTTCAGCCAGACAAAACCGGGGATAAACCGATTTCTTCCATAGCTACATCTTCCAATCAATGGGAAAAGTGAAAACAATAGCAGAGAAGGGAATCTAGATACAAAACAATCTCTATCCACAACTAGCTTATCGAATTCTAATCTATCACAAAACCTATATGAACAATTTCGCGAAAGAACAACAATCGAGAAAGAAAACAAATACCTATGAAGAGGAGATGATGATACGTCTTTGTATTATTGTATAAGATTTATATAGTCAAACATGAGAAAATTTTGTAACACACAAAAGTTATATGTATGTCGATGATGATTACATCGCAGAAGAAATTGACTTACAGTTTATAGAAGGTTGAGAAAAAATTGGATGTGTAAGGAATATCAATGTCGTTTTGGAGAATTTTATTACTTCTTTTTCTTTAGCAAGAGAGGATCTATTTGAAGGTCAGGGGTCCTCAATTAAAAAAGGAAATATTCCAAATAAGATTTATTTTTCAAAAAGAAAATAAACAAACCCGAAATATCATATTTCGAATGGACTTAGCACAAAAGATTTTCATCTCAGACTACCGCTACGGTGAAGGATTTACCGCTCCTAGTATTATTATTATTATCATCAATCGGTCGTTCGACTATCAGACCGCGGGACGCCTGGCTTCAACGGTTTTACAATCAGCCGTTAAGGTGAAATATTATTGGGCCTTTAATGGGCTTCTTAACTGATTCGAGAGTTGCTGCTATTCGCCCAAAGAATGTCTACAATGCCACGTGGATTACTCATTTCCTAGATATGTGTGCCACGTGGTTCGGACGCGCGGGATATCATCAACTTCCGCAAGCAGAGTGAGAGAGAGATAATCAAGTGTGGGAGAAGCATTGATGTACACATTACGTGTGTCAAACAGTTGGCTCCTAAAGAGTCAACATAATCGACGGCTGAGAATGAGGGATCGAGGAGGTAAAATGCGTTGACCAACGGCGATGTTTTGTTTGTTTATCGGGAAACGAAGATGACCAAACAAGCCCTATCTCCGACTCCGAGATCACACAACGCAAAGAAGATCACGACAAAACAATAGCTGACGTTCCAAAAACAGAGGCACTGAAAATCTCTTTTCTTTTTTCCTTAATTCTTAATTCTTAATTCTTAATTTTTAATTTATCCTTTCTCTCTCTCTGTTCACACATCTCTTTGGGGGTGTTAATAGAGATCGTCTTCGTATCATCTCCAAAGGTATTTCGAAACGGAAATTTTGATTCATCTGGTTGTGTCAAGTTTTATTTGAATTTTCGGATTGTACCATCTGATCGTCCTCGTGTGTTAATCATTTTTTTGGTTTTCTTCGATCAAAAACCGACTTCAAAGTCTCGAAATTGTTAAAGCCTTGCGAATTCCCTAGCTTGTGATTATTGAAAGGCTGGAAATTTGTTGCCTCTTGAGTAGCAGTTTTATCACGTTTTTTTGAAGGTCTCTGTGTCTCTTAACCAGTTTCAGAGAGAACCATGGCGACTACATTAGATGTATCAAGAGCCGAGCTTGCTCTCGTGGTCATGTATCTGAACAAAGCCGAGGCAAGGGATAAGTTATGCAGAGCTATACAGTATGGTTCCAAGTTCTTGAGCGATGGACAACCTGGTACTGCCCAAAATGTTGACAAATCCACTAGCTTAGCTAGGAAAGTCTTCCGTCTTTTCAAGGTTAATCCTTTTTCCTGCTGTTTCGATTTCGTTGTTTTCCTTTTGATTAGTTATTCGCTTTTGTTTTTAACTTGATATGTTTTTATCATTGTTGCAGTTTGTCAATGACTTACATGGTCTTCTCAGTCCTGTGCCTAAAGGGACTCCACTTCCTCTTGTTTTACTTGGAAAGGTGTGCTTTTCATTTCCATACAAAACCCATAAGTACACTAACTGTTTGACAAATTGTCTAAGAGTGGTGAAACACGAATTGATGAAGTACATATATTTCCTAGCCCCCTTGTTTCGTACCTTTGTTATGGATCAAATTGATGGATGTTTGCTATTTTCAGTCGAAGAATGCACTTTTATCTACCTTCTTGTTCCTGGATCAAATTGTCTGGCTTGGGAGATCAGGAATATACAAGGCGAGTGACAATCAAACCTGTGAACCACTAGTTTTATTTTGAAGCTTTCATGTGTTGGGCTAATGTTGTTATTAATATCTCATCACAGAACAAAGAGCGAGCTGAGTTACTTGGGCGTATATCGCTTTTCTGCTGGATGGGATCATCTGTCTGTACAACTTTAGTTGAGGTCCGTCTTTTCTTTGCTTCCCAATGATTCCCTTATGATTACAACATTTTTGGCCGCTTGTTACCGGTTTCCACTGTTATTAGATTGGTGAGATTGGAAGGCTTTCTTCATCGATGAAGAAGATCGAAAAGGGGCTTAAGAATAGCAACAAGTATCAAGTAATGTTCTCTCTCCTTTTATCAAAAAAAAAAAAAAAACCTCTCTCACAATCTTCTGTTTCTAGGAAATCTTATTATAAACTCACTCACTGTTTGTCAATTTTGCAAAGTGCAGGATGAGGAGTATCGTGCTAAGCTTAAAAATTCGAACGAGAGGACTCTTGCTTTGATCAAATCAGCCATGGACATTGTTGTAGCAGCTGGTCTTCTTCAGTTAGCTCCAAAGAAGATCACTCCTCGTGTCACCGGAGCTTTTGGATTCATCACCTCCATCATCTCATGTTACCAGGTAATATTAAACACTTCTCTTCTTCGTTTTTCCACAACAAACCCACTTTCCGAAGTTCATAACTTATCTTATGTGACCTCTCGTTTCTCTCAACAAACACAGTTGCTTCCGACACGCCCCAAGATCAAAACACCATGAAGCTTTATGGAAGAAGCTGGTGTTGAGGAGAAAGTCAGTTGAGAAAGTTTATGTTGGGTCCTTTTGAGTAATTTGCTGATGTTATAAGTCTCGTATAAATACTTATCCACACGAATGATGATTATAATAAAAAACGTTTAAGGCTCTTGATGCACGGGTTTTAATTTTGCATAATTAGGAATTTAGTATGTGTTGATTTTGCTAAGCAAATACTGGAAATAAACTTTTAGATGTATGTAATTCCTGCCTAAGAAAAATGAGCTTTGTTTCTTTCCCAAGTAAACACTGTGTATTCCCCACATAAACCCTAAACCCAACTAGGATGTTGTGATTCGAAGATGACTCGTTGTACCATTTGGGCCTAAATCGTGGAATTTGAAACAAGAATCTCAGCGATGAGGCAGACACAAGCAACACACAAACCAAACACCAAATTCAAACTCTCAATGCGTTTAGCGATTTGATGCAGCGTAGATTTATGATAAGGATGAATAAATTGTATTTTAATTATCATATTAATTATTATTTAGTTTCTAGAATATTCTAAGGATATTAGGGTTTTAGGGTTTTATGGTTTTCATATAAATAGCCGTTTAGGCTTATTGTATTATTCAGACTTTGATTAATTAATAAAAGGAGATTTCCTAAAAGAGGTTTTGATAAACCACTTTGAAGAATATTCACAAACCCTAGTTTCGGGATATTCTTATAATCAACGGATCTAGTTCTATCCGTAGTAGCTTTCCCTCCATCACGATTCCAAATGTTGAACACACTTTGCTTATTTGGGCTTTCTTCACATCCCCGCAAGGTTTAAACCCTCTGGTCCCAGAAAAAGTTTAATTCATTCTTACAATTGGCTGGCGTATATACAGAGCAAAGGAGAATCTCAGTTTAGGCTTGACCAGGGTATATGTGATTTTCTCGGTTGAACCGGGAAGCTCTACAAAAAAAAGCACTTCGGTTTACGGTTAAAATTGTTTCGTACCGGGGTAAAGTGCAAGAGGGATTGCGTCGCTTTGCGTCCAAAGGACCCAAACGGACCCCACCTACACATTATATGTATCAAAACTTCACGCGCTTCATCGGCACGTGTGCTTTCCACATACAAGGAATTTTCAGTCGATTTTATTATGGTAAGATAACATAATCTTAAGGAAGTCGATACAAAACATTATAAGATTATTCCAAATGTCAAAAGATACCTTGCTCATAATTCAAATGCATGAATATATGCAATGCATAGTTTTACAAAAAAAAACTAATAATTTGATGAATGAAATTGGAAAAAATAATTCCCCATGGTTGGTGCCTACGACAAGCTCGCACGTTTTAGCCTAATCTCTCACGAACGATATACATTAATCCGCGCTGACGCGTTGTCCATAACGCGCGTATCACACACTCGCTCCCTTTTTCGCCTCCCTTATATTACCCTCGAACTACTTCATATCAACCCTTGAAAATTTCACTCGTCACACATTCGATTCGTCTCTCATCGTTGTGTGTATACACACACACAGAGACACGCATATATATATATATTTCAATTGGGTTTCTGAAAAATTCAGCCATTGATTCTTTTGTTTAGAAGAGATGAATTTATTTACTAGAATATCATCGAGGACTAAGAAGTCCAACCTCTATTACGTAACCCTATTGGCGCTCCTCTGCGTCGGGAGCTACCTTCTCGGGGTTTGGCGAAATCCGGCGGTGAATCCACGCGCCGCCTTCGATGACTCCGACGGCGCACCGTGCGAGAAATTCTCCAGAACTACTTCCGCGATGGATCTCGACTTCGACACGCACCACAACCCTCATGATCCACCTCCGGTAACGGAAACCGCCGTGAGTTTCCCGTCGTGCGACGCTGAGTTGAGCGAGAGCACGCCGTGCGAAGACGTGAAGCGATCGCTGAAATTCTCGAGGGAAAGACTGGAGTACAGGCAAAGGCATTGTCCCGAGAGAGACGAAGTCCTTAAGTGCCGAATCCCGGCGCCGTACGGTTACAAGACGCCGTTCCGGTGGCCGGAGAGCCGTGACGTGGCGTGGTTCGCCAATGTGCCTCACACGGAGCTTACGGTTGAGAAAAAGAACCAGAATTGGGTCCGGTACGAGAACGATCGGTTTTGGTTTCCTGGTGGCGGTACGATGTTTCCACGTGGTGCTGATGCGTACATTGATGATATCGGACGGTTGATTGATCTCAGCGACGGCTCTATCCGTACAGCCATCGATACCGGGTGTGGGGTACGTGCAATTCTTTCCCATCTGACTAAACCGAACCATCCGGTTCTGCTTAATTTTGCCTCTCTATATAATTATATTTGTGCTTACTAATTATTTTTTCAGTACTTCAAAAGAAAAGAACAGAAGATTTGCCCCCATCAATCTGTTCGATCGAATAATCTGTTAGCATTTCATGCTGTTAGATTTATAATTAATTAATCCAATTTAACTGCCGAGATATATTCGTGCATATCCATATCTAATCATAAAAATTAAAATCCATTTGATAGTGTGTGTACTCATATATTTATACAATAATTAAATTTTGGAGCTAGCGATATCATCAATTAGTTTTTCAACATTTTTGGTTGCTGAATCTGACCCACTAATAAGTCACCTAATCATCTAATGTCACTGTTGACCTATTTCAGTAGTTATACTCTACCTTTAAACCTGTAAAGTTGAAAACCAAACTAGTAGTTATAAAAAAAAAAAAGAGAGTCAAAATTAAGAAATTTAGATCTATTAGGTTTGACTTAAGTAAGTTGTTGATATCGGTCAAATGTGTGCCTTTTGATTTTCAGGTGGCTAGCTTCGGTGCGTATCTTTTATCAAGAAACATTACAACGATGTCGTTTGCTCCAAGGGACACACACGAAGCTCAGGTCCAATTCGCACTCGAGCGTGGTGTGCCGGCGATGATCGGAATCATGGCCACAATACGTTTACCATACCCTTCTAGAGCCTTTGACTTAGCCCATTGCTCTCGTTGCCTTATACCTTGGGGCCAAAACGGTTCGACTATAAGCCCTAAACAATCACGAAATTAACAACTTTTGAGTTATTAACACTCTGTGTTATATTTTGCAGATGGGGTTTACTTGATGGAAGTGGAAAGGGTTTTAAGACCAGGAGGGTATTGGATACTGTCTGGACCGCCGATTAATTGGCAGAAACGGTGGAAAGGATGGGAAAGGACGATGGATGATTTAAATACAGAGCAGACTCAGATCGAGCAGGTTGCGAGAAGCTTGTGTTGGAAGAAAGTTGTTCAGAGGGATGATCTTGCTATCTGGCAAAAGCCCTTTAACCACATTCACTGTAAAAAAACCAGACAGGTTCTGAAGAATCCGGAGTTTTGTCGTCATGATCAGGATCCCGACATGGCCTGGTAATCAATTAGTTTCTATATCTATATAAGATATAAATATATTAGAATTTGGCTTCAAATTTCGAATGATTCAGGTATACGAAGATGGATTCTTGTTTGACGCCATTACCTGAAGTTGATGAGGGGGAGGATCTAAAGACGGTGGCCGGAGGGAAGGTAGAGAAGTGGCCGGCTAGGTTATATGCGGTTCCTCCGAGGGTTAACAGCGGCGATCTCGAGGAAATCACACCGGAAGCTTTCTTGGAGAACACGAAACTGTGGAAACAGAGAGTTTCTTATTACAAGAAATTAGACTACCAGTTAGGTGAAAGCGGGAGATACAGAAATTTACTAGACATGAACGCTTACCTCGGTGGATTCGCGGCGGCTCTAGCCAATGATCCGGTCTGGGTCATGAACGTTGTCCCGGTCGAGGCTAAGCTCAATACTCTCGGTGTCATTTACGAGCGTGGTCTAATAGGAACGTATCAAAACTGGTAAGCATAAACCGGACTAAAATTAAACCGGATTTTTCTTGTGGAAACTGGGTATATATATAGTTTGATGATACGGTTTTGTTCTCTTTGGTAGGTGCGAAGCGATGTCGACGTACCCACGAACGTATGATTTTATCCATGCTGACTCGGTTTTCACATTGTACCAAGATAAGTGTGAACCGGAAGCTATATTGTTGGAGATGGACCGGATTCTTAGACCGGGTGGTGGAGTGATTATAAGAGATGACGTGGACGTTTTAATTAAGGTTAAGGAATTAACCAAAGGGTTGCAATGGGAAGGTAGAATTGCTGACCACGAGAAGGGTCCTCATGAAAGAGTGAAGATTTACTATGCGGTGAAACAGTATTGGACAATTCCTCCACCTGAGGAAGATAAAAACCATACTAGTGCGCTCTCTTGATTTGAGTTTTTTTCCTTTTTTGAGTTCTTACGATGTTCTGTTTTTTGTTTTTGATTTTTTAAAAGCAATAAATTATCAATGATAATTGTCATATTCTTAAATCTTAATATGGAAAAAAAAAGGAGTTAAATAGATCGATAAGTGCCCCCAACGTATCATATACGACTTAATCAACTACCTAAATTTCTGCTTCCTATTAGTTTAAATTTTTTTTTTTTTTACATTCTTCTTCGTATCAGTTTCGAAGACTAAAAAAAAAACTAAGACCTGACTAATTAACTGCTTGATAGAAACATATTCTAAGGCTTTCGGTCAATGATACCATGTCTTTCGGGAATCTGAGCTCCGGTTATGTAGACGACTGGAACATATCCCCAATGCTTAAAATTTTATAATAATAAAAGAAAATAATTTTTTATTATTTTTTTTTTTCTAAAACGATTTTTTTTTTTTTTTTTAAAAAAAACGTGACGAATCACATTCTGACACGTGTCATAAGACACTCTAAAAAAGATCCTAAATAAGACATCCAAGTTTTAAATAAGACACCCAAATGTTACCTTTTTATTATTTTATTATTATTATTTTTTTTTTATGACTTAAGACACCCAAGGATGTGCATTGGGGTTGCTCTTATGGAGATCAAAGAAAAAGGCATACATTTACTACGGTCCAGTTCCCATATAAGCACCAAGGATTTAGGCTAATTAAAAAGTCGTCGGGGAATTCCTTTTGGAACATCTCCTGCTGGAATGTAGGAGACACCGGTCCACGCTAGCACCATGAGTGGTACACCATAGTGTCAGCAATCAAGCTTCTGAGCCAGCCTGCTCAAGAGAAGCAAATTGAGTCGGTAAATGTTTGGTCTGAATCCCAGAGATAAGAAGAATCAAGCTCATGAGACTAAAGATGTAGTTTCACTTACCAGTTCCGTACCACCATGATCTGGCTTTTCTGCTTCTAAGTCCAGTTAGAAGAGGGCCAAAGGAGAGAAGCAGAGCGAACACCCCATCAGCAAACCTCCAGGAAGGTAACAACTCCTTCAGCTTTTGATTTTCCCGTTGAGGAATGCGAATAGTCGAAAAACCCACATTTTCTCAAACAGTCGAAAAACCGGAATCTTGCTCAAAAGGAGGTTCCTACTTTGATGGCTTGTTGCATAAGGAGCATAGCAATAAGCAGCCCAAACAGCTACACGAGTGAACCTATTGATGATGGAACAAGCTCCACATATAGCCAGCACAAACAGCATCAAATCAGCCCAGACACAAATCCTACACACACAGACACATATTCAAACAGTTTCACAGTGTTTTCAACACCTGATTACTATTTTTAAGCAAAAGAGAGCGCAAAAGAGAGCTTACCACCCAGACCAGGCCAAGAAGAGGTTCCGTCCCAATTCAGGTCTTGCCTTTGCAAAGTTAAACATGAATGTATACATAGTTACAGTTGGCTCTGCAACTCCGAGTATAAGCAGTGGCTGGCCTCCGATAATCATCGAGTGTGTCATGCCGCAAATGGCGGTGGATGCTAAGGTCTGAAGAGCGGTGAGAACTCCGTCTGAGGAAATTTCAGAACCCAATTCCAAAAATCTTTGGTACTAGTTGATAGTGATGTGGAAACTGATAAAGGTAAGAAACTTTATTGCAGCATTTACCGGTGCTTCTTTCCAGTTGTCCACCGAATGAGATTACAGGAATCGCAAACGCGAAGAATATGTATGTGGTGGGAGCCAGAATCCTACACATTTAAAAGAGTATAATCGATGAATTACGTTTTCCCGCCAAACCTCAAAATCACATTTTCCCCGCAAAATCACGTTTTCCTGCCAAAACCTTAAAATCACGTTTTCCGCAAAATCAGTTTTTTCCCGCAAAGTCATGTTTTCCGCAATAACCAAAAATCGAGTTTTCCCGCTAAATGTCCAAAATCGCGTTTTCCATCAAAACCGTGAAATCACGTTGTTTATTTAAATAAGGGTATTTTTGATTTTGTAATTGTTTAATAAAAATAAAGGTATTTTCGACTTTATTATTTATGGATGAGTTTAGTGTAGCTAGACGCACCAAATTAACTTATCTAGAAATTCTGATTTTTTTGGATGAGTTTTGCAAATGCATCTAGATATCGATTTCAGTTCATGCTCTTAATTAGCATTAAACGAACATCAACATGCATCTACATCCAGATAACGCGTCCAACTTACCAAACGAACAGGCCCATATAAGTTCTCCAACTTTGTCATGTACTGGAAGAGAAACAATAATTTTAGTCTCTAATACCCGCAAGAGATTTGGTTCACATTCTCTTTTCCATAGAGTGGACAGTAACTGTTCATATGGAAGTTAGAGCAAGAACAATGGTAGTTTTTATAAGAACTCTTAATATATATTAAACAAATAAAAATTATTATAATAATGAATAACGTTCTTAAGAACTTAAGAAAAACACTCAAAAGTTTTTAAATAAGATACTTTCTTAAGTTTTTAAGAACCAATTCATTATTATAATAATTTTTATTTGTTTGATATATATTAAAAGTTCTTATAAGAACTACCATTGTTCTTGCTCTAACAACCACCATTTTCGAAAGGCACAATCTATATTTCTTT
Source organism: Alliaria petiolata (assembly GCA_020283515.1). NCBI lineage: Eukaryota > Viridiplantae > Streptophyta > Magnoliopsida > Brassicales > Brassicaceae > Alliaria > Alliaria petiolata. Next base: position 121,335,076 of record JAHZTW010000002.1, on the reverse strand, counting down.
CTCAAACGCAAAACAAGAGAATTTTCTAGAAAATACGGACTAATTATCTGAATATTACACAACATAACATCATAGCAAAAGTTTTAGTATTCTAAACACAAAGCAAGCAAGAAGAGAATAGAGAAACTTGAAGCAGAGCTGGTTGATGTCAACACTGAGATTAAGAAGAATTATTACCCATAAGCATTAAGGTAGGACTGAGGTGGAATGAAGTAAGGGGCCGGGAAAGTTGAAAAACCTCTAGAGAAAAACTTATACTTGATGTTGAATATTCCATCTTCGTTGTCGTCTACGAAATAGACGGAGTTTAAGCATTGGCCATACAAGCTGGCCTGGAGACAGAAAGGTTCGGACTTGGAGAGGTAAATGCAGAGATCTCCAATGTCTCGAGTGTAGTAAGCAGTTCCATCTCCACTGAACCAAGGACTGTCATCCCCGTCTAGCTTGAACACCACTATTTGCTTCTCTCCCATCCTCTCACCCTTAAAGTCGTCGTTTCTTTCTCTGAACCGCTTAACCATAAACATTTCCCCCGTGGGTCGTGACTCCACCAACTGCTCCTCCGTGCAACAACAATCCATTTCCCCCCATTCTGACTGCACGAACTCAGGAAGCCTTGGAAAGCGCCATGTCTGCAACTTGGGTTTGTCCCTGTGTTTTTCAAGATCCCAAGATCCCGTGCGTGTGCCTCCAGAACCCGGCATGGAGAACATCTTATCTCTCCTTGAATACATGACTCGGGAGGAGAAGAAGCCTTGATCTGTGATTCTGATGTTGAACCACTCGGCCTTGTCTCTAAGAGCAGGCCTACATAAGCTGAGCTGGGGCCCCACGAACTTAACGGCCAGAATGCAATCTTCGTCCTCATCAGGAGAAGAGGATGACATTGCCACGTTGGTCACCAGCTGTGTTTGGCAATGAGGCAGTGTCCCGAGAGGAGGCAGTGAGATTCGCTTCGGCTCTGAATCCGACGCACTCGGCATGAGATCATCTTGAAGACACACAACACCGTCTTTCAAAGTAGCGACCCAGCCATGGGATGCTCCTATCGTTCCCGTTTCCGCCATCAGACTCATGGGCACCATCTTTTCCAGAGCTCCGGTCCCACCAGAAGATTCACTATAATCGGTCACCACGAGCCTACCGATTTCCCCATCCCTCGAAGTATATCCACAAGGTTCAGCGCCGACGATGTGGCAGATAGGGGTATCCGACAAGAATCGAACACCGCCGAGGTGTCTCTGCGGATTTTTCATACATACATGAGAGGAAGAAGAAAGTACTACAGACCAATTACAGAGAGATCAGAGAAGAGAAGCTTACGACTACAAGCGCAGGTGGTTTCCTCGGAGGAGAAAGACTCGAGAGTCGGCTTAGAAGCAGAGACCTCATAGTGTTTTCGGTGAAGAAAGATGATACAACTGAGAGGGTGTGACAAGACCTTGGTAAATGGTAATAATGATGCCTTCTATAATAAAGATGAATAGCCTTGCCCACCAAGTTCTCGCATCCGTTGATCCTGTGGTTCTCGTTTTTTCGGTTTTTTTTTTTTCTTGTTGAGGCATTAATGAGGAGTATCCCCCACAAGTCATTATCTAACAAATACCTATGACTGAACAGACTATCCGTTAGATTTGCTTCGATTTGTTAGATGATGTCACTCTAAAGCAACGGTCTCTTGCCAACACATCACTTCGCACCGTTTCCACAAGAACCAAATCGTGTTTACATCTCCGCTTGCACTGCAGAACTTATTCCATTTCAATATTAGTTGCTACTCATTAGCCAAATTACTTTGAAACAAATTGATATTAGAAACTAAGCAGATCTACAACTTGTTGTCATCATGAACTTGCGGGGTTTGGTGGTCTCGATTCAAACCAGAGCTGGAGACCTCTCGTCATATTTTCGATCACCAAGTCTTGTAATCGAACTGAATCTGTTTCGGACACCCTTATCAATGAGGTTGATGAGCTTAATTATAAGAATGAGGAAAATGAAAATGTTGACCCTGCAAGATTCAAATCTGAATGACGTCCGATACTGAACGTGATTTCATACATGTGAGGGGCATTTTCTAAGAAGTTAAATCTTACCTAATCAATTTTAGTTTATAATAATTTAACTGCAAAGACAGACACATTCTGAATAGCTCTACTAATCCATAAAACATTGGAAGACAAATACAACATAACAGCTGGTCTTCAATAATCCACCAACATATTTGTAAGCAGAAATTTGTGGAATTAGGATTAAGGTGTAATGAAGTAAGGCGCAGGTGAAGGTCTCATTTCCACATTCCAAACCATATGGCCGTTATCGACTTTAACCTTGTCGCCGATATTGACTTTTCCAAAGTCGTAGCTGCCAACGTAATAGATGCAGTTTGGGGGGAGGCCATACAAGCTAGCCTGGAGACAGAAAGGTTCGCCTTTGGAGGAGAGAAAAATACAGAGGTCTCCAATATCTCTAGTGAACATATTGGAGTCGGTATTAAGAATCTCAGACACCACGAACCGCTCCGTAAGCGCCATCGCGGTACTCCTGTAGCATCGTGTGTACCACCTAACAATAAAAGATACACCTGTGGGTGACTCCACCAAGTGTTCGCTTCTGCAACTTAGAAGCAACCGCTCCCACTCCGACTGCAGAAACTCTTCAAATATAGGAAACCGCAAGTCATGCGATATGTGTTTTTCAAGATCCCAAGATCCTGTGCGTGTGCCTCCAGTATCCACCATGGAGAACATCTTATCTCTCTTTGAATACATGACTCGGGAGGAGAAGAAGCCTTGATCTGTGATTCTGATGTTGAACCACTCGGCCTTGTCTCTAAGAGCAGGCCTACATAAGCTGAGCTGGGGCCCCACGAACTTAACGGCCAGAATGCAATCTTCGTCCTCATCAGGAGAAGAGGATGACATTGCCACGTTGGTCACCAGCTGTGTTTGGCAATGAGGCAGAGTCTCGAGAGGAGGCAGTGAGATTCGCTTCGGCTCTGAATCCGACGCACTCGGCATGAGATCATCTTGAAGACACACAACACCGTCTTTCAAAGTAGCGACCCAGCCATGGGATGCTCCTATCGTTCCCGTTTCCGTCATCAGACTCATGGGCACCTTCTTTTCCAGAGCTCCGGTCCCACCAGAAGATTCACTCCAATCGGTAACCACGAGTCTACCGATTTCCCCATCCCTCGAAGTAGATCCACAAGGTAGAGCGCCGACGATGTGACAGATAGGGGTTTCCGACAAGTATCGAACACCACCGAGGTGTCTCTGCGGATTTTTCATACATACATGAGAGGAAGAAGAAAGTACTACAGACCAATTACAGAGAGGTCAGAGAAGAGAAGCTTACGACTACAAGCGCAGGTGGTTTCCTCGGAGGAGAAAGACTCGAGAGTCGGCTTAGAAGCAGAGACCTCATAGTGTTTTCGGTGAAGAAAGATGATACAACTGAGAGGGTGTGACAAGACCTTGGTAAATGGTAATAATGATGCCTTCTATAATAAAGATGAATAGCCTTGCCCACCAAGTTCTCGCATCCGTTGATCCTGTGGTTCTCGTTTTTTCGGTTTTTTTTTTTTCTTGTTGAGGCATTAATGAGGAGTATCCCCCACAAGTCATTATCTAACAAATACCTATGACTGAACAGACTATCCGTTAGATTTGCTTCGATTTGTTAGATGATGTCACTCTAAAGCAACGGTCTCTTGCCAACACATCACTTCGCACCGTTTCCACAAGAACCAAATCGTGTTTACATCTCCGCTTGCACTGCAGAACTTATTCCATTTCAATATTAGTTGCTACTCATTAGCCAAATTACTTTGAAACAAATTGATATTAGAAACTAAGCAGATCTACAACTTGTTGTCATCATGAACTTGCGGGGTTTGGTGGTCTCGATTCAAACCAGAGCTGGAGACCTCTCGTCATATTTTCGATCACCAAGTCTTGTAATCGAACTGAATCTGTTTCGGACACCCTTATCAATGAGGTTGATGAGCTTAATTATAAGAATGAGGAAAATGAAAATGTTGACCCTGCAAGATTCAAATCTGAATGACGTCCGATACTGAACGTGATTTCATACATGTGAGGGGCATTTTCTAAGAAGTTAAATCTTACCTAATCAATTTTAGTTTATAATAATTTAACTGCAAAGACAGACACATTCTGAATAGCTCTACTAATCCATAAAACATTGGAAGACAAATACAACATAACAGCTGGTCTTCAATAATCCACCAACATATTTGTAAGCAGAAATTTGTGGAATTAGGATTAAGGTGTAATGAAGTAAGGCGCAGGTGAAGGTCTCATTTCCACATTCCAAACCATATGGCCGTTATCGACTTTAACCTTGTCGCCGATATTGACTTTTCCAAAGTCGTAGCTGCCAACGTAATAGATGCAGTTTGGGGGGAGGCCATACAAGCTAGCCTGGAGACAGAAAGGTTCGCCTTTGGAGGAGAGAAAAATACAGAGGTCTCCAATATCTCTAGTGAACATATTGGAGTCGGTATTAAGAATCTCAGACACCACGAACCGCTCCGTAAGCGCCATCGCGGTACTCCTGTAGCATCGTGTGTACCACCTAACAATAAAAGATACACCTGTGGGTGACTCCACCAAGTGTTCGCTTCTGCAACTTAGAAGCAACCGCTCCCACTCCGACTGCAGAAACTCTTCAAATATAGGAAACCGCAAGTCATGCGATATGTGTTTTTCAAGATCCCAAGATCCTGTGCGTGTGCCTCCAGTATCCACCATGGAGAACATCTTATCTCTCCTTGAATACATGACTCGGGAGGAGAAGAAGCCTTGATCTGTGATTCTGATGTTGAACCACTCGGCCTTGTCTCTAAGAGCAGGCCTACATAAGCTGAGCTGGGGCCCCACGAACTTAACGGCCAGGATGCAATCTTCGTCCTCATCAGGAGAAGAGGATGACATTGCCACGTTGGTCACCAGCTGTGTTTGGCAATGAGGCAGAGTCTCGAGAGGAGGCAGTGAGATTCGCTTCGGCTCTGAATCCGACGCACTCGGCATGAGATCATCTTGAAGACACACAACACCGTCTTTCAAAGTAGCGACCCAGCCATGGGATGCTCCTATCGTTCCCGTTTCCGTCATCAGACTCATGGGCACCTTCTTTTCCAGAGCTCCGGTCCCACCAGAAGATTCACTCCAATCGGTAACCACGAGTCTACCGATTTCCCCATCCCTCGAAGTAGATCCACAAGGTAGAGCGCCGACGATGTGACAGATAGGGGTTTCCGACAAGTATCGAACACCACCGAGGTGTCTCTGCGGATTTTTCATACATACATGAGAGGAAGAAGAAAGTACTACAGACCAATTACAGAGAGGTCAGAGAAGAGAAGCTTACGACTACAAGCGCAGGTGGTTTCCTCGGAGGAGAAAGACTCGAGAGTCGGCTTAGAAGCAGAGACCTCATAGTGTTTTCGGTGAAGAAAGATGATACAACTGAGAGGGTGTGACAAGACCTTGGTAAATGGTAATAATGATGCCTTCTATAATAAAGATGAATAGCCTTGCCCACCAAGTTCTCGCATCCGTTGATCCTGTGGTTCTCGTTTTTTCGGTTTTTTTTTTTTCTTGTTGAGGCATTAATGAGGAGTATCCCCCACAAGTCATTATCTAACAAATACCTATGACTGAACAGACTATCCGTTAGATTTGCTTCGATTTGTTAGATGATGTCACTCTAAAGCAACGGTCTCTTGCCAACACATCACTTCGCACCGTTTCCACAAGAACCAAATCGTGTTTACATCTCCGCTTGCACTGCAGAACTTATTCCATTTCAATATTAGTTGCTACTCATTAGCCAAATTACTTTGAAACAAATTGATATTAGAAACTAAGCAGATCTACAACTTGTTGTCATCATGAACTTGCGGGGTTTGGTGGTCTCGATTCAAACCAGAGCTGGAGACCTCTCGTCATATTTTCGATCACCAAGTCTTGTAATCGAACTGAATCTGTTTCGGACACCCTTATCAATGAGGTTGATGAGCTTAATTATAAGAATGAGGAAAATGAAAATGTTGACCCTGCAAGATTCAAATCTGAATGACGTCCGATACTGAACGTGATTTCATACATGTGAGGGGCATTTTCTAAGAAGTTAAATCTTACCTAATCAATTTTAGTTTATAATAATTTAACTGCAAAGACAGACACATTCTGAATAGCTCTACTAATCCATAAAACATTGGAAGACAAATACAACATAACAGCTGGTCTTCAATAATCCACCAACATATTTGTAAGCAGAAATTTGTGGAATTAGGATTAAGGTGTAATGAAGTAAGGCGCAGGTGAAGGTCTCATTTCCACATTCCAAACCATATGGCCGTTATCGACTTTAACCTTGTCGCCGATATTGACTTTTCCAAAGTCGTAGCTGCCAACGTAATAGATGCAGTTTGGGGGGAGGCCATACAAGCTAGCCTGGAGACAGAAAGGTTCGCCTTTGGAGGAGAGAAAAATACAGAGGTCTCCAATATCTCTAGTGAACATATTGGAGTCGGTATTAAGAATCTCAGACACCACGAACCGCTCCGTAAGCGCCATCGCGGTACTCCTGTAGCATCGTGTGTACCACCTAACAATAAAAGATACACCTGTGGGTGACTCCACCAAGTGTTCGCTTCTGCAACTTAGAAGCAACCGCTCCCACTCCGACTGCAGAAACTCTTCAAATATAGGAAACCGCAAGTCATGCGATATGTGTTTTTCAAGATCCCAAGATCCTGTGCGTGTGCCTCCAGTATCCACCATGGAGAACATCTTATCTCTCCTTGAATACATGACTCGGGAGGAGAAGAAGCCTTGATCTGTGATTCTGATGTTGAACCACTCGGCCTTGTCTCTAAGAGCAGGCCTACATAAGCTGAGCTGGGGCCCCACGAACTTAACGGCCAGGATGCAATCTTCGTCCTCATCAGGAGAAGAGGATGACATTGCCACGTTGGTCACCAGCTGTGTTTGGCAATGAGGCAGAGTCTCGAGAGGAGGCAGTGAGATTCGCTTCGGCTCTGAATCCGACGCACTCGGCATGAGATCATCTTGAAGACACACAACACCGTCTTTCAAAGTAGCGACCCAGCCATGGGATGCTCCTATCGTTCCCGTTTCCGTCATCAGACTCATGGGCACCTTCTTTTCCAGAGCTCCGGTCCCACCAGAAGATTCACTCCAATCGGTAACCACGAGTCTACCGATTTCCCCATCCCTCGAAGTAGATCCACAAGGTAGAGCGCCGACGATGTGACAGATAGGGGTTTCCGACAAGTATCGAACACCACCGAGGTGTCTCTGCGGATTTTTCATACATACATGAGAGGAAGAAGAAAGTACTACAGACCAATTACAGAGAGGTCAGAGAAGAGAAGCTTACGACTACAAGCGCAGGTGGTTTCCTCGGAGGAGAAAGACTCGAGAGTCGGCTTAGAAGCAGAGACCTCATAGTGTTTTCGGTGAAGAAAGATGATACAACTGAGAGGGTGTGACAAGACCTTGGTAAATGGTAATAATGATGCCTCCTGTAATAAAGATGAATAGCCTTGCCCACCAAGTTCTCGCATCCGTTGATCCTGCGGTTCTCGTTTTTTCGGTTTTTTTTTTTTTGTTTTCCATTTATTTTTTCCTTTGTGAGGCACATTAATGAGTATCCCCCCTCATTACTTAACTAATAATAGTACCAAAGTTCAAAATATTGTTACACGTTTAGTCGAATTGATTAATTCCGGTTCAAAATATTGTTACACGGCTAAAAGCAAACATAGGCGGTGATGGAGCCAGTAAAAATGGAACCGGACCTGCCCATTATATTAGTTAGATAAATAATGAAATCAATTATATATATATAAATGTAAGATACAATCATAATGAGCGGTTTTCATTAAAAAAAAAAAAAAAAAACTGGCGCTGGCAGAGCAGTCCCTGCCGCTGTAAATTAAGCAAAATGAGTCATGGGATTATTAATTATTAGAAGTTTATAAATAAATAGAGTAAAGCTAAAACCTTGACACTGAACAGGTACACCGCTCATTTTGCAGGCACGAGGGAGAGTCCGATTGATGAAGCCAGTAGGCAGCGGGGACATTAGCAATTTAGCGGTGAGGATGAGGCAAGCAATTATTCCATGCCGGTGTTGGTCAACGACTTCAAATATCGCAATAACTCTGTAGTACTAAATTTCGAACATGGGCCATGTAATCAATTAGTCACTTTACCACGGCCCATCTCCATCTCCACCTTGCAGTTTCTCTTTTTCCATTTTTTTCCTTTGCTTTATGTAAAATACGAACAATTTTATTTTCTGAACAAAAGATGACATCTCTGTAAATATCATTACAAAAATTTAAGTTGTGCAAATGAACAGTTTTCTTATTAATAACAAGCTTGATGACCATGTAGTGGTCCTGGTCCAGTGTCCTTTGCAAAATCATACACAGTATAATGGTCCGAGAGAAGGGCAAGACCGTAATTCTATCTTTAGGGAGATTGAGCTCCTAGCTTATGCTACAACGTACTTCACAAGATAACTATCAAAAGTCATTCAGTTATAATATTCTAATAGTCGTTGTAATATGTATTTGAAATTAAATCACTAATGAAAATATTCTCGGGATCATTATATCATCATTAACGGTTTTGAAATATATATATTACAATGATTTAAAGAATATGATAATTGGATGGCTTTGATTCTTATCTTTTGAAATTTTGAAATACAATGTTGAAAAAATTGGTTTGAAAGCGAAGTAAAGATGGCTGTCGGCTAACACAAAATGTTCAATGTACAGTAGTTTTTTTCTTTCTTTTTTTTTTTGTCAACAACATGTTGAATGCAGTTAAGTGTGAACTTTTGATTTTTATTATGTCAATAGCTTTTGATATTTAACTATGTGATAACTACCTTTCATTGTTATAATTAATCGTCTATTTTCAAATCTTTATTACCATTTGCATCTGGACGACTATTTCTTGGTCGTTGATTTGTATACCAAATATTTTTTTGCTAGGGACTTTCTTTTTTATTAATTTTCAAAGGTTGTTTGTGGATGTATGAAATTTGATTGAATATTCAAGTTCTCCGATGTTTCTAGAAATATGTTTTCACAGATCGTATATATCTTAAAAGGACATCTTAAAAAAAAAAAGTTTTTCTTTATAAATTGTAAGAAGCCTTTTTGAAATATATGTATTTTGGATTTTTTCCTCGATATAATTAAATGTGACTAGCACTTTAACTGTGATAAAACATGTGAACATCTTCCAGGAAAAGATGATAAGTAGTAATTACATATTTTTTTTTCTTGGTGAAAAGGGATAATACTTTCTGCCGGCCTTTTGTGTTTCTATAAATCGGTTACATTTTGAGTAAGTAGGAAAGCATGTATTATAAATGAGGTAGTTCATTTTGACAGCTTTTCATGTCCATTATTATCCAATCATTCAATTATTGATCTTAGGTTATATCGCAATAACTCTAATAGTACTAAATTTCGAATATGGGCATGTAATTAATCAGTCACTTTCCCACATCCCATCTCCATCTCCACCTTTCACTTTCTCTTTTTTCGTTGTAAAATATGAACAGTTTTATTTTCTGAGCAAAAGATTACATCGCTGTAAATGTCATTACAAATTTAAAATTTTGCAGGAAACAAAATGTCATTAAAATGAACAGTTTTCTTATCAGTAACAATCTGATAATTACAGTTTACCCTCCTCGCTCGAGGACCATGTATAGTGTGGTCCTGGTCCAAAAACATACACACAGTATAAAGGTCCGAGGGAAGGGCAAGACCGTAATTTAAGCTCCGGGTGGACTTTTATAAGGATGTGAAAAAGAAAAAGGGGAGAAAAAATAAAGGTGAGAGTGAAGAGTCAACCAAACTATTCTTGGCTGTTTATAATTGTAAGGCTTCGAACAATACATTACACATCTCTCTTCTTTCTCCGTCTGAACAAATCTGAAACCGCTTTTCGTCTTCGTCTTCTTCTTCTTCTTCTTCAACATGCACATAAGCAACAAACTTTCATCCGTTACGGATTTAATATAAGAGAGAAACAATTTAGAGATTTGTGGATATTATCTTAAATTTAACATTTTATCCGGTTTATTAATGAATTTCAGCGGTTTTCTTAATCACGGCGACGATAAATCCTCCGGCGGCGAAACCGTCGGTGGTGGAAACCATTTCTCTATCGCACCCGCCGCTATGTCCAGTGGTCTGGTTAAATCCATCTTCTCTTCTCCTCGTCTCTCTCTTGGTCTCGTACGTTTAATTTTTTTTTTTCTCTTTCTCTGGATTTAATTATTTCTAGTGGGTTTCTTTTTGGTTCAAACGTTTTTTTTTTCTCCGGCAGCAAACGAATGTAGAAAACAACGGAGGAGAGGTGGGTAGAACCGGCGAGAGTTTCGAGTTGGGTGTTACTCGGAGAAGTCCAGAGAGCAGATCTGGAAGCGATAACGCCGAAGCACTCTCCGGCGACGATGACCTAGACGCTTCTGATAGACCTTTAAAGAAGAAGAAACGTTACCACCGACATACTCCTCAACAAATACAAGAGCTCGAATCGTAATAATATATATATCCATAAAATCCCCAAAATTCTTTTTGATTAGTAAATTAACTCTTTATCTTTTTTTAATCGAAATTTGAACCTTCGTCTTCTATTTTTTTAGGGTTTTCAAGGAGTGTCCCCATCCCGATGAAAAGCAACGGCTAGATCTTAGCCGTCGGCTTAACTTGGATTCTCGCCAAGTCAAGTTCTGGTTCCAAAACCGCCGTACTCAAATGAAGGTTATCTTCATCCTCACTGTCATTTTCTTGATTTTTTTTTTTTAATGTTTTTTGTTTATATATTTCTTTTTACCTTTTTTTTTGTATATATAAATTTCTTTTCCTTTTTTTTTTCCGGTAGACGCAAATTGAACGGCATGAAAATTCGTTATTGAGACAAGAGAACGATAAGCTCCGAGCGGAGAACATGTCTGTACGAGAAGCCATGAGGAATCCGATGTGCGGTCACTGCGGTAGCTCCGCCGTTCTCGGAGAGATCTCTCTCGAAGAGCATCACTTAAGAATCGAGAACTCACGCCTCAAAGACGAACTCGACCGTATCTGTGCCTTAGCCGGAAAATTCATCAACCGGTCCGAAGGCGAGGCCGCCGGTTCACACCACTTACCAAATTCCCCACTAAAACTCGGCGTCGGTTCTCAAAACGGTTACGGCGGTGGTGCTGGGGGCGGTTTCACTCTCGTCCCTCCTGGATTCGAGATTTCATCATTTCCCTTCTTCTCCGGTTTAGCAGCTCCGGTTAACCGTACCGGTAGTACGGATGTTGCTACCGGACTCGATCAGAAGTCACTGTATCTTGAATTAGCTCTCTCCGCCATGGACGAGCTCGTGAAAATGGCGCAGGCAAGCGAACCACTTTGGATCCCGAGCTCGAAAGGCAAGCCCGAAATGCTTAACCGAGAAGAATACGACCAAAATTTCACCTCTTGTGTTGGTCCTAAAACGGACGGGTTTGTCTTAGAAGCTTCTAAAGAAGTAGGAATGGTTATCATCAATAGCTTAGCCCTCGTCGAGACCTTAATGGACTCGGTTAGTGACTTAAATTAGTACACTTTCTACAACTAACAAAACAAACAGTTTGTTGACTTTTGAAGATGTTCTATCTAACAATGGTTGTTGATATTTGTAGGAACGATGGTCGGAGATGTTTCCATGTATGGTCGCAAGAAATTCGACTACGGAAACAATCTCTAGTGGTATGGGAGGGACAAGAAACGGTGCTCTTCATCTGGTAAGTACGTATATACAAATCATAACATACTCAATTCGATGAATGGATCAGAATAATTATCAAACACAATATTTGGTTTGTGTAGATGCAAGCAGAGCTTCAGTTGCTATCACCACTTGTGCCGATTCGTCAAGTGACTTTCTTAAGGTTCTGTAAACAACACGCAGAAGGTGTTTGGGCGGTCGTAGATGTCTCTGTCGATAGGATAAGCGATAGAGGCGGTTCAGCCTCAGCTCGGTCTTCTCTGAGCTGTAGAAGGCTACCGTCGGGTTGCCTTGTGCAAGACATGCCCAATGGCTACTCTAAGGTACGAGATATATAATACTTTTAAGTCCTTCCATTGACCTTTTATAAATCTCTACAATCTATGTTACCTTAATCACATTAAATTTCATGTCATTTTCTTGGTACGTATTTTAAATATTTTTCTCTTTATCCATTTTCCAAGTATTGGGTAAACTGTTTTTTTTTTAAAGTACTAACATAAAGTTTGTATAAATATTATAATCAAGATGATAAAGTTTCTTCAATTTCTCATAGGTAACATGGATTGACCACACCGAGTACGACGAGAGCAAAATCCACCACTTGTATCGTCCATTAGTCAGCTCCGGCCTCGCCTTCGGCTCCAAACGGTGGATATCCGCTCTGCAACGACAGTGCGAAAGCCTCACCATCCTCATGTCCTCGACAATCCCCAACCGCAACAATAAACCCACACGTGAGTTCCACCCGCTTCTTCCGCGCTCTCAGTTAATAATGTTTTCATTTTATTGACTTTTGTGTGTGTGTGTGTGTGTGTGTGGAAAATGGGCAGCTATAAGCTCTATAGGGAAGAAGAGTATGCTAAAGCTAGCCCAGAGAATGACTGAGAATTTCTGTAGAGGCGTGTGTGCTTCTTCTTCTCAGAAATGGAGCAGGCTCGAGGTCGGTAACGTGGATGAAGACGTGAGGATCATGACGAGGAAGAACGTGGATGATTCCGGTGAACCACCAGGGATTCTTTTAAGCGCCGCCACCTCCGTGTGGGTCCCGGTCTCACCAAGACGGCTCTTTGATTTTCTTCGGGATGAGCTTTTGAGATCGGAATGGGACATTTTATCCAACGGTGGACCAATGCAGGAGATTGCTAACATCTTCAAGGGCCAAGATCACTCCAATTCCGTCTCCCTCCTCCGTTCCACTGTAAGTACATGTGTGGATGTAAGTACATGTGTGTGTATGTATGCATGTGTCTGAAAAGAAAAGCTTGTGGTCATATGAATCTTGTCGTGATTGATTGGAAAAGGACAAATCTGGAATTTGGAAGCATGCAGCGCAGGAAAATAAGTCAATATCAATAAGACATTTGGGACCTTTTTTCTCATCTCATCTCTCTCTCTACTGACTTTTTTTCTTTCCTGCATTATTGGCACCTTTTCCCTTTTTTTTACCCCTCAATTTCGCTGAAATCGTTATTCCCGTTTCTACCCCTGCAATTATTTATTCAAGATTTTGTTGTTTGTTTGTTTGTTTGTTTGCAGGCGATGAATGCGAATAATATGTTGATACTACAAGAGACGAGCATAGACGCATCTGGTGCGATTGTTGTGTACGCGCCTGTTGATATACCTGCGATGCACTCTGTGATGAACGGTGCAGATTCTGCTTACGTGGCTCTGCTTCCTTCTGGGTTTGCGATTCTCCCAGATGGTCAAGGGGTGGAAGAAAACGGTTCGCTGCTCACTGTGGCGTTTCAGATTCTGGTTAACTCTCTTCCTACGGCCAAGCTCAACGTGGAATCAATCGAAACCGTTAATAATCTGATATCGTGCACCGTCCACAAAATCAGAGCTGCACTTCGATGTGACAAATAGCTCTCAAGTTTATAATAATGGGCTTTTTGGAGTCATGAACGAACCGGCGCGTGTGGTTGTCCGTTTTTATGGTTCGGGTATATATTGACTCGATAATGATTTTGTGTATATTTTGATGATTAGACTTTATTTTATTTTTTTTGGGCGGTGGAAAATGGAAATTGTCGTTTAGTAATATTTTGTTAACTGTATGGAGATCACGCTCCAGGTCTGAACAACATTAATGAAACAACTTTCTTTTTGTTGGTTAAAGCGATCTACATAATTTTTTTTTTTTTTCAAACTTGTTAATCTTGGTGTCAAATTAACTTTGCAGAAGGTCATCGATACAAATACACGATTTCTGTGTTGCAATATTTAATTTTACTCCTTGGAATGGGGTCGGATGGAATCTCGAAACTCAATAATTTCGAACCTTAAAATTGAAACCAGTGGTTTAATAACTGAATAAGAATATATCTCGATCGATGTATTTTAAGATTGTTAAATAAAAATGTAAAAAAAAGGCGGTTATTTTAATGCTGGCGACCGACCGTACAAGAAGATCCTGGGGATGACGTGATGAAAAAGAAACATAACCGATAAATAAAAGTTGATTGGTTAGTTTCCTTTAGATAGATGTTTGACTTTAGGAATGTCTTATGAAACGCATGCAGCATTAAATGCTGTTTCTATTTCTCTTCTCACACTTTCTTAAATGAATTAATTTGGCAGGTGAGACATTGAAGTATATGAAACTTTATGGGAATATCTTAATCTGAAATACATTTTATTTAACTAAAGAGTTTCGGCCTTCAAAAACTTTTCCTTTTCGAATGGTCAAGTACTGTACTATTACTAGTTCACCATTTAATTTGGATTATACTCTAAAAACTTCAAAATTGCAACCATATGAAGAAAAAAAAGGGAAAACTAAAATCCGAGGTTTAATTTTTTTTTTTTTTTCATTTATAACAGTGTTTAAGAATATATATATATATATATATTTTGTTTAGAGTCCATATATCTTTGTCTGCATTGCACATAACTTCTTCACTAAACAAACACATCATCCAAAATTTCTGTTTGTAACCTATAAACAACTGGCTGAAAATAAAATGAGTGTAGGCCCATTATCTATAATAGCCCATTATTAGGGCTTTTTAAACTGTGGCATTCTTGAATTTTTGGGCTACAAATGGGCCTTTCCATTGTGACTCTTGTAACATGTTTTTTCGTTGTTTTGCGGTCAAAAAAGAATGGTCAAAGGAACAGTCAAAGTTGCGGATATGCCGCGCGCGGCGATCTAGATTCCAACAATCCCTCTTCTCCGTAAAACTGACCCACAATTGAGGTTATATTTGTCAATTACGAATTTAATCTCCACCGTTAGATTATCTCTTAGCTCATTAATCCTATGGTCAACAATTAAGTTTGACCTCTGTTCGAAAATTAAGGCTGATGAGAAAAGAAAAAGCGAAGAATGATTGGTCTTTTCCATTGTAAAACGAGAAGGCTCTCTCTCTTATCCGCCGCAGATACAATATATCCACACAGACACAATATATATATAGAGAGAGATCGAGTAGAGACTAGAGAGAGAGAGAGAAACAAGTTTGTTTTATCTTTTATTTGTTTGTTCTTTCGAGTTTCTGGGTTTTGGACAGCGGAGGGAGGGAAAGGAAGGAGAGGGACAAGTAAAAGCTTAGCCTCTCTCTCTCTCTCTCTCTCTGTTTTTCTCTCTCTTGCTCTTCAGTTTCCTTGAAAATCAACTTCGTATTCTGTTTTTTTTTTTTTTTTGTTTCTCGGGAAAGTTTTAAAAGTGGGTAACGATGAATGTGATGCGTAGGTTGAAGAGCATTGCATCTGGACGCATCTCCGTCTCTTCTGATAACGTAAATATTAGTACTTTTTCTTTCTAAATTTAAACTGATCTGCTTTTCAACGATTTTAAAAGTCTGCAACTTTTTTCCATCAGATTGGCGGAGAAATAGCAACTACGAAGTCTGAAAGATTTGGGTTTGATGAGAATTCGCGAGAAGCTGATGTAATCGTAGAGATTCAAGAGAGTAACCACGAGATGATGATCAGAGATGATGACAAGGTTTTAATTTTCAAAACCCTTTTTTTTTTTGTTTGATCTATATTTTGTTATTTTCTGTAAAGAGATTGTTTCTTTAATCTCGAAGCTGGTGTTTTTCAATAGGATACAGAAGTTGGAATCATCAGTTGCAATAAAACAGAATCTGGACAGATTATTATTACCACTAGAAGAAAATGTCTAAATGAGCAAAAAGACAAGGTTGGTTAATCTCCGTGTGTTAAATGTTAAATCATTGAAAATTTGAAACTAATCTCTTCCTAATGATTTTTTTTTTCTTTTTTGTTTTATGATCCAGACAATCTCCTACAGAGCTGAGAATGTTATTGGTACAGGTTCTTTTGGTGTTGTCTTTGAGGCAAAGTGTATGGAGACAGGAGAACAAGTAGCTATAAAGAAAGTGTTACAAGACAAGAGATACAAGAACAGAGAGCTTCAGATAATGAGAATGCTTGAGCATCCTAATGTCGTTGAGCTTAAGCATTCTTTCTTCTCCAGAACCACCGATAAAGTCGAAGAAGAGCTTTATCTCAACCTAGTTTTGGAATATGTACCCGAGACTATTTACCGTGCTTCCAGACATTACACCAAGATGAATCTTCATATGCCGTTGATTTATGTTCAGCTTTACACTTATCAGGTTAGGCCAAAAAGTCTATTTTTTTTTCTCTTGAATATCTCTTTCCTCAGTTTTTGAACTATTGCGCGACTTAGGAAACGTTTTGTGGTTGTTTAATTAGATTTGCCGCGCCATGAATTACCTGCATCGAGCTGTAGGAGTGTGTCACCGTGACATCAAGCCTCAAAATGTGTTGGTAAGCATTTGGAATTAGCATAAACGTGAGTTTCATAGATAACTAGTACTATTCTCTGCTATAATATGGTAATGCTGTGGAATTTTGCCAGGTTAATACCACTACACATGAGCTAAAGATTTGTGATTTCGGAAGTGCCAAAATGTTGGTAAGTCTTTAGATTTCACTGTTTGTTATTGAGGTAAATGGTGGTTTCTGTTATTGAAAGACTTTTGATTGATTCATGATTGATTCTCTTGGCCTTCAGGTTCCAGGAGAACCTAACATATCATATATATGTTCACGGTATTACCGAGCTCCCGAACTCATATTTGGAGCAACTGAATACACAAACGCGATCGACATGTGGTCTGTAGGTTGTGTCATGGCTGAACTTCTGCTTGGACAGGTGAGAGAAGAAAAAAAAAACTGTAACTTATGGAGTTTATATCTTTTTTACTTATCCGTTCTATAATGAATCGCTTTCTTGGTGCTTTCCATTGTCTACAGCCTATATTCCCTGGAGAGAGCAGCGTTGATCAATTGGTAGAGATCATTAAGGTAAAATTGTTTTGGTTTACTATCTTTATTTTGTTTTTTTTCTTTTGATTTTTGCGACATCTTAGAGTTGTTTTTTACCTCCCATCTTTTTTGTGTATAATCAGATTTTGGGGACACCAACTAGAGAAGAGATAAAGAATATGAATCCTCGTTACAACGAATTCAAATTCCCTCAAATCAAAGCTCAGCCATGGCACAAGGTATACAAATTTGACACTTTTCTAGTCAATCTTTAAATCTTTTTTCGTTTAATTTAAAATCTTTTTGGTTGTCAGATATTCCGTAGAGAGGTGACTGCAGAGGCCATGGATCTTGCCTCGAGACTCCTCCAGTATTCACCAAACCTAAGATGCACAGCGGTTAGTGTGAACCACCTATGAATTGATTTTCTTTAAGCTATATTTGGGTTATTGCCAATTTAATAGCTGCTTACTTGTATAACCTGCTCTGATTTCAGCTGGAAGCATGTGCGCATCCGTTCTTCGATGATCTTAGAGACCCGAGAGCATGTTTGCCAAACGGAAGAGCACTGCCTCGGTTATTTGATTTCACAGCTCAAGGTTCAGTAACAGATACGCAACTACAAGAATCCAAGATTGTGTGTTTGTTTGTTCCCATTTTCTTAATGTTTTGTCATTTGGTATTTTTTTTTGCAGAATTGTGTGGTGCATCTGTTGAATTGCGCCATCGCTTGATCCCCGAGCACGCAAGGAAATCAGTAGGTTTGTTTTAACATTTAGGAACGGCAAGAAGATTTTGGTTACTGTGAAGAAACATTAGCTTCTGGTGATGACTAGCACAATCACACAGGATTTTATAAGATGCAAAACAAGTAGTCTGCTTTGAAAGTTTGAATCCGGAGTTGTGTAGCTTATGGTGATTGTTAAGAGCTGAAAATTTTGTTGTTTGTCGGATTCCGTCTTCTGTCTGTGTACAGCATATATTTTTTTAATGGCGGCTATAAACCCATATCACTGAGCACTCTCTGAAAACCATGTATAATTTTTTGACAATCAGATCCATTTGTTACCCATGGAAATGCAAAAACTTATGATTTTTGTTGTTGTTGTTGTTGTCTAGTTTACATATATTTTTAAGTGATGAAAGCAATTGAAATATCTCAAATGATAAACAGAAAGAATCGTGATATGTTCTCTGAGGCATTTTTATCGTACACTTGATGAGCATCGAGCTTCGTTCGAGCAGTGTCGGTGTTAAAACCGTTAAATTATCAGAAAAGGAAAACGTTAAAAAATGCCTCTTTTAAATTCAAACAATTTGAGAATTAGTCACAAATATCTTGTATAATAATTAATTTCAATATGAGCGGACAAATAATATTCCCCAATCAATAATAATTTAATATATTTGATCAGGCGATAATGGAGCACGACCTGTGTCGTTTTCACTATCCCATTCCCATGTAAGGAACCTCCGACCAAAACTAAAAACAATATCTTTTCTTCGGTTAAATTTCCAGTGAAATTCAACCACGACCCATTCAATTTCAAGCCATTTTCAACACAATTAATTCGTCAAGATCCAATCTTCACCGCCCCGAATTTTTTGATTCCGATACCTTCAAATGTATCTACCACCGATCCCTGTCTCCTCCTCTTCTTCTCCGGCGGCAGATGTTTCGTCGCCGCTTCTGAATCGAAACCGGCGCGCTCCCTCCCGTTCTTCGCAGCCGCTGCGTGGCGCTGCGTCGCGGCTTCTCCGTCGCGCTAGCAGTCACCGGATGATGCTCCGTGAGTCATCGGTTCGAGTCCGTGAGACGGCGGCTGAGCAGATTGAGGAGCGTCAGAGTGAGTGGGCGTACTCGAAGCCGGTTATAGTCTTAGATGTGCTCTGGAATCTAGCTTTCGTGTTCGTCACAATTGGAGTTCTAGGTTTTAGCTCGATAGAAAATCCTGATGTCCCTCTCAGATTCTGGATAATTGGGTATAATCTACAGTGTCTGTTTCATGTTGGATGTGTAATCGCCGAGTACCGCCGACGCCGTAGACAGGGTGATGATCATCCGAACGAAGATTCGGATTCCGGTTTAAGCTCCAATCAAGGATCTAGCGAAGACGAATCTGATGATTATGGTATAACAGATGATCCTGAGATTGAATCTGGAACTAGGTAAGTTAAAAAAAATACTCTTGATCCTTTTTTTTTATTCTCACAACAACTCTTGCTTCATTTGATGAGTGTTCTCATATATATATCCTCTCCACAGTAGTCTTGCTAAGCACCTTGAATCAACAAATGCAATCTTCTCATTTGTGTGGTGGATCATTGGGTTTTACTGGGTCACTGCTGATTCTGAGGAACTCGCGCAAAGTTCGCCTCAACTCTACTGGTTTGTTTTGGAAACACACAACATTTTTGATCTGCTTTGTTTGTGCATTAGATGAATTGTGTGGTTTCACATACTTTATGCTATTTCTGGTGTGCAGGCTCTGTGTCGCTTTTCTCGCCTTTGATGTTATCTTTGTAGTCCTTTGCGTTGCCGTCGCTTGTCTGATTGGTATTGCTGTTTGCTGCTGTTTGCCTTGCATCATTGCGGTTTTGTACGCTTTGGCAGATCGGGTAAGTCAAGAAAAACATCTGTTTCTTCAATAGACTGTGTTCATCTGTATGGTAAGGGTGCTTGTTTTCGCTGTTGTTGTTGATGTTTCAGGAAGGCGCATCAGATGAGGAGATAGAAAGGCTTCCGAAATTCAAGTTTCTCAGAGTGAGAAACTCGGAGAAAGTGAATGGCGAGATACGGGAAACTCATGGAGGGATAATGACTCAACTTGGTGTTGATTCCCCAGCCGAGCGTGTGCTATCAAGCGACGAAGCTGTAAGTTAAACCTAACTCGGAAATCTATATTAATTGGCGATCATTGGGTACAAAACAAATGAATCTTTGCCTCTTTTCAGGAATGTTGCATCTGTCTCTGTGACTATGAAGATGGAACAGAGCTGAGAGAACTTTCATGTAGACACCATTTCCACGAAGCTTGCATTGACAAATGGCTACGCATTAACGCCACTTGCCCTCTCTGCAAATTCAACATTCTCAAAACCGGTGAACAAAGTGGCAACGATGCAGTATGATCAAAGTTTCTCCATTCAGATTCATTTTATCGGTGATGATCATCTTTTATACTCAGTCCATTGTTAAAAGTTTAGAGCTTTAATGTCGCGACCTGAGACAACGGATGAGGCTTGAGCTCTCTCTCTCTCTACAGACTACAGCTCTACTATTTTTGATGTGTAAATGCAGAAAGTAAATAGTTTTTATATTATACACAGCTGTTGTTTTGCATGTTGAGATTGGTTTGTTATATAATAATTGAGGTTTTGGCGTGTGTTTTTAGTGTTTGGAACAGCTAAGAGAGAAGTTGTCTTCATATGCGCGCATGTGAAATGTAGGCGCCCACAAAACTCTACTACCATGATATGATTTGATTCAAAGAAACTTTTTTATTGCGTCAGAAAACATTAAAGAGAAAAAAAAAAAAGAGTGTAATATTTTAATAGACTGTAGCGATTGTTAACTATATAAGGGATTCGGTTATCCTACCTCTTATTTAAGCAAGTATAATAATCAAGTGACTTTATATAATTTGGGTCCAACCTTTAGGTATTTCATTCCAAAATAAAATAAAATAAGAGGTAGGATAATTGTGTTGTTTGGTCATAATAAAACATTTGCTAAAGTTGATACTTTATTACTGTATATAGAGTGCTAGTTACCGCAAATTTTCATATTCAGTAATGTTTAAGACCAAAAAAAAAAAAAAAGCTCAGATGCGCACCAATCTCGTCTTTTAAGACGACGTTAGTGACGAAACCCAATTCGTCATTATACGCTATTATCTTCACAGCTACGGATGCCCGGCATCGAACCCGGCTTCCAACATTCGGCAGAATTTCTATAACCACCAGACGACCGATTGTTATTGCTGACACCTGACCAAAATAATATATGTAGTCAAATATCGTCGTGGAAAATTTTATTTTAATGTTTCATATAAAATTCTCAAACAAACAGCTTCCAATTTTGAGAAAAAAACTCAGCTTATTCCAAATTGTAAGATCTAAGTCTTTAGAAAAAAAGATTACTGATTAATAAAAAATCTTGGCATGTATGCCTTAAAAAAAATAAAAAGATTGCTTATGCATTAAGCTTAGTTATCAAAAGATGACTTCAAAAGGTAAAATGGACTTCGTTTAAAAAAAAAGAAGATAAAATGGACTTTTTGTTTATTTATTTCATAATTCTTAAATTGATCATATTTCATGATTAGTCAAACGTATTTCCCCCATAGAATCCCCCAATTTGGGAATAAGTATGGCAAAAAAAATGTTGAAGAAAAACCTGTTCAACAGACAAATGGGAAAAAAGAAAAAAACAACAATTAGTATGGCCGTTGAGACGCACACCAAACAGGAACGCCGGTAACAACGCGACCGCCATAACCAGCCGTCACAGCCACCGATGAAGATGTCATCGGTCTCCACATTTGACCATTCGCCGCCGCCGCAGCCTGCGACGAACACGCGGAATAGTCCGAAGGCGACGGCGCCGAGCATTTAATATCGCTACCGTCGGGTTTCACCATGATGGAAACGTTGACGATTCCGCTTTTGTCTCCATACTCGTCTCTCAACCTGTAACTCAAGAAATTCAGGTGCCCTTGAGGAGCAAATCCTCCCATGAAATCCGTCACCGGAATCTTGGCGCGCCCAACAATCTTCTCAACCCCACCACTCGTTCGATACTTTACCTCGACGGAGACAAACCTCACGCTCCCGTTTGTCGCCATCTCCATCTCCATTTTCTCGTTCCAAACCGGGTAACTCCCACCCATTTGGTCCGGTTTAGAAGTCTTATGGTCCTGGTCGATTTTCACGACGCCGAATGTCTTTCTCTTCACCGGTTTTCGATCTACCTTGAGTCCTTCCGCTGAGATTAGCTCAATCTCCAGTGATCTTCTCATTGTCGAATACGGCATGACGTTCGATGTTATGTGTGTGTGTTTTTAAAAATCTGTATTATAAGTCCAATCCTGTGCAGAGGAGATTCCTTATCGGTTTTTTTGTTTCGTGGAGTGGGAGAAGATGAGAGTTGTTTGTTTATATAGGTCTCGCAAATTGACCGACGAACACGCGCGGGTTTTTCCATGTGGTTTCCACTCGCTTTCGAATTTATTATTCTTTCTGGGAAATTTTCAAAATCTTTTTATTCGCCAGACTCGACCGTTGGGTATATATTCTCATTCTCAATTAAAGATTAATTTTATAAATAAAGTATGATTAATATTATTCCGTGGAATTAAAAGTTAAATACTTTTTTTTTATAAACTAGATTTGCTTTAAAAAGCGACCCCAGAAAAAAAGGAAGATATGGTTTAAAATAGAGATGGTAATGACGTAATGATAACGTTGATCGGATGGTTCGAGGATGCTTGGCCGGTGGCCTGATCAACGGTTGTGTGCGGCATGCCTGACATGTGTTTTTTTAAAATGATGTAAATGTAAATTGCTTAGACAGCTATTTTTTTAAAAAAATTTCCAAGATTATAAATGTTTATTTTTAAAAATTACTACTCCCTCCGTTCCACATAATTTGATTTTTTAAATTTTTCACACATATTAAAAATCAATCATTACTTACTTTTTTCTATTACTTTTGAATTTAAATTTACTTTTTCTATTACTTTTTGTTTGTTTATTATCTTGAAAAAATGATATATTAAATCTAATCTAGAAAATCAATCTTTGGGGCACAAAAATAAAACCTAAAAAATCAAACTATCAGGAACGGATGGAGTATTGGGTAGCATTTTTCTAAGAGTTGGCGCGTCTCCACTTCAAAGACCTATACAATTTCGCCTTTTATTCTGCTCTGTTTAAATATTTTGGTTTTTGGAAAAGAAAAAAAGGCTCAAGCCGTGAGAATTTCCATGAATAACTTTTTTGTAAGTGTCAACAAGTGCAGTTAAGAAACTTCTTTCCATATGTATCTTTGAACAAAATTTTACAAAATTAGAAACTTGCTTTGAAGAAAAAATAATGAAAGTAGTTGTTAATTTCGTACGTCAAAAAAAAGCAAGACGTTGCGTTGCGTAGTACACAATCTTTGAGAAAGTCTTCTGCACTAGTTTGATGGAGTCGTTGATACGGCACGGCACGTGCCGTGCTCTAAGCGATATTAAATTGACTTTTTTTTTTTTTTTTTTTTTTAAGTAGGGAAACTAGGACGAGAGTGCGAACGAAATTTCAGGTATTTCTTGGTTGATTCCGTAAACAACGTGGCACGTTTTTTGTTTTTCTACTTTTCTGCACCAAAATAATCGTTTTTTTTGCTAAAGAATATATTGAGGCTGATTGGTAAGGACTATGACGGTAAACTGTGACAGTAGGATTTTGGCTGTAGAGAATTGGGCTGTAAAAACTTTGACTGTTACTTTATATATTTTTAAAAGTCTGATTGGTAGAAAAAACTGGTGTAACTGTGACTGTTATTTTTAAATATTATAATTTTTAGGATCAAAATTTGTTTTTTATGAAAAATATAAAATTTAAACAAATTATTTATGTTTTTTCTATTAATTTTTTTTTTAGTTAAATTTTCAAATTTTTTTAGTTTAATAATTTTTTTATAATATAAAATATTATAAAAATGGATCTTAAAAGAATGAGAAAAAGTTTTTAATTGTTAGTAAGGTAAAATTTGATTGTGATAAAATTAATATAGTGTCAAATATAAAGTTTTGATTTTTTTGGGTGAAAAGAAAAATAGTAAGATTTAAAAAAGAAAAAAAAAAGAAAAAAGTTTATGTGAAGAGAGAGAATGAAAATCTTTAAAACGAGACTTTGAGAAAAAAATGAAAACAAAGAAGAAAAAAATGAAAATAACTGAAAAAATGACTTTTAAGGCTGTACAAATAAATAAAGCCATAAAAGTCTGATTGATGAAATATAAATTGTGAGAACTGTTAAATATGTTTAAAGTCTTTACAGTCTTGAAAGTCTAAATGCCAATCGGCCCATAATCATATGCCAGTTATTAGTAAATTCAAAATCTAACAGAATATAAACATAATCTCCTATTTTATTTCGTTTTTTAGACTAATGTACATGTGCGTTGATAACATAATGATCTGAAGCATTTAGAGCGGAATTAAACCCTCTCGTAACACCAAGAGCTGCAATGGCCGTTGGATTTGGAGGAAGAACAACTTACCGTCCGAGAACACTCTAGAGCCGCTTNTCGATTTTCACGACGCCGAATGTCTTTCTCTTCACCGGTTTTCGATCTACCTTGAGTCCTTCCGCTGAGATTAGCTCAATCTCCAGTGATCTTCTCATTGTCGAATACGGCATGACGTTCGATGTTATGTGTGTGTGTTTTTAAAAATCTGTATTATAAGTCCAATCCTGTGCAGAGGAGATTCCTTATCGGTTTTTTTGTTTCGTGGAGTGGGAGAAGATGAGAGTTGTTTGTTTATATAGGTCTCGCAAATTGACCGACGAACACGCGCGGGTTTTTCCATGTGGTTTCCACTCGCTTTCGAATTTATTATTCTTTCTGGGAAATTTTCAAAATCTTTTTATTCGCCAGACTCGACCGTTAGAATGACCACTTTAAATTACTCTTTTTTTTTTTTTTTAAAGGGTATAGTATTCTTATTCTGAATTAAAGCTTGATTTTATAAATAAAGTATGATTAATATTATTCCGTGGAATTAAAAGTTAAATACTTTTTTTGATAAACTAGATTTGCTTTAAAAAGTGAAAAGAGAGATGAAGATATGGTTTACAATATGGTAACGATGATGACGTTGTTGATCGGATGGTTCGAGGATGCTTGGCCGGTGGCCTGACATGTGTGTGTTTTTTTTTAAATGATGTAAATGATAAAATTGCTTACACAGCTACTTCTTTTTAAAATTTTCCAAGTGTTTTAATAAATGTTTATTTTTAAAAATTACTATTTGGTAGCATTTTTCAAAGAATTGGTGCGTCTCCACTTCAAAGGCATATACAATTTCGCCTTTTATTCTGCTTTGTTTAAATATTTGGGTTTTTTGGAAAAGAAAAAGGCTCAAGCCGTGAGAATTTCCATGAATCCCTTTTTTGTAAGTGTCAACAACTAACAAGTGCAATTAAAAGAAACTTCTTTCCGTGTATCTTTGAACAAAATTAGAAAACTTGCTTTGAAGGAAAAATAATGAAAGTAGTTGTTAATTTCGTACGTCAAAAATAAAAGCAAGACGTTGAGTTGCGTAGCACAATATCTTTGAGAAAGTCTTCGGCACTAGTTTGATGGAGTCGTTGATACGGCACGGCACGTGCCGTGCACTAAGCGATATTAAATTGACTTTTTTTTTTTTTTTTTTTTAAGTAGGGAAACTAGGACGAGAGTGCGAACGAAATTTCAGGTATTTCTTGGTTGATTCCGTAAACAACGTGGCACGTGTTTTTTTCTACTTTTCTGCACCAAAATAATCGACTTTTTTTTTTTGCTAAATAACATATAATCATCTGCCAGTTATTAGTAAATTCAAAATCTAACAGAATATAAACATAATCTCCTATTTTTTCGTTTTTTAGACTAATGTACATGTGCGTTGATAACATAAATGATCTGAAGCATTTAGAGCGGAATTAAACCCTCTCGTAACACCAAGAGCTGCAATGGCCGTTGGATTTGGAGGAAGAACAACTTACCGTCCGAGAACACTCTAGAGCCGCTTCTGTCACATTAGCGTATATATAAATAAAATGATGTTTTAGTTTTGACGGATCAGTTTAGTAATATTACAAATTGTTATTATCATTGTATTGCGTGATTAATCCAAATTCAAGCAATCGATGTAGGTAATAGCTGGGAAAGGTGGAAACAGGTCTTTAAATTCTTGGCCAACAAACACATACACAATGTACTGCATGGATGCATGCATATAAGTCATTCGCAACGACGTACGTCACCGTATGACGTAGTAGCTACAGTAACTATATATGGGAAAAAATGCATCCCTATTTAGAAAATTTAAAATTACCACGACGCATTACAGATTGTATTTGCGATATGGTCATATATATGTATATTATTATATGACCCAATATGACCGTTGAGCTAGCTTGCAGTAGTGATGAATATATATAATCATTACAGATTGTTTCTGGAAATTTGTTGGGTGCTGCCCCGTTATTTCATGTCACATGGACTGTGCACACAAATTAATTACATACTATACTGTTTTCTACAACGTTGTCGTGTTGACTTAAACAGAGTCAATGTATACAAGTTGTTTCCAAATTACTCGTTTTTGGTTTATTGCGGGAAAGAGACGAATCATATAATCTACAAGGTTGCCAACACAACGCATAGATGTTGGTTGTGTCAAGCAGACCGATCAGATGAGGCCGACGAATTACACCACCACCACAATTCAACCATTCAGAAATAGTGAAAATATATACAACTAAGACAATATATATTGCCAATTCTTACTAAGTTAATTTGATCCTTCAATTTTGACTGATTTAGCAAATAAATTAATAGATCAAAGATATTTGCTCTTTGGTTAAAAATTATATAATTATTTGATAGACACATTTTTTTTTTTTTGGTATGCTTTCAATAGAAAATCCATTAACAAAAGACAAAATAATTAAACAGCATCTTTTAACTTGATATTTCGAACAAATTTGAAATATACGGACTACAAATTCATGTAACATTCTACAGACCCATCTAACATTTCATCACCATCAGCAATGATCAGTAATGGATTTTCTTCTTCTTCTTCTTTTTTTCCTCGTGGAATTTTAGTTGCTTCGTCACTTCATCTTATCTAATGTGGAAAAAAAATTATGTGATTTGATTTATATTTTTTTCAGGAAACTCGTGCATGTACGATTCTTGTAGTTTTGGTAGTACATGCATACGTGAAGTTGAAGTATTCATTAAAATAGTTTTTTTTTTAATTAAAGGAGAATTGAGTAGCAGTTATCAAATCATTGTATCATTTTTCCACTAATCTAGGAGTATATATTTTTGTTTTCAAATTTTTATATAATAAATTATACTTTGAAATTGTTAAAAGTACAATTAAAAAAAAAATCGAGGCCAAATCAGAAAAAAAATTAAGACAAAACCAAATCTTCAAATTGTACCCATCAAAATTCATTTCGCAAGATGATCAAAGGGTCTTCTTTCCCATATCCCAAGTCTTCTTTGGCATTATCCAAAGGAAAAACCTGTTTAGTTATAGTGATTCGAAAAACTTTCCAGTTTGAGTTTTAAAATATTAATTGTTCCATGCTTGTCTGTCGTATTGATCATATTGCTTATATGTCATAGACGTGACGTCAACTAATTATATGCTGTAAAGAAATATAAGTCGATAGAGAGATTTAAATGTTAAAATGGAAGACTAATTACTTATCGTGACTTTTCACTTTTGGTCGTTGGATCAAAAGTAGGCAGAGGCCTATGAATTGTTTGCCCAGAAACGAACAACGAAATGTTAAATCATATAATATAATATAGGTGAACAGAATTCTTCTTTAGTCGGCTATGCATGGTTTGATATTCTACGTGAAATCGTTCGGATATTTTGATCTTCTACTCACTCAAATCGTTGCAATTTTCCTACTAATGCATTTCCAACATCATATTTGTTCACGTCTCACTCTTATATTTTATTTTATAAAACTATCGCCTTTCGATTTATATTTTGTTAAAAGTAAATCGATTTTATTTTAAAGTAAAGAAACATTCTTAATAAAAATATATCCCACATAACATATTATTTTTATTTATAATGTTATGTTTTTTTTAAAAGTAAACATTTTAAAGTAAATATATATCGATTTTATTTTAAAGTAAAGAAACATTCTTAATAAAAATATATCCCACATAAACATTTTTTTTTATCTTCTTAGAAAATATGTTTACCACATGAATATATTATCATTTTTTTTGTTAACATTATATTATTATATATTATCATTTTTACATAGATATAATGTTTAACATGTTTCAACAACATATATTTAGCGGTCCTACTTGAATCCAAATTTGATTTGATTTGATCTTTTTTTTTTGTTGATAATTCCAAATTTGATTTCAATATTATACAGTTTATTTTCGTACCATGTACAGTTGAACTTTGTGTCGTTTTTATAAATGATTTATCAAATCCAATAATGTGAACTCAATTCTCAGAAGAAATCATGTATGCCTTGGAAATAAATCTACAGTTAAGAATATAGGCGGAATCGAGAACCATCTCTTCATAGAATTATACGTCGATCTGTAGTAAGTAAAAAGTCCGCATGGACCACATCTGCAATAAAAATCTATGTATGAATTTAGTTAAAAAAAAAAAAAATGTTATACAATTGAAGTGGAACATGATCAGTCTTCCGGTTGATTAATCACAGCGACAAGTGCAACCAAAAACTAATAAACCAAAAACTAATAAACTAGCCCTTTGTCAAAAAAAAAAAAAAAAAAAAAACTAATAAACTATATTATGTGCAAAGAATCTGAGCACCGCCAAAAGAACCAGTGAATTTTAGTTTTTTTTTATTTTTAAACATCTGATGATATATATGAGGATTACAAAAATTCAAATAGAGGACTCAGCTCTCTCACAGACAAAAACGTTCCTTAACCACATCGGAAAACCCACCGGTAAATTTTAGTTTAGAAACTGATTATTATTTCTCCTTCAACCATTCTAGTAATTATTTATGGCCTTAAGACAGTACCTAATAAATATATAGTCCCTTATAAAATATATATAAAAACAATACCTAATACAAGTCTAATACTACAGAAGAAAACACTCAAGCTTCTCTATATAAACCCTATAATGTTATGTTTTTTTTTTCAAAATTTATTTGCAGTAATTTTATAGTTATTTTAAAATAATAATATATTTTAAAAGAGGAAAACCCTAAAATGATATATTTTTAAATTGTCTCTCTATGGTCACGATTTTCCCTTATTATGTAATGGGCCGATTTAATGGGTCTATAGCAACCCAATAATAAAAATCAAAACGCAGCGTCTTGAAAAGCATTATATCCAGTCACTGTGTGTTCTCTCTTGCACAACTGCGAGGCGCCATGGCATCTTCTTCTGCTCACCTCTCGTTCCTAGCCGGACGCTTGTCGCTGCCATTCTCCTCCGAACGGGTCCGATTATTTCCGTACAGAGTAGAATTTCGTCTACCAAAGTCCCGTTTCCGTTGCTCAGCTGGCCAGAGCGGCTTCTTCACACGGCTTGGTCGGTTGATCAAGGAGAAGGCCAAAAGCGACGTGGATAAGATTTTCTCCGGGTTCTCCAAGACCAGGGAAAATCTAGCAGTCATCGACGAGCTCTTGCTCTTCTGGAATCTCTCCGAAACAGACCGAGTTCTCGATGAATTGGAAGAGGTTTTTTGAACCATGAGCTCTCTCTCTTCTATCTTTCTAACCGTACCGTCGATTCTCTGGTTTCCAGATGCAAATGGAGTTTTTCCTGAAACCTAATTGTGAAATTCTCACTGCAGGCGCTGTTGGTTTCTGATTTTGGACCCAAAATTACGGTTAGAATTGTTGAGAGGCTACGAGATGATATAATGTCAGGGAAACTCAAATCCGGAAGCGAGATCAAGGTTAATCTGAGCTAAATGTTATATATGTTGTAACATACGTACATGTTAGGGACTAGGCTTGATAGCTAGTTGATCCAAAATGTGAATGATGTAGGATGCATTGAAGGGAAGTGTGTTGGAGATGCTGGCTAAGAAAAACAGCAAGACAGAGCTTCAAATGGGTTTTAGGTTCTCTTCATTATTCTTTCGTACTTTTATCTGTCTGCTTTACAGTTTTGGTCTGCTTTGTTAAAGAGGAACTATGCTATGGTGGTGTATCAGGAAACCAGCTGTTTTCATGATCGTTGGAGTAAATGGAGGTGGGAAGACCACATCTCTTGGTAAGGCAATACACATTAATGCCTTAATGGTATAGAGTGAGTGGCTTGGCTTGCATTGGGGTTAGTCACAGAAAGATATTCTATGTAAGAATGGCTTTTGATTTTTTTTCCAGGAAAGTTGGCTCATAGATTGAAGAAGGAAGGGACTAAGGTACAGTTTTCATGTTTGATAATAATGAAGTGGACCCTTTTTGTTCTTCTCTTGAGAATTGGATGGGATGTTAGAAAGTGGTTACTCAAATAGGTATGAGGAATTTTACCAGGATAGGTAGAATTGAGTATCCGTATGTTCATCAGCAATCCTGCGATGAATTGTCATAGGTATTAATGGCAGCAGGTGATACATTTAGAGCGGCTGCAAGTGACCAGTTAGAGATATGGGCAGAGAGGACTGGGTGTGAGATTGTTGTGGCTGAAGGAGAGAAGGCTANGTTGATAACATAATGATCTGAAGCATTTAGAGCGGAATTAAACCCTCTCGTAACACCAAGAGCTGCAATGGCCGTTGGATTTGGAGGAAGAACAACTTACCGTCCGAGAACACTCTAGAGCCGCTTCTGTCACGTTAGCGTATATATAAACAAAATGATGTTTTATTTTGACGGATCAGTTTAGTAATATTACAAATTGTTATTATCATTGTATTGCGTGATTAATCCATATTCAAGCAATCGTTGTAGGTAATAGCTGGGGAAGGTAGAAACAGGTCTTTAAATTCTTGGCCAACAAACACATACACAATGTACTGCATGGATGCATGCATATAAGTCATTTGTAACGACGTGCGTCACCGTAATGACGTAGTAGCTACAGTAACTATATATGGAAAAATGCATATGTATATACATCCCCCTATTTAGAAAATTACCACGACGCATCGACCACTTTTTAGGTGATGAATGTTTGTGTTGTTTTTAGATTTTGGTTTTTGGTTTTTGGATTTTGGTTTTTGTTTTTAGATTTTAGTTTTTAGATTTTGGTTTTTTGATAATACTTGAGAGAAAAACTCCAAAAATATAGATTTTGGTTTTTGCTTACAAATTGAAAGTTATTTTTAAAAACTAGTTTCCCTAAATTTTAGGGAATCTATTTATCAAAAAACTTGATTGGCAAATAAAATGGTTTTTGAAAAACAAAAGCCAAAAACTCTTTCAAAAACTACAAACATTCATCACCTTAATGTATTTGCGATATGGTCATATATATGTATATATTATTATATGACCCAATATGACCGTTGAGCTAGCTTGCAGTGATGAATATATATATATATATATATATATATATATTATATAATCATTACAGATTGTTTCTGGAAATTTATCGGGTGCTGCCTCGTTATTTCATGTCACATGGACTGTGCACACAAATTAATTACATACTATACTGTTTTCTACAATGTTGTCGTGTTGACTTAAACAGAGTCAATATCTACAAGTTGTTTCCAAATTACTCGTTTTTGGTTGATTGCGGGAAAGAGACGAATTATATAATCTACAAGGTTGGGGTTTACGAATGTAAGTGTTGTTTATCGATCGAAAACCATATCTTCTTATATTCAAATATTTTAAAAAATTGAACGAATAATTGATCTTCTCGAGATAATATATGATATAGTCGCATGCATATATACCAAAAAAATAGTTATCGTGAGATCATGTGTTGAGAATTAATCTGAATATGTATATTGTGTAAATCAGAATGAACATGTTATATATAAAAAAATTAGTAAGTGATGTTGGTAATTTTCTGGTTGCCAACACAACGCATAGATGTTGGTTGTGTCAAGCAGACCGATCAGATGAGGCCGAGGAAACACCACCACTACAATTCAACCATTCATAAATAGTGAAAATATACACAACTAAGACAATATATATTGCCAATTCGTACTAAGTTAATTTGATCCTT
The DNA here is from genome assembly GCA_020283515.1 of Alliaria petiolata. Classification (NCBI taxonomy): domain Eukaryota; kingdom Viridiplantae; phylum Streptophyta; class Magnoliopsida; order Brassicales; family Brassicaceae; genus Alliaria; species Alliaria petiolata. The sequence continues at coordinate 121,303,030 of JAHZTW010000002.1, read as the reverse complement.
CAATTTTGACTGATTTAGCAAATAAATTAATAGATCATCAAAGATATTTGCTCTTTAGTTAAAAAATTATATAATTATTTGATAGACACATTTTTTTGTGTGGGTATGCTTTCAATAGAAAATCCATTAACAAAAGACAAAATAATTAAACAGCATCTTTTAACTTGATATTTCGAACAAATTTAAAAATATACGGACTACAAATTCATGTAACATTCTATAGACCCATCTTCAAACATTTCATCACCATCAGCAATGATCAGTAATGGATTTTCTTCTTCTTTTATATTTTTTTTTCCTCGTGGAATTTTAGTTGCTTCGTCACTTCATCTTATCTAATGTGGAAAAAATTACGTGATTTGATTTATATTTTTTTCAGGAAACTCGTGCATGTACGATTCTTATAGTTTTGGTAGTACATGCATACGTGAAGTTGAAGCATTCATTAAAATAGTTTTTTTAATTAAAGGAGAATTGGCAATTATCAAATCATTGTATCATTTTTCCACTACTCTAGGAGTGTATATTTTTGTTTTCAAATTTTTATATAATAAATTCTACTTTGAAATTGTTAAAAGTACAATTAAAAAAAAAATCGAGGCCAAATCAGAAAAAAACAATTTAAGACAAAACCAAATCTTCAAATTGTACCCATCAAAATTCATTTAGCAAGATGATCAAAGGGTCTTCTTTCCGATATCCCAAGTCTTAATTCTTTGGCATTATCCAAAGGAAAAACCTGTTTAGCTACAGTGATTCGAAAAACTTTCCACTTCGTTTCCAGTTTGAGTTTAAAAATATTAATTGTTCGTCTGTGCTTGTCTGTCGTATTGATCATTGCTTATATGTGATAGACGTGACGTCAACTTATATGATGTAAGCAAATATAAGTCGATAAGAGAGATTTAAATGTTAAAATGGAAGACTAATTATCGTGACTTTTCACTTTTGGTCGTATTTTGATCAAAAGTAGGCAGAGGCCTATGAATTGTTTGCCCAGAAACGAACAACGAAATGTTAATCATATAATATATATAATAATATAGGTGAACAGAATTCTTCTTTAGTCGGCTATGGTTCATGCTCATTGGATATCTAAAAAGCGTGGGTACGTATATGTATAGTCAACAAATCAGTCAACGATACAAAAATATGACGTTTACGACCACGCAGATTAGACGCGGGTGATTTTGTAATGGTTGGTGGTCCAAGTAATCTCTGTTGCAAATATTTGTAATCTTAATTAGGATCGACGTCGTTTGATCCAAAAAAATTAATAATATGTAAATCTTCACCATGGTTTGATATTCTACGTGAAATCGTTCGGAGATTTTGATCTTCTACTCACTCAAATCGTTGCAGTTTTCCTACTAATGCATTTCCAACACCATTCTTTTAATTTACGACTCATTTTTTTTATTGTAAAACTATCGTTTTTCGATTTATATTTTTTTAAAATAAATCGATTTTATTTTAAAGTAAAGAAACGTTCTTAATAAAATATATCCTACAAAGATTCATATAACTTATTGAATATTATTTTAATTTATAATGTTATGTTTAAAATATTTGAAAATGATTGAAAGTTAAAATCAAAAGTTAAGATATACTTTGAAGTTTAATAATTTCTTTTTAAAAATCCCTAAAATGATCATATTTTATGGGGTTTTTTTTTTCAAAATATTTTTGAAGTAATTTTATAATTATTTAAAAATGATATATTTTTAAAAGAGGAATACCTAAAGTGATACTTTTTTGAAAAATGATATATTTTTAAATTGTCTCTCTGTATGGTCACGATTTCCCCTTATTATGTAATGGGCTGATTTAATGGGTCTATTAGTTACCAACCCAATGATAAAAATCAAAACGCAGCGTCTTGAAAAGCATTATATCCAGTCACAGTGTTTCTCTGTTGCACAACTGCGAGGCGCCATGGCATCTTCTTCTGCTCACCTCTCGTTCCTAGCCGGACGCTTGTCGCTGCCATTCTCCTCCGAACGGGTCCGATTGTTTCCGTACAGAGTAGAATTTCGTCTACCAAAGTCCCGTTTCCGTTGCTCAGCTGGCCAGAGCGGCTTCTTCACGCGGCTTGGTCGGTTGATCAAGGAGAAGGCCAAAAGCGACGTGGATAAGATTTTCTCCGGGTTCTCCAAGACCAGGGAAAATCTAGCAGTCATCGACGAGCTCTTGCTCTTCTGGAATCTCTCCGAAACAGACCGATTTCTCGATGAATTGGAAGAGGTTTTTTTGAACCATGAGCTCTCCCTTCTATCTTTCTCACCGTACCGTCGATTTGACTGGTTTCCAGATGCAAATGGAGTTTTTTCCTGAAACCTAATTGTGAAGTTTTCGCTGCAGGCGCTGTTGGTTTCTGATTTTGGACCCAAAATTACAGTAAGAATTGTTGAGAGGCTACGAGATGATATAATGTCAGGGAAACTCAAATCAGGAAGCGAGATCAAGGTTAATTTGAAGTTAAATGTTATATGTTGTAGTGACATACGTACATGTTAGGGACTAGGCATGATAGCTAGTTGATCCAAAATGTGAATGATGTAGGATGCATTGAAGGGAAGTGTGTTGGAGATGCTGGCTAAGAAAAACAGCAAGTCAGAGCTTCAAATGGGTTTTAGGTTCTCTTCATTATTCTTTCCTACTTGTCTCTGTCTGGTTTACAGTTTTAGTCTGCTCTGTTAAAGAGGAGCTATGGAAGACTGTGGTTTAAGTCTGGTTATACATGCTATGGTGTATCAGGAAACCAGCTGTTATCATGATCGTTGGTGTAAATGGAGGTGGGAAGACCACATCTCTCGGTAAGACGATAGACATTAATCGTGTAAAGCGGCTTGGCTTGTATTGGGGATAGCCGCAGAAAGATATTATATGTAAGAGTGGCTTTTGTTTTTTTTTTCAGGAAAGTTGGCTCATAGATTGAAGAATGAAGGGACTAAGGTACACCTTTTTGTTGTTCTCTTGATAATTGGATGGGATGTTAGAAAGTGGTTGCTCAATTAGGTATGAGGAATTTTACCAGGATAGGGTAGAATTGAGTATCCGTATGTTCATCAGCAATCCTGCGATGAATTGTCATAGGTATTAATGGCAGCAGGTGATACATTTAGAGCGGCTGCAAGTGACCAGTTAGAGATATGGGCAGAGAGGACTGGGTGTGAGATTGTTGTGGCTGAAGGAGACAAGGCTAAAGCAGCAACAGGTAAAAACCAGTGCGCTTGTTTGGCTTCCCAGTATCAGTGTTGAGGGCACATAAACTTAAAGCTCACTACCACACCATTTTCTTCCTAACTAGTTCTCTCAAAGGCTGTGAAAAGAGGGAAGGAGGAAGGTTACGATGTTGTACTGTGTGATACATCTGGACGTGAGTATACAAGAGTTTGCTAGTTGACTTTTAGAACACACTGATGCATTGTCTTACTGATCTGAGGTATATTAAATCTCTTTATTTAAGGTCTCCATACTAATTACAGCTTGATGGAGGAGTTGATTGCGTGCAAAAAAGCAGTAGGCAAGGTTGTCTCTGGTGCACCTAATGTGAGTGAGCTTATATCTACTTATCTCACTGTGTTGCGTTTCTTATATTGCACTGTTACTAGTCTCCATCTTTTCATCCGAGTGTTAGCTAAAAGTAATTTCCACTGGCATTGTCAGGAGATCCTACTTGTCCTTGATGGAAATACCGGTCTGAACATGCTTCCACAAGCTAGAGAATTTAACGAGGTACGGTGTGGAACCATATAAACCGAGTGCTTCTGGCTCACAAAGCTATAAACTCTTGGCAAAATCTTGAGTTTTCTTGCTCATTTGTTTGTTGTTGTCAGATTGTTGGTATTACCGGTTTGATATTGACGAAACTGGATGGGTCTGCTAGAGGAGGCTGTGTGGTAAAACCTCCATAAATTTCGATCTCCAGTCTTACCTCAAGCTCTTATTTTTTTTGCTGGTTATGCTCATCGAAACTGGATCGACATCTCTTGCAGGTCAGTGTGGTTGAGGAATTGGGCATTCCTGTGAAGTTTATCGGTGTAGGAGAAGCTGTAGAAGATCTCCAACCATTTGATGCTGAGGCCTTTGTGGACGCTATATTCTCCTGAGGCGTAAAACCCTGATTTTTCCGACTGATATCAACTTCCTAGCAGGCGAGAGACACCTGTGCTTCGCCGGAGATTGAAATTGGAGCTATTCCTTCAAGCTTCTACAAGGGATTCAAGTTTTGTTTTTTTAAAGATGTGACGAATGCTCACACGAGAGTGATACTTGGACAAGAACGTAACGATTCAGAGAATGTATCACAAATTCACAATACTATTCTGTACGAGAATGTTCAATACTGCGAAAATGTTAACGTTGACTTGTCCATATAAATCTTTGACTTTCTTACAAGAAAAAGAGAAAATTCAGTAGAAAAACTCAAAAAAGCCCATGACCCAAAAAAGTCTCTTGGTCTAATGTCTATAATCTATATTAACGCCATCGTCATCTCACCAATTGAATTCAAATCTGGTACTTGAATAAAGAAAAAGGAATTGTAAAAGATGTTTATTTTTTGTTTTCATTTAATTTTAAAAATTTACTGTAAGATACTAAATTTAATAGAGAAAGAAATGTAACATTTTAATATCTGTTTATCTAAGATCTTAGAAAGAAATGAAAAAGAAAAACTCTATCTTTCAACTTAAGAAACAATGTAATTTTCGCTTTTCAAACTTTATTATTTTATCATCGGATTTAATATAAAAAAATACTCCCTCCGTTCCACACAGTTTGATTTTTTAGATTTTTCACACATATTAAGAATCAATCATTGCTTACTTTTTTCTATTACTTTTTGTTTGCTTTTGAATTTAAATTTACTTTTTCTTATTACTTTTTGTTTGTTTATTGTCTTGAAAAAAAGAATATATTAAATCTAATTTAGAAAATCAATCTTCGGGGAACAAAAATAAAACCTAAAAAATCAAACTATGAGGAATTGAGGGAGTATTCAGAATTCATTTCATAACATAAAAAAAAAAGTAAAACATGATTTAATGCGTCACGATAATTTTATCAACCAATCAGCGATCTCTAGGACAAAAAGTGAGGACCATAGTTTAAGTGACACTCTTTCGTAAAGATGAGATCGGTCCAGTTTATAAAATCACATCTTCCGCCATTATCGTCTTCCAATTTTAAAAAACTCTTCACCTTTCCACCACATTCAATGGCTGCCAAAAAGCCCGGAGTGATCGCTTTGTTCGACGTCGACGGTACCCTCACAGCTCCAAGGAAGGAAGCTACTCCAGAATTGCTCGATTTTATCCGAGAACTGCGCAAGGTACGTGACTCATCCATCCATCGTTGCTATTTAGTGTTTCTTCTACGAGTTTGTGTTTATGCCTGGTCAGTGTTCGATGAAATGTCTGTGAGAGTTTCAGGTTGTCACTGTTGGAGTCGTCGGTGGATCTGATCTAATCAAGATATCTGAGCAGCTTGGGAAAACAGGTACGGCTGTGATCGGATCGGAAAAAAAAACCGAATTTATCTGCAATCAGGAGAAATTCGGTTTGGTATTTAAAAAAAAGGGATCTTTTCCTACTTTGATGAGAATGGTCACTCTTTCGTTATGTTCTCTGTTTTTATGGATCTTTTAGAACTGGAGACTACAGAGACTTTCTCTGCTTCAAAATGATCAACAAGGATCCTTTTAAGTCTGTAGATTCGGAATTTGGGATATCTGCTTATCATTAGTGGGTTCAAATTCTGGATTGTGTTTGAATTTCCCCAAGTCTTAGTTTTTATCTGATTTTCTCAAGAGGGAAATTAAGATCTGGCTCTACCTTCCTGCCTTGCGAGTCTCCATCTGTTTCGCTGATACTTTCGAGTTTTTTTTTTTTTTTTTATTTTTGCAGTCACCAACGATTATGATTATTGTTTCTCTGAGAATGGTCTTGTTGCCCACAAAGATGGAAAATCCATTGGAATCCAGGTGCATATGAAAACATCGGCTTATACTTATCCACATTGTTGCTTGATCGTTTCTTTTGTTCCTCAATAGTTTGTATCTTTTTTTCTCAGAGCCTGAAGCTGTACCTTGGAGAAGATAAACTCAAGGTAAAGCACATATCATTGTCCCTCGTGTCTTGTGTAGCAGCAGTTTTGCTTTAATGTTTCTTTAGTGGTTTAATTGACGGGGATAGTTGGTGATAGCGTAAAATTGATGATGCAGGAGCTGATAAATTTCACGCTGCACTACATTGCGGACTTGGACATTCCAATTAAAAGGTATATATGAAGATGAACCTCTAGCCTCTAGTCATGTTTTAGTTATTTCATAGGATCTTCAAGTTATTAAAGATTTCTCTTCTTGAAATTTGTTTACATAGGGGAACATTTATTGAATTCCGGAATGGAATGCTCAATGTGTCACCGATTGGTCGCAACTGCAGCCAAGAAGAAAGAGACGAATTCGAGAGATATGATAAGGTAGATGAAAAAACTCTATTTAGTTTTAGAAATCAATCCTGAGCATTGTTTAGTGATATCATTCAACATTTTGTCTTGAAAGGTTCAAAACATTCGACCAAAGATGGTGGCTGAACTTCGTGAACGGTTTGCGCATCTTAACCTAACTTTCTCAATTGGAGGACAGATTAGCTTCGATGTGAGTAGGAATCAAAATCTGTATTATAAAAGTATTCTAACGTCCAATTTTTTTGCGTTACTAAGTCTGGTTCCATTCCTCAGGTCTTCCCTAAAGGTTGGGATAAGACTTACTGCTTGCAATACCTTGAGGACTTCAGTGAAATCCATTTCTTCGGTGACAAAACCTATGAGGTAAAAAAAAAAAAAAAAAAAAAAAAAAAATAAAAAAAAAAAATAATAAAAAAGATTACAATAAAAATAAAAAAAAAAAAAAAAGAATTAAAATAATAAAGGAAGAAAAAAATAAAAAAAAAAAAAAAAAACAAAAAAAAATAGACAAAAAAGAAAAATAAATAAAAAAAATAATAGATTAATATCTGTGTGTGTTTGTGTTGGTGACATTTTCACGACAAGTGGGATTGTTTCTTTCGCGTTGCAGTTACGAGTCCAGATGACACAATGGCAAAATGCAAGGCTCTGTTCATGTCTTGAAACAGTATCCATCTCAAGAACACAGTGTCAGAGTTTGATTATTCTTGGCGAATTTTCACAACTTTTGATTATTTAAATTACAAGAAATGGAGAGAAGTATGTTTGCATGCTGCTGGTTCCGTATGTTTTGAATTTTGATTTATAAAATAATATATTTGGTTATAATCTTTGTTTCAGAACAAGAACTGGTTCTCAAAGTCGTAAGAAAGTATCCCTATTCACAAAAAAGAAAAAAGAAAAAAAAGAGAGAAAAATTTGGATGTTAAATGTTTGTTTACAACAGAATCTCTCCAAACAAGCTTTAAACTTCACAAGAATATACAAAAAGAAACAGCAACAAAAGTAGACATATATTTGAACAGAAAAGTATTTAAAACTTCAAATTTGAGAACTGGTAAGATGATCGTTCCTCCACCACATTCAAGACTCAACCACAGGCTCAGGCTCTTCTCCTGCAGCTTCAGGGAATGCTTCTTCTTCTCCACCTTCTCCCTCGGGAATTGTGGCATTATCTTTAGGTTTGTGATCATCAGGAGGCGGAGAAGCGCCACCAGAAGATGCGGATCGACGGTGGTTAGCGGCGGCTTGATGGACGTGATTGTAACTACCTTTCTCGAGAAAGAGCTGGTTGAAATGGACTTTACAGTAGAGGACGCCATTAAGAGAAGCGTAAGAAGAGTGAGTCAAAGGACAACCACTGTGTGTGCACCTGAAGCAAGTCTTGTGGTAACTTTCTCCTTCCATTGTTACTTTCTCTAGTGGATAAACGGTTTTGTGACAGGTTGCACACTTGTCTTGTGTTCCACTGAAGAATGAAGATAACTTGCTTGGAGCTCGAGTCTTTGCAAAATCCAATCGAGGAAAATCAGATGGAAACACAAAAAACATTTCAGCAAGTAAAAAAGAGGAATCTTTTTGAGGATTTATAAGTTGAGTACCAGATAATCATTCGGCTTGTCGGTCTTTCCTGTCTGAAAATTCTTGCTGTAATTGCCAGATTCTTTGAAAAGCTGTTCGAAGTGAGGCTTACAGTAAAGAACTCCATCCATTGATGAGTAGTTACTTATCTGTTGATAAAGAGTTCCATCTTTTTGTTTTAAAAGCATTGTCGAAACAGAGTAACTATATATATGGAGGAGGAAGAAGAAAGAAAGAAAAGAAATACCACGAGAGTGCCATTGCAATGGGTGCATCTGAAGCATGATTTGTGATAAGTATTACCCTCTAAATTCAACAAATCCATAACATACACGGTTTTGTCACAGGCCTTGCATTTGTCCAATGTTCCTGTAAACGCCATTTTCTTTTCTCTCTCTCTATCTCCTTATTCTTCTGTGTTGTTTTGGGAATTAGATTCAAAGTTTGTTCTTCGTTCGCCGGTTCTAGTCTCCAGACACGACCACACGACGACGAGAATACAAAAACCAGCTTTTGCTTTGTTTTGATTTTCATCTCTGAATTGTATTGTCTTATTTATCAAAGTTTCCGTAGATTGAGATTTTGGGTTAATTTTGGTACCAATGGTAGAGATTCGAAAGAGGAGAAGCCATTTAATTAATGTCCGATCATCTAAATCTAATTCTGGGATTGTTTATTTTGCCTTCATCAGTTTTAGTATCCAAAAATGAAACGAAAGGTTTCGCTTTCTCGACGTTCCTTTTTAGCCGGGAAGATCCTATTTTTTTAATTATGGGAGAATAGTGACGAATATTAAAAAAATTATGGGGTTGTTTCAAATTTTATAGAAAAGTAAGGGGGGTAATTTTAAAAAGAAAAGAATGTGGATAAGAGTGAAAGTCTGTGTAAGGAAAGGGAAAATCCATTGACAGCCTAACAACGACGCCGGCGAGTGTGTCTTTCACTTTCTTAGTAACCAGACGACAAATCAAATCTTCCCGAGAAAATTATTACTCTCTCCCTCTCTCAGTTTCTCTTCTTCAGTGATTATACACCGAATCGAGAACTCGGTTTTTTTTTTTTTGAATTTTATTTCTTGCGGAAACGGTTTTGTGATTAATTTCAACATTTCCCATCGAGTTCCATCAAATCATCTCGCTCTGTTTGGCCTAACACATTTATCTTTCTCTAACTCCGGATTCCCTTTTTAGCCTCCTTTGATTACGATTTTTGAGCTGTGAAGATTTCTTTCGTAGATTAGGATTCTCAGATCGACGAAGAATGAATAATAACAACAGAGGGAGATTTCCACCGGGGATTGGAGCGGCGGCTCCGGATCCCAATTTTCAGTCACGGAATCCGAATCCGAACCCGCAGCAACCTCCGCCTCAGCAATACCTTCAGTCACGGACTCCGTTTCCTCAGCAACCCCTGCCTCAACACTATGTACAGTCTCGGGCTCCGAATCCGCAGCAACCTGATTCTCAGCAGTACGTTCAACGGGGTTACCCACAAAACGCTCAGCAGATTCAGCAGCTGCAACAACAACAACAACAATGGTCTACTCGCGCTCAGCTTCCTGGCAATCCGAGTTATGTAGACGAAGTCGAGAAGACTGTTCAATCTGAAGCTAACAACGATTCTAAGTAAGTGCTCGTTGGGAAATCGTTGAAAGAATAGTTTTTTTTTTTGTATGGTTTGATTTGAGGTGAAGGTTTCATTTCTTTGATTATGTTTCTATCAGTAATCAGGACTGGAAAGCAACGTTAAAGCTGCCACCTCGAGATGATCGTTACCAGACAGAGGTACGAGTTTCCTATGCTTGACTGAGATATGATGAAACTTATTTTGAGAAGATAGCAGTTTCCTTAGAGCTTACTTTTCCATGTTGTCTTCTGCAGGATGTGACCGCCACTAAAGGAAACGAATTTGAAGATTACTTTTTAAAGAGAGATCTGCTAAGGGGAATATACGAAAAGGGTTTTGAGAAGCCTTCTCCTATTCAGGAAGAAAGCATTCCTATTGCTTTGACTGGCAGTGATATTCTTGCTAGAGCCAAAAATGGGACTGGAAAGACTGGTGCCTTCTGCATCCCAACCATTGAGAAAATTGATCCAGAGAACAATGTCATTCAAGGTTTGTTACCTTCCTTCAGCTCTCTCTTCCTTTTCTTCCTAGTGATTTAGTTGGTCAGTGGGAACTCCCTGTGCTCAATACTTCAGTGAAACGAATGGCTGTGTTCGTTTCGAATTTCTAAAAAAGCTTCTTTCTTGCTGTAATTTCTTTATTTTGTACACTTCGTTGATGTATTTTCTTGTGCAGCCGTGATTCTAGTCCCTACCCGAGAGCTGGCTCTTCAGACATCACAAGTTTGCAAGGAGCTTTCCAAATACTTGAAAATTGAGGTTATGGTAACAACTGGCGGTACCAGTCTGAGGGATGATATCATGCGACTATATCAACCTGTCCATTTGCTGGTTGGAACTCCTGGAAGAATATTAGATCTTTCCAAAAAGGGTGTGTGTGTTTTGAAAGATTGCTCGATGCTTGTAATGGATGAGGTCAGTTCCTGATATTTTTCTCTTGGGTTATATTTTTCCTAGTTGCGTGCTTAAAAATCAATGAAGACAAATGTTGTTGGATTTCTGCCAAAAGGTTTTTTTTTTTTGTTGGTATTTTTTCACTGAACAAAGCTTTCAATGCAACAAAATTGATTCCATGTTATGCTAGATATTTGCTGATTTGATGGAGTAACTTTCTTTTTGCATGAGCTAGTTGTTCTGACTCACAAATATCTTTTCCCAGGCCGACAAGCTTTTGTCTGCAGAATTTCAACCTTCTATAGAGGAGCTGATACAGTTCTTGCCGCAAAACCGTCAGATTTTGATGTTTTCAGCTACATTTCCAGTCACTGTCAAGTCCTTCAAAGAACGATATCTCAGGAAGCCTTACATTATCAATCTCATGGATCAGCTCACACTTATGGGTGTCACACAATATTATGCTTTTGTTGAAGAGAGACAGAAGGTGCACTGCCTTAACACGCTTTTCTCTAAGGTTAGGTTTCTGGACAGCCCTGAATTCCCAAGACTTTTCTAGCTACTCAATTGTCGTGGATGTTGAAAAAGAAGTATGGTTTTCAATTGCAGCTGCAAATAAACCAATCCATTATCTTTTGTAACTCTGTCAATCGTGTGGAGCTGCTGGCCAAGAAAATCACAGAGCTCGGCTACTCATGCTTCTATATTCATGCAAAGATGGTTCAAGACCACCGTAACAGGGTTTTCCATGATTTCCGCAATGGTGCATGCAGAAATCTTGTTTGCACTGGTGCGTTTTGTGTTGCTTGCATGCCTGAACAAAGATAATGTGCTTAAGTTTCATGTTTAGCAAACGATGATGATAAGACTAAACGGGGAATGTCTGTTGCAGATTTGTTTACACGTGGAATTGACATTCAAGCTGTGAATGTGGTCATTAATTTTGATTTCCCGAGGACTTCTGAGTCGTATCTACACAGGGTATGTTAAGGGAAACCGGTTTTTTGATCTATCATCTTGACCACATTCTTTTTCTTCAAATTGTGAATGGGGTTTTGCTTCATTACAATACCAGGTAGGTAGATCAGGAAGATATGGACACCTTGGGTTGGCTGTGAATTTGGTAACTTATGAGGACCGCTTCAAAATGTTCGTGTTTCTTCTTCATCTGCTTTTGTTTCTCAGCCGATACACCCTCGCTTTTGTTTCGCTTTTTAAACTTTGTTTCTCGTTCATATGGTTTTCAACAGGTACCAAACTGAGCAAGAACTTGGAACCGAAATCAAGCCAATTCCTTCACTTATCGATAAGGCAATCTACTGTCAGTAACTTGTACCAGGTTCACATTCTCCACCCGGCTAAGGCATTGATGGATTAAAACGGTGAGATAAACCCCTCTCTTGGCATCTTGACATTGTAACTAAAGCCACATTGCACATAGACCAAATTCCAAATGATTTGGTTTGCCATTGTTTAGGTGTTTTGAGGAGGCAAATCATTCAGCTTTGGCAGTTACAAGCTCGTTCCAGAGACGAAGGCAACACACAGTGTACTGTACTGAGGCAAGAAGAAGGCAATATGGGCGGTTGATGGCGATAGTAGCGGTTGGGTTTAATCTGAATATTTCAACCAGGACTGGTTTGGTTTGCTTTGAAGACTTCTTCTGCTGCATGATGTGAACCTTTAAGTTACCTTCTCTCATTTTCATGTTCTAAAAAAACCTTTTTCCTTTGGGGTTGGGTGTTTTATGACTTTTCTTGGTCTCTTTTGTTTTAAGACTTGAAGAAATTTCTTAGTAGTAAGATCAAACCGAAGAAGACAATTTTACTACTTTGTCTTGCATATTGCTCCTATATCCACCTGTGTCGTGGGCTTTGTCTGATCTAATATGATTAGTTTTACGGATTGTACATGTAAAATGATATTCATACATGATTGATGCTTCATACGATTACAGAAAATACTCCATAAAATCTCTCTCACCTTGATATTTTCTTACACACAAAACCACCAATATATAAACAAGACAACAAACAAACAAAAAACTATAAAATGCTGTCGAAATCACACAAATAAAAAAGAGGGAGATGAATCGTTACAAACAATGACTAGAAACATCCACAAGTTGCCTTTGGTACGATACCAGTGGCTCTGTACTTGGCAGCCAATTCTTCAGCTTTAAGAAGCTCTTCTCCTTTTTTAGCTTCAACCATTGCTCTTTTCTCTTCAGCTTGTTTGTGAATCGCAGCTACTTTGTTCTTCATTTTCTCACCATACTCTGCCTTTTTCCTCTCTAATTTTTCTTCAATCTTCCTGAGTTGGGCTTCAGTGGCTGCTTTCTTGCTGTTCTCCCAAGCAAGCACATCAGAGATCTTCTTTTGTGCCCTGTCCATTTTTAAATCATTTTCCAGATCATTAGCTGATGATTAGTAATCTTTGGGTGAGAAGATCAAAAGAAATTAAGAAAAGTTTACTTGTTCTCAGCCTTTGACTTCTCACTCTCTTCCCATGCTTTGATGAATGATGTTTTCTTCTCCTTTTCCAAGTCCGCAAGAATCACATCTGATCAAAACAAAACACATCACATTTGATGTCAATTATATATGGAACTAAGTAACCAGAAAGTAGACAACAAAAACAAAATTGTTGTTTAGCTCACCTCTATCGACCGATCCAGATGAACTTTTCTTCGGTGTAGGCTCCTCAATGGGTTCTGCAAGATGCTCACTTGTAAGTACAACGCATTTGTTAACGAAGACGCAAATTGGAAATGTAAAAAAATAGCGATTCAAATAACCAGGGCTTCACACGGCTAATCTAAATATATAAGGTGATCGATCATCACTCGATTCATTGCATATTAGTTTTGTTAAACAAGTTTATAAAATCCACTTAAAAGCAAAGCAGAACACAGCATTGTAGTGATGGTTCGAACCCATTACATTTGTCTTGGTGACATAGAGGATTTGACCTTTGGGCCACTCAACTCTTGTCAAGACAGTAGCACCTTTGAAAAAAGGGACTAGTACGCCTAGATTTTAAAATTGTTAAAATTTGGTACTTAATTGTTATTTTCCAAGAGTTAGGCAACTTTAAAGGGACTAATCATGCATGAAAATTAAGAAAGCAAACCACTTTCTTAATTCATAGCTGTCCACAGCTAATTGCCATGATTCCATATACTTTTTGACAACACTAAATTTACAAGGCAGATTATTTTATTATTAGTTACCTTAGTAGGAAAAAATTAAGCAAAAAAAAAAAAAAAACTAATCATATTCTAACTTCAAAACCAAAATCTATTGGGTGGTAAAAAATGCTATGAAGCTCTATTGGCAATATGAGATGGAATTTTTGTGGCTAATTTGTGATATGTTGAAGACAGATTCAATTTTGTTAAATCCATCCCTAATTCATCAAAAACATGAATCAATCCTCATAAGTAGAAGATTAATCATATATATACACACGCACGCGTGAGCTTACTTTCGACGACGGCAAGAGCTTTGGACTCGACGGGAGGTGGTGGATTATGAATTTTCTCCTCCGCCACGTCTTTAGAAACTTCCGCCGGAGCAGGAGTCGGTTCCTTCTCCGGAGCTAAAACCGCCGGAGATTCTACGTCAACCTTACTCGTCTTTTGCTCCTCCGCCATTGCCGCTCAGCCAAAAGAAGAACAAAAAAGCTAACAAATGGTTTCTTTTTTTTCTTCTTCGGAAAATAAAACAAAACAAATTTTGGATAAAATCGAGATTTTAGCCAATAAGGAGAAAGAGGGTTTTATATCCTCCGTTAGCTTATACCGGTGGAGCGTACTCCCCGCGTTTAATATGTGTGAGACAGTTGTTTTCCTTAACCGTTGATTATGGTACCAATGTGATCCTACGGCTGTAAAGCTCTCTTACGCATTGGATGCGATACATGTGATTAAACACCTCACTGCCGACAGGTAAAGTAGTTCAATGATGCCACGTAACGCAGTAAAAATAATGTCATCGTTTTGCTAATAGACTGAATCAAATTGAATTTCAAATCAAAATCAACATTATATTTGATTTACTAATGATTTATTAATAAAAAGAACTGGAACTAAAAGCTGAACCTAATTTTGTGTGAACTCCTTTGATAGATTCAAAGACTATATAGTACGTTGTCTGTATACTATGCACACAATATCTAAGATAGAATGTATTTTTTTTTTTTTTTTTTGGACAGCGATAGAATGTATCAATGCCGTATTTGTTTATTGAAAAATAGTCTGGTGGACCAAAAGGTGACGTGGAGCTTAATAATGACTTATGCTCGTTTTAGTTTTAGACTTGCGGAGTAAAAAACCTATGCAATAGAGTTTTCTAGTCGACCTTCTGGCTGAGATGAGATGGAGAAGTCTCGTTTTGTAATTGTTGGGCTTTTGTGAATTCTAACGGCCCAACTGGTTAAACTAAAATAACGTACGCTGTAATCTTTTTTTTTTTTGCAATAAGTAAATACTATATAGAATAGGATTCAGATTTAAAGGTAACCAACACAGATTTGAACAGCCTGGGAAAGATGTACATATAAGTCTGTAACGTATGATTATTTTTTAAAATTATTATAAAACATAGAATTATTTAACGATTGTTTATCCTGTCTTTGTATATGAGTGAGTGGTCGAATATGGTCTGTGATGTCACTGTACTTTATCTAGTGGATAAAGTTTTACCTTCTTTATTCGGAGTTCGGATTCTTATTTAGAAAGAAAAGCATTTGTAACAAACTTCCTCAAAGAGGGTTTTAACTAATTGAAGACGTAAATATTTTTAATTTAAGAAAACTCAAAGATCTTAATTTTTCCTAGAAATTCAACGATTACAAAAAAGGATTATTTGGGAAACAAATTCATATCGTATATCATTGTCTTTATGCGATAGGATCTTAGGAAAAATGGGTGACCAATTTCTGCTAGTAATATAATATTATTTGTCTTTAACATTCAAAAACATTCGAAATACTAAAAAGTAAACAATATTCACACAAAAATACGAACTTTGGGTTGTCAAAAAAAAAAAAAAAAAGATGTGAAATTGGGTTAGTGTTGAAGAAAACGTGAAACAAGATTCAAATCCTCGTGGAAAAGCACAAATCGAAAATCAAAATCAAAGCTTCGGTGCTTTCTCCTCGCTTCGGTAACGTTTAATCTCGCCCGATTCTCGTTTCCTTCTCTCGTGTTGAATGTTTTGTGTATATACATAAAAGCTGAGCAGAAGAAGGTAGATATATAGATAGATTCATGGTTCAACGGAAAAGCATGAAGAGGAACAACAACGATCCTCAAACGAACAGGCCTGGTCATAGTTATGCCTGTATCAAAACGGCGACGCATCCAGCAAAACGCATCGCAAAAGCTACTCTGTTCCTCGTCTCTTCTCTCTTCATATCTGCTGGTCTCTTAGACTTATTGGGTTGTTTCGATTTCGTGAGTTCGTTCGAACCTCAATTTTTACAACTTTTGCTTTACGTAAATGAATTTTAGTGAACCTGACTGAGAGTGTGTAATAGTATAATTCTAACTAAGATATCTCTTCGTCTTCTTTCTTCAGACAACTTTAGCAGGTCTGAAGCAAGTAATAACAACAACAACCAGAAAATCAGCAATCACGGAGCATAGATTCCCTCACCAATGCGACGCCGTACAGAACCAAACACAACAACAGCAAATTCCAATTTCCGAAGATCGCCGCACCACCACCTCGATAAACAACAATAATACTAAAAACAAACCCAGAAGCAGCCATCCACGACCATCCACGTGTCCTTCTTACTTCCGTTGGATACACGAGGATCTACGGCCATGGAGAGAGACAGGGATAACGAGAGGGATGCTTGAGAAAGCAAGGAGAACGGCGCATTTCAGGGTTATAATCCTCGACGGGAAAGTCTACGTTAAGAAGTACAGAAAATCTATCCAGACTCGAGATGTTTTTACTCTGTGGGGAATCGTACAGTTGCTACGGTGGTACCCAGGGAGATTGCCGGATCTAGAGCTCATGTTTGACCCAGATGATAGACCAACCGTACGATCTAAAGACTTTAAAGGTCAACAGTACCCTGCCCCGCCTCCACTATTCCGTTATTGCTCCGATGATGCCAGCTTGGATATCGTCTTCCCTGATTGGTCCTTCTGGGGCTGGTAAAGAAACAACACACACACAATGACAATAATTCTCTATTTAATTGGGTTTAATACTTTTAATTTAACTAATCGAGAGAGTTTATTATATCATTGGGCCAGGGCTGAGACTAATATAAAGCCTTGGGCTAATTCGCTAGTGGCGATAGAAGAAGGAAACAAGCTGACGCAATGGAAAGACCGCGTGGCGTACGCTTATTGGCGAGGTAACCCTTATGTGGCCCCCACTAGAAGAGATCTTCTTAGATGTAATGTCTCAGCCCAAGAAGATTGGAACACTCGTCTCTACATTCAAGTAAGGTTCCTCAGAAATCTCTCAATTTAAACTTTGATATTACTATAAATGATAATCTAAAACTTGAAGAAAAATCTTATATTAATTTGAAGGATTGGGTTAGAGAATCCAGAGAAGGATTCAAGAACTCAAACCTAAAGAACCAATGCACCCACAGGTTACTTAAGCCATTCTTTTGGTTACGTGCTTTTGGGAATATATATATATATATATATATATATATATTTGGTATTATTGGATTTTAATTTTTTGGTAATTTTGGAATAGGTACAAGATTTATATAGAAGGATGGGCATGGTCCGTGAGTGAGAAATATATAATGGCATGTGACTCTATGACATTATACGTGAGACCTAAGTTCTATGATTTTTACGTACGAGGAATGATGCCATTACAACATTATTGGCCTATCAGAGACAACTCCAAGTGTACTTCCCTCAAACACGCCGTACACTGGGGAAACACCCATTTAGATCAGGTTTGTATATTTTTTTTATTACGTTTTACACTCTCGAAAGTTATGTTTTGTTACAAATTAACCCATTAATTTTTGGGTTTAATTGACCAGGCGCGTAAGATAGGGAAAGAAGGGAGTAGATTTATAAAAGAGGACGTGAAAATGGAATATGTGTATGATTACATGTTCCATTTGATGAATGAGTATGCAAAACTTTTGAAATTTAAGCCGGAGGTTCCTTTGGGAGCGACGGAGATTACGCCGGATAGTATGGGATGTCTGGTGACGGGACGGTGGAGAGATTTCATGGCGGAGTCGATGGTGATGTTTCCTAGTGAAGTGTCTCCTTGTGAGATGCCTCTTCCTTATAACCCTCTGGAGTTAAGAGAGGTTCTTGAGAGAAAAGCTAATTTGACTCGCCAAGTCGAATTTTGGGAAGATCAATACTTTCGTGAGTTGACCAATGGCAAGAAGCCTTGACCAAAGAGCCTCTTGTTTTTTTAGATAATAATTGATTTATATTCATATTGAGATTAGCAAAAATTAAACGAGTCATCCTTTTCCTACTACTATATATCAAATGTATTAAAATTAATCTCTACATTATATAAACAGAGAGAAATTAGCCAGTTCTTTAGCAAAAAATATCTTAAATACCGTTTTCACCAGCTTTCCTCTGTCTTTTGGTAGTTTGTTTTTGGGTTGCTCTCGTTAACTTGAGCAAGCTTGAACCAGATTTTCGAAGCAGGTTTTGGTTACTCTAGTCAAACCAATTAGTTTCGTGCGGAAATTAATCATTGAAACTTTTAGATGGATCTTCAGCTTCGTTGACAAACGGTTTCAACTCTTTCTCTGCACAATGATGAAGCCTCTCCAAACCAACTTCAGCCTCACCTTGCAAATGCTCGAAAAACTGTTGCCTGGCTCGTCCCTGCATCAGGAAGGTATAGTAGTATCCATATGCATATGACCATTTCAAGACTCTCCTACATTCGACTATCTGCAATCGTAAGATTAATCACATGATTTATTTTTAAGAAACACGTTGTAACCAACTCATTACTAACTCCAATATTGGTAGAGCATGATTGCAAGTTTTTACAATCATGTTTACTGTGTTCATTGGTTCCACATGATTTATGAAAATTATATTTGTGAAGCCCCTTTTCAATCTAGTTTTCAATTTAATCAAAAGAAAATTTCAATGAACACAGTATTAGAAAACAATACTCATGTATACAATAAATATACAGAATTATACTTATAAAAACAGAAAAAAGTAAATTACCAAACATTAATAGACATGTATGAAACGCTATTAGAAAATAAATAATTTACAAAAACATGGAAAAATAAATAAACAAAAAATAAGATATACGTTAGCCATGACATTTCAAGTTGCATGACGGTAATATACGGATATGGGACGTGAATGGGTAATTTGGGAAAGGAAAAATAATTCCCTAAGGGAATTCGGTAAATAACCGGAACAGAAAATTCATAAATGGGACGGGTTTGGGAAAACTCTCTTCACAAACTCTCAATAATTTGGGTAATGATCAACTTGAAAAAATATTTTGTGAAAATTTTAGAAAGTTCGGAAAATTTTAGAAAATAATATATAATTTAAAAATATTAAAATTTTAAATGGGTAATTGAGGTAATTTACCTCATATTATTTTCTTTTATGTACATATTTGAATAAAATAATTATTTAGAATGGATAATATTTGAACGGAATTGGAAATATGACAGTAAATTTGAAACGGATACGGATGAGAAAGGAAAACTCATCTCAAAAAGTTATACGATACAACAAATGTAATACATAGAAATGGATAAAAATAAGTGATACGTAGCGCGATTTACCAACTAGTTGATATATATTCATATTGAGATTAGCAAAAATTAAACGAGTAATCCTTTTCCTACTACTATATATCAAATGTATTAAAATTAATGGCAAGAAGCCTTGACCAACGAGCCTCTTGTTTTTTAGATAATTGATTTGTATGCATATTGAAATTAGCAAAATTAAGCAGGTAACATTATACAAACAGAGCTTATCGTTTATACACCGGATAAATCACTACAACATATATATAATCACAACATAATAAGAAACTCAATCACAAGACGTTTTCGATATCTTCTTGATAATATTGTTTACTTTGAATTATTTATTTAGAGAAATTACCCAGTTAACTTTAAATGATCTAAAAGAATGTATTCATCAAGATATTTTCGAACAAAAAAAACTGGACTTGTATTTTTTTTTTTTTTTTTTGAACCTTGACTTGTAATTTTTCTTAAAAGACGTAATTTCCAAATTTACACCTTAAGATAATTTACTAAAACTAATAGTCACGCAGATTCCAAGATCATTATTTATCCAAGTACGCATTATCGTTGCTTCTCAACGGTAATATTAATATCCATTACTTGTAAGAAAAAATATTTTGCCATAAATAATAATGCAAACGAGAAATATTAATTTTAGACTCTTTTACATCAAATATTAACCAGTTATCTCCCCCCTTCAGAATACTAAATTAATCATGCTAATTAATTTTGCACGGATCATCCAGAGTTTAACTTATGATAGGAGGTTGCTTCGGTTCTCAATAAACCCTTAATTAGCTAATATCTTCATATAATTTCCCACAAACATGGGTCTACATCCAACATACAATTCTTAGATACAAAATTAATCAATATATATATTAGTAATCCTCTTTTCCTTCTAATATCTCAAAATTGAAAGAGATCACTGTTCACTACTCTTCCTCATAGCAACAAGTGAGGTCTGTTTCTCTATATATATCTCCCTCTTGCTCTTCTTTTGTTTGTTCCTTGGATAAATTAAACATATAATATCTATGAGTCCTCGCGTGGTTGATCATCAAAGACAACGTAATAACTCAATCTCGAGTTTAAGTTCCAAAGTAACCACGTCATGGATCACCAAAACTATCTTCATTTTCGTCTTCTTCATCATCCTCCTCGCTGCTTCTCTAGGCTGGATGGATTTGGTACGTATATACTAATGAATTATCATAATCTAAATATTATATATATAGTCTTATATATGTCTCAAATGGCTTTTGCTCAAAAAGTGTGTTATTTATAGCTTTTATTGAGTGGAGGTAGAATCAAAGTGACACCAATATTCACAAGAAACACCAACGTCGCTATTCCCAAGAACACACATACGAAACCACTCAAGTTCACATTGCAATGCTCGCTAGACAAGAACATAACAACACAGACGTGTCCTGCAAGCTACACGGAGAAATCGGACCCTAAAGACGATCCAGAGACTTGTCCAGATTACTTCAGGTGGATCTACAAGGATCTTGAACCATGGCGTGAGAGAGGAATCACTCGAGAGACGCTAGAGAGAGCGAGTGGTAAAGCTCACTTCAGGCTAATCATAAAAGGAGGAAGAGTGTATGTGCAACAGTACATGAAATCATTTCAGACAAGAGATGTTTTAACAATATGGGGAATAGTGCAGCTTCTAAGGATGTATCCTGGTCAAGTCCCTGATCTTGAGCTTCTCTTCATGTGCCATGACTTTCCTGAAATATTGAGAAGAGACTATAGTCCAAGATCAGGAGTCAATGTAACGTGGCCACCTCCTCCACTCTTCCATTACTGTGGCCATGCCGGTGCTTTCGACATTGTCTTCCCAGATTGGAGCTTCTGGGGATGGTAAAACCGTTCAAGTTATATAATAGAAATTTAGAAACTTGGTTCGGTATTTATGCTCACATCCTAATTATGGTTAGGCCGGAGATCAACATAAAGGAGTGGAACATACTATCGGAGGCGATAAGTGAAGGGACTAAGAAGGTGAAGTGGGAAGAGAGAGAACCTTACGCATTCTGGAAAGGGAATTCTGGAGTTGCCAAGATCAGAAGAGACCACATGGGATGTCATGATCCCATGGTTCATCTCTATAGTCAGGTATGTTTTCTTTCATTAAACATTTCTTAAATGATGATGAATTGATATGAAAATGTACTTTCAGGATTGGAGGAGGGAGAGCATGATTGGGTTTAGGACTTCAAGCCTAGAAGATCAATGCACCCACAGGTTTTGATCAATCTCTCTTGTTGCTGTTGTGTTTATTTGATGAATTAGATTTTAATATATATAGTGATTTGTTTTCTTTTCATTTTCTTTGGATAATGAAAGGTACAAGATTTATGTAGAAGGAAGGGCTTGGTCGGTGAGCGAAAAGTATATATTAGCTTGTGACAGTATGACTCTTCTTATAAAGCCAATATTCTTTGATTTCTTCACTAGAAGTTTAGTTCCAATGGAACATTATTGGCCCATTAGACTTGGTGAAAAATGTAGTGACATCATCTTTGCCGTCCGTTGGGGCAACAATAATACCAAAAAGGTAATATATAAAGAAACTTCAAACAAAATATCCGAGTTAAAAAGAAACTGTACTAGATCCGAGTTAGAGTCCTTACTGGTCCGAGTTATGTACAAGCAGAAATGGAATATATAGACTGATGATGATGTTACTTGATCTTCACTTATTTTACAGGCAAAAACAATAGGGAGAAATGGAAGTGGGTATGTACTTCAGAATCTAAAAATGAAGTATGTGTATGACTACATGTTGTATCTATTGCAAAGCTAAGGGAAGTTGATGAAGATGAATGTAGAAGTGCCTGAAGGAGCCAAGGAAGTGTGTTCGGAGATAATGGCGTGTCCGATCAACGGAGGTCGAGTGAGGCAATCTATGGACGACTCATTGGTTATGTTTCCGAGCGTTGAGGGCACTTGTGAGATGCCTCCACCATTTGAAGAAGATGAGCTCAAGAAGTTTCTAGAGAAGAAAGAAAGTGTTGAGAAAGAAGTTGAGAAGTGGACTAACGAGTACTGGGAGGAACAAAAGAAACGTACCAACATTACTCGATGATGGCTATGCTATCTATATAAAGTTCAAAATATCACTTTGGTGTAATAAACTTGTACTCAATCATGTGGAGAAAAGGTGAACTTTAAATTAACTAGTATCTGACAACATTCTCTAATTGAAGAACGTATAGTAGGCCCATCGATTAAATGAATCGGAGAAAGTGTAGGCTCATAAAAGGCCCATTGCCCAAATTCCGATATATGATGCCTTCGGTCCGGTGAACTCTACCGGAGACTTTCAGTCAACGATTTGAATCGAAGCTGTAGAATCGAATTTCCAAGCAGACGAAAAGGCTGAACATTTCGAGATAAAGAAATCAAGAAACTCTGCAAATCTTCAGAGTCACAAAACCAAATAAGCTAGAGAGATTTGAGAGGTACTCTAAATAAAGTCTTTCTTTTTTTCCCTAACATTTCCACATACTTTTTGTTCAGAGGTTAGCTTATGTTCCTTCTTCTTCATCATCTTCTTCTTCTTCTTCTTCCTAGATTCCATGCTTTATATACACAGAGATTTCGCTATCATCAACCGCGCATAAGATCAATATCAGCATGAGCATGACGCATATCCATTTGCCTTGATCCAGTTGACCATATCAGGTTTTGGCCTGGCGGGTGCTGAGGAACAGGCGAAACCGTGTTGTTACTATTGTCCAGAGCTTGATGATCATTGGTGTCTTGAACAATTTCAGAAGCTTCTTCTTCTTCTCGTTTCTTGTTCTTCATCTTTGGAGCTGCCCAAATAAAGCTCCCTACAATAACCTGAAAGGACCAAGAATCTGTATCCAATCCCAATAATTTTGACTTGAAACAAAAGCAGAGCTCAAGAGAAATAATCTAGACCAACCTGAACAGGACTTGCTGCTATCAAAGGCCCTCCAATGGCACCGCCAATCACACGCCCGTCGGGACTAGCAAGCGAAACTGACAAGTTTCCCGTTCGATTACGGAAACTTCCATCAGTGGCAACTTGATAAGATGTTGATAAGGCTAGGATTTCAAACCGGCCCTGGAAATTATACAAAACATTATGTGTGTTTCAAGAAAACAGTAAAAACCAACAATGTTTTCTCTTTAGTGAGAAATGTTTCGATATCAACCTCGTACGTAATGGCTCCAGGAGATGACGATGGTTGAAGAAGAGTTGCAGTAGAGACTGCCCCGCTTGCAGATAAAACGCAAATCGCTCTTGGACCTTGTTGAGAGAACGATATAACCTTTGATGCAATATCCTGATTAAATGTTTTAAAAAGAATTTCAGCAAAACATTTCATGAAAGCTCTGTAATAGTGTGATTCAACATTTTACTTCTCCTATCGAAACCGCGATAACATGTGGCGTGAAGCTCATTCCAGAAGATGAAGGCATCAACTCACCTAACCAATCCAAACAAAAAAACAAAAACAAAAAAAAGCACATAGAATCAATAGATGAATGTCTAATTCACAGAATTTAAGCAACAGCATAATTTTATAGTTTCATACATAGACTGACAACAAACTGGCTCCGTTTTAGGAAAGATTTTAACCTTTTCCCACACATCAGGAATAAACAATTATATTTCGACTCAAGAAAACATTAAATAATCATGTACTTGATCTAACAAGTGAATGTCTAGTTCATAGAGGTCAAGCAACATAATATATAGACAACAAACTTGCTCCATTTTAGGAAAGTTCTAAGCTTTTCCCACACATTAGGAGGAATAAATAAATTATATTTTGACTCAAGAAAACATGAACTAAGCATGTTCTTTTTCTTATAAGTGAATGTGTCTAATTCATCGACGTTTAAGCATATGACATAGACATAGATAACAAATTGGCTCCAATGTAGGAAAGTTTTAAGATTTTGACTCGAGAAAGCACTAAATAATCCTGGTTGTTGATCTTATGAAACACTTTTTTCTCAAGGTCACACAAGTTTCAGAGATAGTTTGTTTACCAATGGAAGCCAATCTTTGTTTCTTGCCGGAGCCCGGAGGTCGACCACGGCCACGTTTGTTAGAGTTGTTCGGAGTAACGGTGGAAACAGAGGAAGACGACAATGCCAAAGAAACAGAACCGTCTTGTCCGTATTTTCTAGGTCGACCTCTCTTACGTTTCATCGGAGTTTCGCTCGGAGGAGGAGGAGGAGCAGCAACCATATTAACGCCGATGTGATGAGGAACAGCTCCGGTTGCTGCTGCTTGAGAAGGATCGCCGTGTAAAGGAGGAGATCCGAATCCGGTGGAGCCTGACCCGAATGGAGAGTTTGGATTAGGTAAGTGACGAATCCCTTGTTGCTGCGGTGATCCGTGAAACGTTGGAGGACCCGACCCGGATAATCCTCTTTGGATATAGTAAGAACCCGACCCGGTTAAACCCATTGCATCTCTTCGATCCATTTGCATTTACAGTTGAAGGAAAAGACTCTTAACTTTGAACTGAAGTGCTTTCTAGAGAAAGTGTGAAAGCCTTGTGGATAGAATTATGAGGAGAGAGAGAGTGAGGATAAATGGATAAGAAGAAAAACAGAATCAAAGGTGGAGACTTTATGAAGATATAAAACTTGAGGAGAACGGAACATGCAAAGCTAAACAATTTCTCAGCTTACTTGTCTTCTCTCTTTCATTCTTTCACCATAAGAAAGCAAAAGCTTTCTCTTCTATCGACAATGGTTGAGATTAATTTCGGTTTTAGCCTCTCTTTCTTCTGCGTGTGCTTTTTTGGTTTTCCTTTTTCTGGGTGACAGAAGGAAACAGAAACAGACAAACAACCTCTAACAGACCCTCAAGCATTTACTGTGAGGATAAAAATGGGATCTTCTTCTTTTTTATTTTTTGTCTATCTTTTCGTTTTTCTGGAAAAAATGTGTTGGAAATTCAAAATCCTAATGAATAACTGACCTTGACTGTAGCTCTATATAGCAACTAGGCATCTGTGTGCGTCTCATGACTCTAACACGCCCACACTCTTGATCAGGCGCGTGTATACCACACGCCAGCAGCAACATGTCGCGCTGTTGTTTCTTCAGAACCAAAAAATCTACTTTTAGATTCCTCACTTTCAAGCTGACATTACTACTCTCTACTGTTCGTGTAATAAGTCTAGATAATATAGACTGATCCCACTCGCCGGAGAATGGAGAGTGAGAAAGGATTGGGCTTTGTGGTCAGAGAGTTACCCACTGAAGTCCACTTTGAGAGCAATTTTGACGAGAGGCTGAGAAGAAGACATCTTTAAAATATCTCACAAGGACCCATTGATGGGATGATATAACCTCTCAAAGCCTTTGAGAGTTTTTTTTTTCCTATTAGAATCCAACTTTAATGTACCATGTAATGTGTAATACTGTTTATATTAGACTTCGATTTTGACAATATGAATATATGTTTTAATGTACATGTTTAGTGGCAATGTAATAAAGCAGAAGAGACCTTTGTTTCTGACTATATACCCAATTTTTCTGTCCACCCAAAAAGTTCATTTTTTTCTATTGCAATGCTGAAGTTGAACTTTAGATGCAACGATGAATAGTTGACAACAACAAAACAAAAAACAAAGAAGCAATGAGGAATAATATATATCTCAGAAAAGTAACTTTGTGATTCATAGCGGGTAAAGGATAGGAATCAAAACAGATTAATCGCCTAATTCCATAATGATCATCCGAAAGCAAAATTTTGAGTGATACATAAAAGTTCTAACCTACGAGAAGCAATCATGGTGCGAGATTTGGTGGGAAATTAGAAGATAGCTTCAAACTGATTTCTTCAGAGTAAATGACAAAGATCAATGAAGAACAGTTTACATACAAGTGAAAAGAAAACAGGTTCCTTGTCATTTGTCTAGCTCCATTGCTTGAGCAGCTTTAGCTTTAGCAGCTGGAGTCAGCTTTGTCTTTAATTTCTTCTTGCCAACAAAAAATCCACCTTTCTTCTTCTTCCCACTACCATCAACCTTTGACAACAAAATCAACCCAACCACAGATATCGTAAGCTACTCTAAACTTCAGAAAAGGTTCAGAAAAACTCAGAATCATGGACAAATTAGCCCAATGTTCTACTAAGAAGATTCAATACTCTGTTTCTATCTTTTCTCCCTATAGTCTTCTAAAAAAAACCATAAATCAACTGAAGCGAATTCAAATCTATCAACTCAATCCATCACAGATGATAATAATCCACTAGAGTATATGAGTCAGAAAATATCATTCCTCGCAACAGAATCGGATTCCTACTTACTCAACATATATATGAACTAGAGATCAGAATTAGCCGATAAGAGAGAGAAAAGGTGCATACTTTCATCTTGTTCTTGTTTATTTGAAGCTTCTTGATCTTCTTGTCCCTGTCTCTTATACACATCTAGATGTGTATAAGAGACATATACACAGGACTACAGGAGTATTGTACTGATCGTGTAAGAGATTTAAAGAAACGTACTCTGGAGATTGTACTCGTGTTGTCTCTTATACACATCTAGATGTGTATAAGAGACAGGTATTGTACTGATCGTGTAAGAGATTTAAAGAAACGTACTCTGGAGATTGTACTCGTGTTGCTTCTTTCTCTTCGCTAGATTGTTCTTCTTCGACATTATTTCCCCCTCCCAATTTACCCCTAAAGATACTGAAGTTTGCTCGTTCGAACCAGATGCGCGTTTTGTATAAACCCTAAATTTCAACAAGGACGAGTATCAAGAGAACGACGTCGTTACCAGCGCTTTTATGGGCTTGGAGATAGGATGAAGCCC
Source organism: Alliaria petiolata (assembly GCA_020283515.1). Lineage (NCBI taxonomy): Eukaryota > Viridiplantae > Streptophyta > Magnoliopsida > Brassicales > Brassicaceae > Alliaria > Alliaria petiolata. The sequence continues at coordinate 121,275,858 of JAHZTW010000002.1, read as the reverse complement.
ATTTAGGGCCCCATTAAAGCACAGAAGTTACAATATAAGCCCATTAATCCGAAACAAAAGCTGAGAGAAGTTAGTCTTCACACAACTGTTCCAACGACCTTCCTCCAACTCAATTCTCTTTCACTTGTCACTCTGCAAATTTGCATGTGTCCTTTTGTTTTCTCGATCTTCTTCTTCTTCATCGTCGTCTCGTCTCCACCAAAGCCCTAACCCTAAACCTCGATTTTCCCGCCAAATGTATCAGTCCATGAACCTACCTTTTTCTTCTAACATTACCCACCGGTCCATCGTCAAACCACGATTATGCCCCGGAATCTCCGCCAGAGATCGGAAATCCCTCCAATTCAATCCTTCCTGCGTCTCCTCCGGCCCAAAATACGACGATTCGCCTCCGATAAATCTATCCGAGAAGCTCATTTCGCTCCTCAAAGCTGTTCCGAACTGGTCGGACGGGATCAAAGAGAGACGGATGCAGCAGAAACGCTCTCTCTACACTCACGAAAATTGGGTCAGACACAGAAGCTCACTCCGCCATCTGCGTCACGTATCCTCGAGCCCGTCTTCACGCGTTATATTGTCTCTGATTCCCCCTGTTTCCTTCTTCACCACCGTGGCGGTACTGATCGCCGCCTACAACTCCGCCGTGGGTACGGACTGGTTACCTAATTTCTTCCCCGTCCTCCGAGCTTCTCCTCTTCCGTATCAGCTGACGGCTCCGGCACTAGCTCTGCTTCTGGTGTTTCGCACCGAGGCTTCTTATTCAAGATTTGAACAAGGAAGGAAAGCGTGGGTTAAGATTATCACTGGAACCAATGATTTAGCTAGGCAAGTAATTTCTTCCGTCCATGGCTCCGGTGATGAATTGATAATCAGAGATACGCTTTTGCGTTACATCGCTGCTTTCCCTGTGGCGCTTAAGGTCTGTTGTATTCATTTCCTCCATCTATGTTGTTACTTGTGATGCTTAGCTTAGGTTGGGTTAGGTAGACCAAGATTGATGATTGATTGACTGCAATTTTTTGTTCATGTGTAGTGTCATGTGATTTATGGTTCAGATATGGCTAGTGATCTCGGGAAGGTGATTGAAGCAGATGATCTGTCTTTGATCCTTCAATCAAAGCATCGTCCACGTTGTGTCATCCAATTCATCTCCCAAAGCCTTCAGTTTCTGAAACTGGACAATACAAAGATAGATATGTTGGTATTTTTCTTGGACCTTTTAAAGCATCTTCATTTTTTGACACTGTGATCTCTGAGTGTTTGTCTTTCCATAGACTTAAAGAACACAATGTGTTGTGCTCAAGTTAGATATCTCCTTTACAGGAATCAAAGATGCTGCAGTTACAGGAAGGAATTGGTGTGTGTGAACAACTAATGGGTATCCCGATTCCACTTTCCTACACACGACTAACGTCAAGGTTCTTAGTCTTATGGCATCTTACGCTCCCTATTATTCTCTGGGATGATTGCCACTGGAATGTAGTTCCCGCTACTTTCATCAGCGCTGCATCTCTCTTCTGCATTGAAGAAGTACCCAACTCCCTTTCTCCTTCACAAGATTATTCAATATCCACTTTTTTTTGGCTTGCCTCATTAGCTTTCTTCTAACTTGTGCTTGAAAATACTTTACAGGTGGGTGTTCTTATAGAGGAGCCATTTTCAATGCTAGCTTTAGACGAGCTGTGCGCTATGGTGCTTAGTAACATTGATGAAGCTGTTGAATCCGAGAAGGTCATACGCAATCAGATCATCGCAAAGAAAAGGATCCATGAAATTAAGCACTCATCAAATGGTTGGCATAAATCTTGAAGTAATGAATGAGAATGACGATATACTCTTGCGTTGTCATATGTGATGGCTAACTTAGATTTGCTAGTAAGTATTGAATGTATAACACGTAGAAGAAGTAATAGACTTTTGGTAGGGAAACTTTACCTTCTTGTTCTGTGTATCCTATCCTCCTTGTGTGTTGTACTTTGTACATATGCAGTTTCTGCTTAGAAGGCGGTAATATTGTCATTATTAAATTCAAACCGAATAATTTAAGTTCGACAATATTTTTCTCAAACAGAAAAAAGCCAAAATAGCCATTGAAATGCGTACCTCCATCGTTAAGTAGTGATGATAATCTCACTTGTGGAAGATATAAAATAGAGGGATTAATAAGTATTATTGCGCGGTTTAGCCAAAGCCACATGAGGCTTTAGTAATGTGTCTCTTTCTCTCTCTTGAAATTTTTTAATGATAAAATTTACAGAAAATATGCTAAACTACTAGAATTAACAACATTAACAGTGAATAATTTTAGCTGATCATTTTTTTTTTTTGGGTGGGACAAACTAAACTCTAAACTTGTTGATGATGATGATCCATTACAGCTTCCCCTGTAGCAGAGAAAGACCAAAGAGGAAGATTACAACTTGAGAGAGAATTGAAACACGGAAATCAAAGATTGATGGATGATGGGATTGGGATTTAATTAAATTGTTTACCATGCAATTTTTTGACAAACCGCTCGAATTCGACAAGGTTATGTCCTTCCATAAGAGCTGGGATGAGCCTACTGTAGGCAAATGATGACAAATGCCTTCTATCTGGATCGTTGGGAAACTTGACGCTTTCCAACATTTTGTTATACCCAACTCTATCATGGCAAGGAAGCGAGTTCTCTCGAGCAATCGGTGTATCTGTGTCCCACGCAGCGTTTAACACCTTGCAAAACATTCAAGTTTTAGATTTGAGGATTCACAGGCTTAACAAGCCGATATGCGATTCCCCTAAGTTTTTTTTTTTTTTAATACCTGCCAAGCTACTGCCTCAGGTTCCCCTAATGCTCCTGAGAAATCATCGGGACGGTTTAGAACTTGCACTTCACCGGATACAAGACTCAAAGTGGCACCATGCTTCTTTAGTGTAGATGCAATTGCAGCATAACCATCTCGGTTGCTCGGGTTGTAGAACCCAGCGGTTAGCTCAGCGGCATGGCTTGCTGTTCTGTACCACCAGTGTACGTCTGGGAGCTGTTTTTAAGTCAAATTGTGATAAAAAAAAGTCTCAAATTTTATTGGTTTTCAAATGGCTTAGAAAACTAAGATCAGTCACCTTTGCGGCGATGCAGCTACTGTTGAAGACTAGTTTAGCCAGAGAGAGGATTTGGTCAGCGTGATCTATCAGAACCTGCGAATACCATTTGAGAAAGAATCTCCCGTAGAGGCCATCGTAGTCACCTCCATCGCAGAAGAAACCGGTTCCCTGAGGTTGAGAATTGTAGGAGCCCGTGTTATCTGGGCCACGAGCCCAAAACAGGTGCCCTCTTGATTCTGCTGCCTTTCTCAGGCTCTTAAAGAGATACTTATCATAGCACTGTGAGAGAAGTGGAAGTAAGCTAGCTGCGAGGCTCTTGGCTATCTCAAGATTGTTAAACTGTTGAAAAGGAAAGATACCTGAAACTCTCCAACGCCTGGATATCGCCACCCATGCTTTATGGGACAAGAAGGATAACGTAGCTCTCCACAGGGGCCTAGTCCAATTTCAACCATAGATATTACACCATCCTCTAGAAACTCCGCGAGTTCTATCCGAAAACTTCTCATATAATCAAAGTACACCTATATTCAATCCACAAAAAAAAACCATTAAAGTGTTTCACGAGTTCAAGAAAGACATTAGGTGTTAAAGAATCCATTGATAAATACAGAGATATATTGATTGCTTGTAGTAGAATCATGGGTATACCTCAAGTGCAGTTCGGCCTCTTAAGACACGTTCCTTGTCAATACCCCAAGAGAGGCATTCTGGGTTTCGTCTTCCCTCTCTATCAGTGAAATATATGTCAGGATTGGTTCGCCCGATTTCTGCCACCCAGTGAGGAAGTGGAATGCAAACATCATCACCAACATTGCCTCCACATTCGTGAAAGGACATTAGAACCTAGCAAGAAGGCACAAAAGAAGAGAGATGCATATGAAGCTTGGGAACAAATCATTCTAACGAAACCTCCTCATCAAGAAAATTGTATTATCATAACACATCATGCAGGCAAAAAAGAGAGACCTGTATCTTAAGATTAAGATCACGGACTATCTGAAAAAGCTGCCTATAGCCATTCCAATTATACTCCTGTGGGGAATGACCCTCAGCTATTCCCCACCAGCAATCCACTTTAACCCCATCTACATGGATTGACTTCAATATCCTCAAGTGCTTTAGCAGTCCGTCTCGATCAGCCAATTCACACTTCATATTGATAACCCCAAGCTGTTGACGTAGAAAAAGGGAATCTTTTTAATCAGTAAGGAGAAAGTTCAGGATAACCATGGGTAAAAGGATAAGATCAAAGTTGCTTACTGGTAACATCACATAAACCGGAACATAAGGAGTACCAGAGAAATCTTGCTCGGTCATATTCGGAGGAATCTCGAGAATCTACCAAATACGAAATGGGGAAGAGAGTCATCAGATATGCGCATGGACATCAACAAGCACGCAGTGAAAATCAAATGGGAGAAATTTTTAAGGGGTTTTCAGTTTTTGAACATGTTTAGATTAAGCTGAGGAGACTATCAACTTCATTACCTGTTTAGAGTTGATAACACCGACTGAACAACGAACAATCCCATCAGCCTTGTTTGCACCACCAAGCAGTTCTGGAGATTGAGTTGGGGGTAAATCATATGGCGATGGAGCGGGAGTGAAAACACCTTTCATACGGCAAGAGTTGAGCTCCGTTGGGCTCCTATGGCCAGATGATACTCCTCTAATAGCAGGAGGAGAGGATTGCTGCGATGCCATGTGGGAAGCTGATGAACCTGCAGCAACCGCAGAAGAACCAGGAGGAGGAGGCTTTGTCCCCTAAATAGTTAAGCCGAGGAAGCCATTCAAGAAAACAATTTAGCAGCATTTGCTGAAAATGGATACCTCAGGAATACATAAAAATAGACAGCTTAGTAGTACCTGAGATTTGGATGGAAAAGTAGTTCCATCAGGAAGAACAACCCACCCAGCTTCCCTGGCCAAAGCCGCAATAACATCGTTGATATCAGCTCTGACCCTCAGATTATAGTTCCCATGCCTTCGTAAGCCGCCTAGGATCCTTGCAGTGATAGCTCTTCGATGCCGCTCTCTGAGCTTTGTCCGCTCCTTCTCTTCAACCGGTCTGCTTCTGCGACTTCCCCCAGGAGTGCCCACTTGATCTTGCATTGACTGCTGAAACATGAAGTCGTCGTTACTACTCCCTGAAGCTGCGCGTGTTCCTCTGTTCCGCTGCTCTCCATCATCTTCTTCCTTCACATCCGTATCCATTTCTTCGTCATCATCCTCTTCACTAGTTCCGAGCAGCCTCTGCATATCCGTTGCCATTACTTTATATCTCTTTATAACTTAAAACTCTGCTGCTCAAGAATGTTGTTGTTATTGCCTTTTGGTGGAAAGTTCCATCTTTTACTTCTCTCTCTCTGGTTTTAATACTCCACGTGTACGTCTTCTGGACAAATGCAACCAAATATTCTATGGTTTTTTCCTTCCTTGTTGCTTGCGATTGGCCAGAATATTGGGAGAAATTCCAGAATCAAACGAAACTCATCTTATATATCTCTCAGTGTGCATAAGCTCTCACGACTCATGCCCTACAAAACAAAATCAGAATTTTCATCTACAAACATATTTCCAGACGAGAAACAGGAAAACTTTGTGACAGACAAGACAGAGTTCATGCGGAATTGCAGATTTAAGTACCTAATCACATCATCTGCCCTCGGCGAGTGAGTTTCTAGCGCAATTCACTCAAGCCTCCTCTCGAAAAATGGTCCTAATCCTCTGGGCGAATCTTCGAGCAATACTACCCTAAGAATAGGAGCCGATCGACAATTTCCTCGCCTGTTGCTGCCCACGGGACCAGCGAAACCAAAGAGGGATAGAGGAGGAGAAGACGGTGGATCTCCGGCGGGTGAAAAGGGCGGATCCGGCCGTGAGATGGAGAAGGCGCGTGGAGGAGCGTGCGGCGTGAATTGGAAGACGAGCTTTCACGCGTGTGTAGCGCTCGAGCGTGTCTGGGAGAAAGAGGTGTGTGTGAAGCCAAGGCTTGGCACGAACTAGGCGTGTGTGTTTGTGCGTAAACCAAGGAAGAGGAGACGGACTCATTAAACGTGTGAAGGGGGAAGCACGTGCCAGCACCACCATCACGAGATTTCGATGCCTCTCTGCGGTGCACAAGGCTCCTGATAGTCACGTGACCTGCCTGACCAGTCACAGTTCGAATGATGTGATGTTATTGTAGTTTACACACAGTACCAACAAACTGCGTGCGGTTTTTCTCTGTTCGTACGTGGACTGCATCCCGGTTTTATAAAAGCCAAGGAAAGCGACTTTTTTTGGCCATTGGCTTGAAACCTCTTTCTCGCCTCGAGGGTTTGCGTTCCTGAAGTTGACCAAAAGACCTTTTTTTTTTTGTATTGATTCCAAAACAATGTACAAGTGTGAAGTGTCATTGGAAAGACGTTGTCGTAAATCCAAATATAATTTAGACAAATTTTTTTAAAAAATTGTAACAAATAGTACTAAGAATTTTATTTCTGTAGAAAAATAAAATATTACTCATAAATTATACATTGACAAAACTTGATGGTATAAATGTGTAAATTGGCGATATTATGTGGTAAATGTCATTTTAATAGAATTACGGGACAGCCTTGAATTGTATACACCAAACGCTTCATTATGAGATTGATTAGCCAAATGTGGAAGGCACGTCTCTTCCCCACAATCAGATCAAACGGCCATAATTCGCCGGAGATATTAATTTTATTTTTTCCATATTAAATAATAGTAATCTAACTCTCAAGGGGAAGGTGGGGAGCCTCCATGTATTAACTAACATTCGTCACGTTCATCGGCAACAACGAAAGAGAAGAATTAGAAACTCGCCGGAGCATCCACCATTACACAGAGTCGTGATGGAGAGTTCATCGAATCCCGACCAAAACGAGGTATCCGTCTCTGGAACTCCGACGAGCTCCGTGTCTTCGCCGTACCGAAGAACATATTCCGATATCTCCGGATTATCTCACCGGTTCGACGTTCAGAGCTTCTATAACCGGCCGCCAATCAAAAACGCCGTTGTCTTGAGTGGCCATGAAGAAGATCTCTCCGAAGACGCTGAAGAACCAAAAGATGACGTCGTCAATGACGTTGACGGAGATGGAGACGGTGAAGATAATGATCCAGATAGTGACATTGATTCTGCAGAAGACGCAGGTGAATTAGAAAACATTGTAGCTTTGTTCTCTTTTCGTCTCGATTAAATCAGGTTATGTAGTGCAGAGCTGGAGATGATGAGGGAAAGATTTGCGAAGCTATTGCTTGGTGAAGATATGTCAGGAAGTGGGAAAGGAGTTTGTACAGCTGTTACTGTTTCCAACTCCATAACCAATCTCTATGGTTCGTCTTCTTCTTCTTGTCCTTTTTTTTTTTTCCTTCTTATTATGCTCTGTTTTCGTAACAGAGCAAAACGTATACAGAGTATTAATAATGCGTATTTTGCAGCGACTGTGTTTGGACAGAGCTTGAGATTACAGCCACTGAGTACAGAGAAGAAGGAATTATGGAAACGAGAGATGAATTGTTTTATGTCTATTTGTGATTACATTGTGGAAGTTATTCCAAGATCTCTTGGTACTAACGTTGAGGTAAAATAAATCAAATATACGGTTCTTAAATTTTGGCTCACACGATCCAAACGCTTAAAAGTTTGATCCTTTTTTGTTGTTCCAATTCCTAGATAACAGAAACAAAACTAAGATCCGATATTCTCATGAATCTTCCTGCTCTGAGAAAACTCGATAATATGCTAATGGTAAGTCGAATACACAGATTGAAAATCAAGATTGATCACGATTTTCAAACACGATTGGTTTGACTTTGAATATTGTAGGAGATATTGGATAGTTTTACGGAGAATGAGTTCTGGTACGTAGAGAGAGGAAGCTCATCGATGAACTCCAACAGTGGAGGTAGAGATTCAGGAACGTTTCGGAAAGTGGTGGTTCAACGGAAAGACGAGAAATGGTGGCTTCCGGTGCCATGTGTTCCTGCTGAAGGTTTATCGGAGGATGAACGAAAGCATTTGCGTCACAAACGCGACTGCGCCAATCAGATACATAAGGCTGCATTGGCTATTAACGACTCCACTCTTAATGACATGGATATTCCAGATTCTTACCTCACCACTCTCCCAAAGGTATATTATATATATGTCAAAACTCTGTATACATGAAATTGAATTGTGAATCGAAAGTGTTGTAATCAATAAGGGGGTTTTTTTCTTCTTCTTTTTCCAACAGAGTGGGAAAGCAAGTGTCGGAGACGTGATATACAAGCAACTGTGCACGGCCGAGAAGTTTTATCCGGACCAGCTTCTTGACATCTTAAAAATTTCATCGGAGCACGAGGCGCTTGAGCTCGCTGACAAGGTCGAGGCTTCGCTGGTTACGTGGAGGCGTAAGACTGGAGGGTTGGCTCACTCTAAGTCCTCATGGGACATGATGAAAGATGTCGGTGGCGATGCTGGCAATGACAAGAACCACATTCTCGCGGCTCGAGCCAGGAGCTTACTCTTTTGTCTGAAACAGAGATACCCTGAACTCTCTCAGACCTCACTTGACATCTGCAAGATTCAGTATAATCGGGTGAGTATTACTATAGAAACTTTTTTTACAATTTGTTTTAAGATCCCGATCTGGAAACATCGAAATTATATATATTATGATGAATATACTTGTGTGTGTTTTTGTTTTTGTTTTTGTTTTGGATAGGATGTGGGAAAGGCGGTATTGGAGAGCTATTCGAGGGTTTTAGAAGGTTTGGCTTATAATGTTGTGTCGTGGATTGACGATGTTCTTTACGTCGACAGAACAGTGAGGAACAGAGATGATTAGGCTTTCGATACTGAGGTTTTCTTCTTTTGAGCACCGACAAAAATATATGTTTTCCATTATTGTTTTTCGATGTAATGTGGTTGTTTTGATTCGACTGTTTCCTTGATTTGTTTTGATTCAACTGTTGGCAAAGAGCTTAATCTGCCGAATATTTGCTGTATTGAATTGATTTTCGAGTGAAACATAATGAAGCAAGATGTTCGTCTTATTTAAGTCCAAGCCTCGTCTTATTCATCCTCATATAACAACATACAGAGCTAACATTCACAACAAAACTCAAAACTCTACAGAAGCCAAATGGAGAATAAAACAAAAGAAAGAGTTTCTGCAGTCTTTGGGAGGGGATATTAAAACCTGTGGCTGTGTGTATCTGCACAAGCAGGGAAACTAGAGCTTGTCCATGGCAGTGGAAGGTGAAACTGTACAGAGTAAACAAAGGAGCCTCTCGATGATCTCGAGTGTCTTTCTTGTAAGAACAATAAGTTTACTTTCTGATTGTGTTGGTTGAAGCATCTGAAACTCAAGAAATCAGCTTGTCCATTGTGGTTTCGTTGGCTGTTTCAGCTTGGAACAAGCCTGTGCAGTTGCTGAATATCTCTTCTAATAGTTCGTCAAGGATAATCTCGCCTGTTTCAGAACCGATGCAGCCGATATCAAAGCGGAGGTCCATCCAACATCCAGCTCTAGCCAGGTCTTTCCTGACTATCTGGTCTAACGTGTGAGGAGAAGGCAAAGGCAAGAGATGCCAGTAAACCTCTTCTTGTACCACTTCAGCTGCATTTTCCATCTCTGGACAAAACCGGACTGCCGGTTTAGCGAATGAAATCCAAGGTCCATGCTCACATAACCCCATGAGAACTTCATTGATACAGTCGAAGAGGAGTTTCTTGTCGGTGCAGAAGTTTGTAGAGCAGAAACCAATGTCATCCATTAGAGCCTGCTCAAGAAGCTGCTCGGAATAAAAAGATCTCGCCAAAAGCTCTTCCCAGTTCAACTCTGAGGATTTCACCACCTCTTCAACGTATGCAAGTGCAAGTTCCTTGTCATCCATTCTAGTTGTCATGACATCATTGTCTTTGTCCAGTCTTGGAGAGTCAGGTTCGTCGAATCTTATGCACAGTGGTTGCAACCGCATTTCCACTATTTGAGTCAAATGAGAAAAGGTCAGAAACTGAGGCTTTGAACCAAAAGTTTGACCAGAATACTGAATTGGTGTAGCAAATCCTTTTCTAGGCATACCTGAAGAGAACCTGGAGCTTTTTGGACTAAGGTCATCATCTGTAAAGAGAGGCTCAAGCACAGACACAGGGCTTGAATTTCCTGGCACATCAATGGCATTGTCTTGGCACTCTGACATTTTTACTGAAGAACTTGGTGGAGAACACGGTGAATGACTCTCCTCAAATGTTTCCTGAGTCGAGGATAAAGCAGCAAGTATGAGCCTTCCTTCAAGAAAAAAATGAAAATGTATCGTGTACACAAAAAGGCTCCAGACCTTTTCCAAGGGTTGTTTGTGCTCATCTTCATCGTGAGTTTCAAACTTATCTTCATCAACAGTCTTGTCTTCCACCCCATTGTCTGAAACACCTGCTTAAAGGCAGTTAGCATCATTTTCCCAGTTTGTCAATTTGAAAAAAGAATCAGATCAAAAGAAACAAAAGAAAAGGAATCACCTCTGGGAATTGGCTTATCACTCGTAGATGATGTTTCTTCATGTTTGTTTGAATCTAATCCAAGCGTCTCAGAGTAACCTTCTGGACTGCATTGCTGAATCTTTGGTTTCTCGGTTATCTGATGACCAACAAAATCATGGGCCAAGGTTATTCTTGGACTGCTTTCTGGTGTGCAGAACTCAGGGAGAGCAAGAATCTTCCCCAGGATTCTTGGTACTTCCTTATCAGGCAAATCCACCACATCTATGTCTCCTTCTGCAAGCATATCAGACAGATGCTTCTTGGCTGCAATGTATATACCACACATACTCTTCTTCGAATCTTCGTTTCCATGGATAGTCTCCTCTTTACTAGGCTCGCTTTTTGAAGCAATGTCAGGCAACGTTTCCACATCTGAAACATGTCCCCCGGAATTAGTCACTTTATCTTCTCCCAAACAACAGTTTTGACTCACGTTAGATGACAATGCATCTGGATCTGGATCAGATTCATGTTGAGCATTGCATGGATTCTTCCCAACAGTAGATTTTAGTCTTCTTCTGATTCTACTGAGAATAAAGCGAGAACCAAATCTCCCATTTCTGGCCTTGTTTCTTGTAGCATGTGTTTCAGGTGATGATGAACTATTTGGCTCAGGCTTCAAGATTACAATTGTTTGTGTACTTTGGGAACTTGTGCTCGTCTCTTTGATTCTCTGAGAAACTCCCGAAATTGGCGTACAAATGTTGAGGAATGATTCTTCTTTAGAATCCAAGACCTCGAGTGCATCATCCTCCAGGTTCTTGCAGCTCTCTGCCTCGCTTTCCTTCTGAGCTATCAGCCGCTTTATCAACTCGCTGAATTTCTCTTCGGAATCATCATCTATGGATTCAACTTCTCTCTGAGATATTCTCGGACACTGATCATCTGATTTCTCTGCATGATCATCATCACCAGCAATCAAAACATCGATATCCTCACTGGCTTTGCTGCAGTTTCTACTTCCCCTCTTCCGGCTTCTCGACTTTGTCCCTCCTCTGCATTCAAAATCACACTTTTGCTGAGTCTTCTCATCAATCTCCTCTTCGATGAGCTTCTTGACACTCTGCATTCCAGCTTCACTCTCCTAAGACAATAAACACAACAGTCTACATCAGTTTCTGATTCCTCCTCATACACAATAAAAAGCAAGCTTGTGACTCTCAAATCCAACAAAAACTTAACAAAGACCTCACAGTCATCACAGTCACAGGTAAGATGCTTCTCAACCTTGGTCTCAATACCTGCATTAACCAACAAAGTGAGAATCTTTTTGGTTTTAAACTCATGTGTAAGTATGATCCAAAAGAAGGAAAAGAAAAAAAAAAAACCTATGATTCTTTTGCTTCCACGTTTCTTATCCATCAACAGTTTCTGGTTGGATCCACCATGCCTGAAATCAAACATGCTCATAAACACCCAAACACATCCTGTCCCTTCACTTGGAAGATGTCTTTTACAAATCTCTTTCTCCATTGAAATATCCACAATGCTCTGCTTCTCTCTGTTTTCCTCCTCTTCAGCGAGCGGAATCTACAGAACAGAAGAGAAATTAAACTATAGAAAGAGAAACCAAAACTGTGACTACAATCAAAGAATATCCTGTCACAAAACTGATCTTTATACGATTCACTCATGCAGTTTTAATCCCCGCAGAAATAATCTATTCACCTTTAGAATCCGATCCAATGCTTGCAAGAACAGGAAAATGGATAATGCAGATGAAAAAGAACTACTGCTAATAATACTTTACCCTACTCACTCCGAGTTGGGCCTCCATTGTTAATAAAACCTTGAAGTTTTTTTTCCCAGATNAGAACAGGAAAATGGATAATGCAGATGAAAAAGAACTACTGCTAATAATACTTTACCCTACTCACTCCGAGTTGGGCCTCCATTGTTAATAAAACCTTGAAGATTTTTTTCCCAGATTTCGCTTAAATTGCGGGGTTTTTTCGGTTATTATAATAAAAACTCACGAGAGGTGACGAAGTTCGAAACACGAGAGTAGATGTTTAGCAAAATGTGTCATTTAGTAGACCCACACTTCTCACCAGAAATATCCTATTTAAAAAATACCCAGAGAACAAATAAATTACAGATTTTTTGATTAAGAAATTGACAATTGGCATCAAACTTTTACGTTAGAAACGACAAAACCCATATTACTACTAAAATAGAAAATTCGTTTTTTTTTAAAAAAAAAAAAGGTCAAGAGCTTCTTTTGTACTTGTTCATTTCCCACCACGTAGAGAAGAAAAAATAATACTACTAATAAAGAATCACATTTTCTTAATTCAGAATTTGTAGGGTCCGATTGATAACATAAAACGGTATGAGATTTTTAGCGGTAAGCTGGATTTTTTAGTGGTAAGCTGAAGTAGATAAGTGCTTATGAAATAGTTAAAAACTGTAAAAAAAGCTGTAAACAAAAACGGTATAAAAAAGCTGAGTGTAATACTGTTGGTAACGCTTTATGTACAGCTTTTGTGATTGGTAACTATTAAAACGGTAAAATCTTATTAATAGCTTTATGGTAAAGCTTTTGGTTACCATTCTAACCCATAATCACAATAGAAGATACCTAAATAAGTAAAAATACTAACTGTTTTTTTGCCAAAAAAGGGGAGACAAACCATCGTAGTACACTATATTGTACATGAATGTATGTGACTAAAACTATATATACATATATGACTGTATGTATATGTTGGAGAAAGAGAGAGAGAGAGGGTAATAAATGGAATGAAATGGGGAATTTGTCTCGGAGTCGGTAGGTAATGGGTCCTCCGGAGAGCCAAGTTGGCCGAGTGAGTACCGTACGGCGACAAATGTATGTCGGGGAGGGTAGGCTCGTCATTTATGAAGTCAGTGTTAAAGCCCCAATTAAAAAAAATGAAATAATGGTACTCATAAATACTTACATTTCCCTAATAAATGCGGTGAGCACGATCGTAATAATAACTGATAAATGAAACAAGATTGCAGAGCTAGCTGGTTGGTGAAATATTGTTCGAATACAAAATCAATTTAAATACAATGTCGCGTAGAAGAACTGTGAGAATTTAAAAGAAAAAGGGTTATAATAAATCGTAGTTATGAAAAAAATGAAGTATTTGATCAAAGTTATAAATAAAAGGAATAGTATAGTGCCAAAGAAGAGTGTGGCTCACAAATCACAATTGACAAATTCCATTTATGAATATTTGGACATGATTCTGTATATTATTATTATCATTATGTATGATATACAACAACGATGTTGATTCTTGCTTGGACCACACCTACCTACTGTGTTTCCCTTTGCGAATTTGGATACGTGTGTGCGCATCCATATATATAAATATTTCTTACACAATATCTGGTTTTTAATTTTATTTTTCGTCGTTATGCATGCACCAATTTAGTAGTTATGATGTCCATTTATGATTGTATTAGCTAGTCCAATCAAATGAAAAAGTTCTCGTCACTCTACAATGCTAAATCAATATATCGTTTTTCTTTTAAAATTTCCAGTATATAATTTTTCATTGCATTTGATTCCTATTTAGTACTCGTAAATCCATTTCTAGCTAATTCAGATTCATTTAATTCGGTTTAAAGAGATTACAAAACCTTTAAGTAGCCGTAAAGAAAACCCCTAATTAAAAAGCAGCTAACTTTTTTTTGTTTTTATTAATAGTAGTAGTACCAAGACATAAGACAAAGGACATTAACAAATGTGCGTGCAATGAAGACCATAAAAACAAAATTAAGAAAACGACAACGTTTCTTGTATGACAACAGACGAAACGAAACGAACGTTGTGGAGAATTACGAAGCATGCATGTAGTTTCTTAGGATTCTTCTCTCACGGTCACAGCTCTTTTCGACGTCTCTCTTGTCCTAAAGCGCATGTGAAGATTTGATGGGCTTTCCGTGCATCGCTTTCACAGCCAAGCAATAGGTTTCATTGTTCTTGTTCGTTCTTAGGTACCATCGCCGAATTTTTGATTACTTAAATTGGAAAATATCAAAGGATATCAATTGCAAATTAGAAAGCTAACAAAACGTTTTTGGTTGCGTCTTGTGTAATCAAATGCATTATAGTTTTTCTGACTTTTGCGATTATATAATGTTTTGCGATATATATATATTAATTATATAGAAATTTGTCATAATGTTCTACCTAACAGGAAAAATGATAGATTAGTCTTATAAGAATAAAACAGGGCGCGGTTGCCATATTACAACTCTACCTAGTCACCACACTAATTTAGTTAAGTGTGTTTGGTAGCATAACTAATCATCATGAACAGACGACGATAGCGTAAAATAATGATATGTATGTATGACTATCTCTTGAAACTTAAACATCTAATGGAGCATGATATGTTGTTGATCTAAAATGTGTATACAAATATTTTCCCTTCAAAAATTATCAAAGTTTATGTCAACCAGCTACAATATCAGCTTAGACAGTGATGCATGGAATAATTTATAAACAACTAATCAATAATACACATGTTTTTTTGGTTATAAACCATATCATATTTGATATGCATTACATATATGTTTTCGTAATTCAAATGATAATGCAATGATAACACTAGCTAGTACAAATTAATAGACGCCAAATTACCAAAATAAATTTGTTTAAAAGTTTTGTCACGGACACCAAAAGAAAACACATAAAAACAAGAAACAAACGCATTCCTACGAAGAAAGAAACTATAAGCCGAAATTCAGACTTTTGAAAGAAAAAGTTTGGATTCGGACGTAGAAATAAAACCGGGCTTAAATGGATACATGAAGGCCCGTACATATAATATGGCCCATCTAATATAAGTTCGTTAACAAATTTCATTTATTACTCTATTTATTAACTTTTGAGTTTTTGACTCTCTTTTTCAGATTTTTTTTTTTTTTTTTTTTGTGTGTGTGTGTGTTGTTGAAACATTTCCTCTCTTTTCCGTAATACTAAAATATTAAAATAGTACCAAACTTCATCTATAATTTTGTACTCATAATGCAAACCATTTTTTTTTGAAACTGATATATGACTATAGAGATGATTCTTGTAGAATAGAGGAATTATGGTTCTTTAAAAAAATTATGTTAATCGCCGGTTATCGTGAAGACTAGTCATATCCAATTAGCGTTATTTTCCTAAAAGGATCAAACGTGCACAACCAATTTCAAATTGCAGTTTAAGATGAAGCTTTCGACGAGTGGATAAAGAGATGCTACATTTCCAAATCGTATATCCTATGTTGAAGCATTCCACGATAATGATAATTAATTTGTTTTCTCCCCATCTAAGTGATTTGGTTCGTTGTTAAACTAGGAAAATTGTGGATGTGCTTCGCCTGTCTTCATATCACGAGACAACCTTTTATTTATTTTTAAAAACCTGTCAACTACACATTAACGTAATCTTTAATAAGAAATAAAGTTCTATTACGGCCCCGGGAAAATAATACAATTCAGACGAAAATGACAAGGGAATATAGGCATTATGAGGAATATTCCAAATATTCTACATTATATAACATGGTACAACCACACACGCCACATTAACAATTCAACTAGTTCTACATTTATCAGAAAAAATTGTTTTAATCTATATTAATTGTTTTTAGAAGATCTTTTCTCCAAGACAGAAATACTCAATAGTTTTAAGGACACGATAACATTTTTTTAATAAATAAACGAAATTAGCTATATATTCAAGTTTAGATATTTTATATAATTAGGAAGTTAAACTTGAATGATTAATCATTTAATCTGTCCTAAACATAAAATGCACCGTATCAAATTCAAGTGTTTGTGATGATGTTTTATGGATTTACACATTCAAAGCCTTTGGGCTTGGAACTGGTTATTAAACACATGGTTCATTTTCTTTCAAATTTAGATGTTAGTTATACAAACCAATTAAAATTTAGCTAGTTAATAATTTTTTTCTTCATATTTCTCTAGTTAACAAACTGGTGTTATTAGACAATTTTTTGTTCTTTTACCGACCGGAATGTAAACGGTGCGAACCGAAATCAGCAATGTTTTGCACCGGCGGGAATAAAAAGGTGGACACGTCGGAATGAAGACTGCGTGTAATATTAGGCTACGAGTTGGTGTACCAATCTCATCTGTGCATCTATGATTTAATCATTTAATCTATTATCTGACACACGTGTTCTCCATCGGTTAAAGTAGACC
Organism: Alliaria petiolata; assembly: GCA_020283515.1. Classification (NCBI taxonomy): domain Eukaryota; kingdom Viridiplantae; phylum Streptophyta; class Magnoliopsida; order Brassicales; family Brassicaceae; genus Alliaria; species Alliaria petiolata. The sequence goes on along the minus strand of JAHZTW010000002.1, from coordinate 121,259,039 downwards.
TTCCAAATATCCCCCATATATAAATACTAGTGTGTGCTTGCACACAGCAGATGTTATCTCTCTCTTCTCATTTACATTTGAGCACCAGGAGGCACATTAATCCCCAAGAAGCTTCGTTTGGGTATGTAAAAGCAATCGAATTTATAAAATATATGCAGTCGCTTTTCTTCTCAATTTTAATCAGAATTTTCTTTCTCTCTTCTCGTGAATTTCCGAGGAAAATACCAAAAAAAAAAAAAACTCAATTTCTCAGTGTCGTGCTTCGAGTAGTGGTCGTTGTCGTTTTTCTGCAACTTTGGTCAATACGTTTTCGAGAAATCGATATTAAACTCTTCTTCTTCCTTATCCGTAAACTTCTCCGATTGGAGTGTCTTGTTTCCTCGCTAGTCAATTTTCATTCTGGTTAGAACTTTCCCTTTAAGGATATTGATACTTGTTTTTTTTACTCGGTGCTTGTTGATCCGTTCTTGATCTCTTCGTTGTTGTGTGGATTCAGAAAATCAAACGATCTGGTTTGTCGGATTGGGTATTCACCGAGACTTTTGGGGGTTTCGCAATGGCTTTGGTGACTCCGATTCCAGCAATGGGTGAAAGAGCTGGATCCATGAGATTCCACGGAATAGGTAGCCCGGGATCGAGGTCTAGCAGGAGNTCTAACCCATAATCACAATAGAAGATACCTAAATAAGTAAAAATACTAACTGTTTTTTTGCCAAAAAAGGGGAGACAAACCATCGTAGTACACTATATTGTACATGAATGTATGTGACTAAAACTATATATACATATATGACTGTATGTATATGTTGGAGAAAGAGAGAGAGAGAGGGTAATAAATGGAATGAAATGGGGAATTTGTCTCGGAGTCGGTAGGTAATGGGTCCTCCGGAGAGCCAAGTTGGCCGAGTGAGTACCGTACGGCGACAAATGTATGTCGGGGAGGGTAGGCTCGTCATTTATGAAGTCAGTGTTAAAGCCCCAATTAAAAAAAATGAAATAATGGTACTCATAAATACTTACATTTCCCTAATAAATGCGGTGAGCACGATCGTAATAATAACTGATAAATGAAACAAGATTGCAGAGCTAGCTGGTTGGTGAAATATTGTTCGAATACAAAATCAATTTAAATACAATGTCGCGTAGAAGAACTGTGAGAATTTAAAAGAAAAAGGGTTATAATAAATCGTAGTTATGAAAAAAATGAAGTGTTTGATCAAAGTTATAAATAAAAGGAATAGTATAGTGCCAAAGAAGAGTGTGGCTCACAAATCACAATTGACAAATTCCATTTATGAATATTTGGACATGATTCTGTATATTATTATTATCATTATGTATGATATACAACAACGATGTTGATTCTTGATTGGACCACACCTACCTACTGTGTTCCCTTTGCGAATTTGGATACGTGTGTGCGCATCCATATATATAAATACTTCTTACACAATATCTAGTTTTTAATTTTATTTTTCGTCGTCGTTATGCATGCACCAATTTAGTAGTTATGATGTCCATTTATGATTGTATTAGCTAGTCCAATCAAATGAAAAAGTTCTCGTCACTCTACAATGCTAAATCAATATATCGTTTTTCTTTTAAAATTTCCAGTATATAATTTTTCATTGCATTTGATTCCTATTTAGTACTCGTAAATCCATTTCTAGCTAATTCAGATTCATTTAATTCGGTTTAAAGAGATTACAAAACCTTTAAGTAGCCGTAAAGAAAACCCCTAATTAATTAAAAAGCAGCTAACTTTTTTTTTTTTTTTTTAATAGTAGTATAGTACCAAGACATAAGACAAAGGAAATTAACAAATGTGCGTGCAATGAAGACCATAAAAACAAAATTAAGAAAACGACAACGTTTCTTGTATGACAACAGACGAAACGAAACGAACGTTGTGGAGAATTACGAAGCATGCATGTAGTTTCTTAGGATTCTTCTCTCACGGTCACAGCTCTTTTCGACGTCTCTCTTGTCCTAAAGCGCATGTGAAAGATTTGATGGATTTTCCGCGCATCGCTTTCACAGCCAAGCAATATATGTTTCATTGTTCTTGTTCGTTCTTAGGTACCATCGCCGAAGTTTTGATTACTTAAATTGGAATACGAAAGGATATCAATTGCAAATTAGAAAGCTAACAAAACGTTTTTGGTTGCGTCATGTGTAATCAAATGCATTATAGTTTTTCTGACTTTTGAGATTATATAATGTTTTGCGATATATATGTATATTAATTACATAGAAATTTGTCATAATGTTCTACCTAACAGGAAAAATGATAGATTAGTCTTATAAGAAAAAAACAGGGCGCGGTTGCCATATTACAACTCTACCTAGTCACCACACTAATTTAGTTAAGTGTGTTTGGTAGCATAACTAATCATCATGAACAGACGACGATAGCGTAAAATAATGATATGTATGTATGACTATCTCTTGAAACTTAAACATCTAATGGAGCATGATATATATGTTGTTGATCTAAAATGTGTATACAAATATTTTCGCTTCAAAAATTATCAAAGTTTATGTCAACCAGCTAGTTACAATATCAGCTTAGACAGTGATGCATGGAATAATTTATAAACAACTAATCAATAATACACATGTTTTTTTGGTTATAAACCATATCATATTTGATATGCATTACATATACATTTTCGTAATTCAAATGATAATGCAATGATAACACTACAAATTAATAGACGCCAAAATTACCAAAATAAATTTGTTTAAAAGTTTTGTCACGGACACCAAAAGAAAACACATAAAAACAAGAAACAAACGCATTCCTACGAAGAAATAAACTATAAGCCGAAAATGTTATTGTTGTGGTTGTGGGTGGATGAGGAACAATGTAGCATGTAAGATTTTGTCGTATTTTTGTGTGCTACAAGCCTGCAATTTGAAAGTGTTGATAAGACCTTAAACATTTCAAGTTTTTAAAAGCAAACCTTTGCATTCAGACTTTTGAAAGCAAAAGTTTGGACTCGGACGTAGAAATAAAACTGGGCTTAAATGGATACATGAAGGCCCGTACATATAATATGGCCCATTTAATATAAGTTCGTTAACATTTTTCATTTATTACTATTTATTAACTTTTGAGTTTTTGACTCTCTTTTTCAGGTTTTATTTTTTTAAAATAGTACCAAACTTCATCTATAATTTTGTACTCATCATGCAAACCATTTTTTTTTGAAACTAATATATGACTACAGAGATGATTCTTGTAGAATAGAGGAATTATGGTTCTTTTAAAAAATTATGTTAATCACCGGTTATCGTGAAGACTAGTCTTCATATCCAATTAGCGTTAATTTCCTAAAAGGATCAAACGTGCACAACCAATTTCAAATTGCAGTTTTTTTTTTTTTTTTTTTTTCAAATTGCAGTTTAAGATGAAGCTCTCGACGAGTGAATAAAGAGATGCTACATTGCCAAATCGTATATCCTATGTTGAAGCATTCCACGATAATGATAATTAATTTGTTTTATCCCCATCTAAGTGATTTGGTTCGTTGTTAAACTAGGAAAATTGTGGATGTGCTTCGCCTGTCTTCATATCACGAGACAACCTTTTATTTATTTTTAAAAAACCTGTCAACTACACATTAACGTAATCTTTAATAAGAAATAAAGTTCTATTACGGCCCCGGGAAAATAATACAATTCAGACGAAAATGACAAGGGAATATAGGCATTATGAGGAATATTCCAAATATTCTACATTATATAACATGGTACAACCACACACGCCACATTAACAATTCAACTAGTTCTACATTTATCAGAAAAAATGTTTTAATCTATATTAATTGTTTTTAGAAGATCATTTCTCCAAGACAGAAATACTCAATAGTTTTAAGGACAAGATAACATTTTTTTAATAAATAAACGAAATTAGCAATATATTCAAGTTTAGATATTTTATATAACTAGGAAGTTAAACTTGAATGATTAATCATTTAATCTGTCCTAAACAATTTAATCTGGACAAGTTTGTGATGATGTTTTATGGATTTACACATTCAAAGTCCAAAGGATCAGTTAAACCACTGGAACTGGTTATTAAACAAATGGTTCATTCTTGATCAAAGATTATGTAATATCACGTTGATTTCATTAATGAAGTTTTAGTTTGTCGAAAAAAAAACAAATGGTTCATTCTTAGAAATAAAATATTATTGTTATTTTTTTCTTTCAAATTTTGATGTTAGTTATACAAACCAATTAAAATCTAAAAGTTATCTGTCACGGTTATTGTAGCTAGTGAATAATTTTTTTTCTTCATATTTCTCTAGTTAACAAACTGGTTAATAAACAATTTTTTGTTCTTTTACCGACCGGAATGTAAACGGTGCGAACCGAAATCAGCTTATGTTTTCCACCGGCGGGAATAAAAAGGTGGACACGTCGGAAGGAAGACTGCGTGTAATATTAGGCTACGAGTTGGTGTACCAATCTCATCTGTGCATCTATGATTTAATCATTTAATCTATTACCTGACACACGTGTTCTCCATCGGTTAAAGTAGACCTTCCAAAAATCCCCCATATATAAATATAGTGTGTGCTTGCACACAGCAGATGTATCTCTCTCTCTTCTCATTTACATTTGAGCACCACCAGGCACATTAATCCCCAAGAAGCTTCGTTTGGGTATGTAAAAGCAATCGAATTTATAAAATATATGCAGTCGCTTTTCTTCTCAATTTTAATCCATCTTCTTCACTCAGAATTTTCTTTCTCTCTTCTCGTGAATTTCCGAGGAAAATACCAAGAAAAAAAAAAACTCAATTTCTCAGTGTCGTGCTTCGAGTAGTGGTCGTTGTCGTTTTTCTGCAACTTTGGTCAATACGTTTTCGAAATCGATATTAAACTCTTCTTCTTCTTCTTCTTCCTTATCCGTAAAATTCTCCGATTGGAGTGTCTTGTTTCCTCGCTAGTCAATTTTCATTCTGGTTAGAACTTTCCCTTTAAGGATATTGATACTTGTTTTTTTTACTCGGTGCTTGTTGATCCGTTCTTGATCTCTTCGTTGTTGTGTGGATTCAGAAAATCAAACGATCTGGTTTGTCGGATTGGGTATTCACCGAGACTTTTGGGGGTTTCGCAATGGCTTTGGTGACTCCGATTCCAGCAATGGGTGAAAGAGCTGGATCCATGAGATTCCACGGAATAGGTAGCCCGGGATCAAGGTCAAGCAGGAGCGGGATTATGGACGAACCGGTTTCGCGGCTGATCGAGGAGAAAATCTTCGTTGCAGTGGATAAACAGGTGGCCAAGAGCAAGTCTACACTCATTTGGGCTCTGCAAAACACCGGAGGGAAGAAGATTTGCCTTATTCATGTTCATCAGCCCTCCCAAATGATTCCAGTTAGTAAGTACCCGAACCTTTGAAGATTGTGTGCATAGTTTTCTGCGGAAGCAAAGTAGAGCCTTTTAGTTCTTAATGTTTTTCCTCATCCTAGTGGGCGCCAAGTTCCCAGTTAGTTCTGTCAAGGAGGAAGAAGTCAGGGTTTTCCGGGAAAAAGAAAGGGAGAAAGTACATATGATCCTAGACGAGTACCTTCGTATATGCCAGCAGAGAGGGGTATGTATGTATGGCTTCATTTCTGCTATTTGTTTTTACTTCTTTTGATGCTATGCAATTTTATAAGGAGGCCAGTTTTATTTCGTTGGCTAGCACTAGGATCGTAGTGGCCTTATGATAGTGTACAAGGTAGACGGTTTTATTTGCTTCTTAATGGAGTCAATTATGGTTGTAGGTCAGGGCAGAAAAGATGTTTATTGAAATGGAATCCATCGAGAATGGAATTGTGCAGCTGATCTCGGAGCTGGGAATCAGGAAGCTTGTCATGGGAGCTGCATCAGACAGACACCATTCAAGGTTTGGGAATCAGGAAGCTTTTTATTTTGCTCTCTGCTCATTCACATTGAATGTAGATAGCTCTGCGCTGTCTCTCTCTGAATATCTTAACATTTTGGCTTTCTCTATCGTTACTTTTGGCTTACAGGAGAATGACTGAACTCAAGTCCAGGAAAGCCATCTTCGTAAGCCGAGAAGCACCTGCTCTTTGTCAAATATGGTTTACTTGCAAAGGATACCTAATACATACAAGGTTTGGCTATTTCTTTTTTTTTTCCTCATCATATCCAAATCCTTAGATTTCAGTATGAATTGTACGAGTCTGGCATGTATAATTTTACTGTAGTATTTTTTATGCTTTCAGAGAGCTGCAGTGGCAACTGATGATATTTTTAACACTTTTCTTCATACTGGATTTTGACAATGACGGATCTCCATACTGCTTATTACAGGGAAGCTGCGATGTATGACAATGACACTGAATCAGAATATGCATCTCCGCGTCCTTCCATAAGTGCAAGCGATCTACTTCAAACTTTCTCTACACCAGAGTCTGAGCATCAGCATATATCTCGAGTACATAGCACCGATTCAGTTCAACAATTAGTAAGCAGTGGAAGTTCAACCGAACACAGCGAGAGGGTGTCGGATGGGTCTTTAAATACCGACGAGGGGGAAATAGAATTTGATGGCGGTGGAGTAACGGGAAGTGCAACAGTTATGTCATCTCCCTCCAATTTCCCGGTATGTCATGTAGTTCCTAAAGGAAAAAGCAATGCATTTTTATTTTGTATACTTTGCATTCTCAGCTGTCCAGGTACTGTGTTGATCATTGCAGGATGGGGTGGATGATTCATTTTATGATAAAATCAGACAAACTGCGTCAGAGGCTCACAGTTCAAAACGAGAAGCTTCTGCAGAGACTCTTAGGCGTCAGAAAGCTGAAAAAAATGCACTTGATGCAATCAGAAGGGTGAGTTTCCTTACTAAAGTAATTTACTTAGCAATATTAACCGTTTCTAGAAATGGTTGCTAGATAATCTAGTTGGAGATATATACTAGACTGGACCATCATGTTTGCTAGCGTATCACTCAAAGAAATTAGTAGGCTTTATGGTGGTGCTTCTAGTTACACAGATGACGACTAGTAAATAATATTAGTCTGATATTATTGCTAATGATTATAGGCTAAACAATCAGAAAGTGTTTATTCTGAGGAGTTGAAGCGAAGGAAAGATACTGAGATAGCAGTGGCAAAAGAAAAAGAGAGATTTGTAACAATAAAAAAAGAGCAAGAACTAGTCATGGAAGAACTTCAAAGTGCAATGGATCAGAAAGAGATGCTTGAGAACCAAATAGCAGAATCTGATGGTACAATGGAAAAGCTAAACCAGAAGCTTGACATAGCTGTGAAGTTGTTGCAAAAGTTGAGGGATGAACGAGAGGAGTTGCAGACAGAACGTGACAGAGCACTCAGAGAAGCCGAGGAGTTAAGGAGTCGCGCAGAGACCTCAACCCTACAGTTACCTCAGTACTTCACGGATTTCTCTTTCTCCGAGATTGATGAAGCAACTAATCACTTTGATTCGACCCTGAAGATTGGGGAAGGTGGATATGGAAGCATCTACACTGGTATACTGCGTCATACGCAGGTGGCTATAAAAATGTTGAATCCTAACAGTTCGCAAGGCCCTGTAGAATATCGACATGAGGTAATTTCTTGACATGTTACTAGTGAATCTAAGGTTTTTTCAAAGTAAATTTCTTGTTTCATTTCATCATTTTTTTGTCCCTCTGTTTTGTTGTGCACAAAATCCTGTCTCTAGCAATAGGGGACTCTGATATATTGTCCTTGTGAAGTTTTAGCTTTATAGTAGTCGGTGTGGAGGAGCTTTGACTTATTCTTGCGGCATTGCAGGTTGATGTGCTAAGCAAAATGAGGCATCCAAATATCATCACACTAATTGGAGCTTGTCCAGAGGGGTGGAGTCTTGTCTATGAGTATCTTCCCGATGGAAGCCTTGAAGACAGCCTTAATTGCAAGGACAACTCTCCACCCTTGTCATGGCAAAACCGTGTACGCATTGCCACTGAGATATGCGCAGCACTTGTCTTTCTTCATTCCAATAAAGCTCATAGCTTAGTACATGGTGATTTGAAGCCAGCAAATGTTCTTCTCGACGACAATCTCGTTAGCAAGTTAAGTGACTTTGGAACCTGCTCGCTACTTCATCCTAATGGAAGCAAAAGTGCGTCAACCGATGTCACAGGCACAGTTGCTTACTTGGATCCAGAAGATTCCAGCAGTGGAGAGCTAACTCCGAAGTCAGATGTTTACTCGTTTGGGATTATATTATTACGCTTGTTGACCGGAAGACCTGCCTTACGGATAGCAAACGAAGTGAAGTATGCCCTTGATTCTGGAACATTGAACAACCTTTTGGACCCTTTAGCAGGTGACTGGCCCTTTGTTCAGGCTGAGCAGCTTGATCGCTTGGCATTGAGATGCTGTGAGGCTGTCAGTGAGAATCGTCCGGACCTTGCGACTGAAGTCTGGAGGGTACTTGAACCTATGAGGGCTTCTAGCGGAGGATCTTCATCTTTTCATCTAGGCCGTAACGAGCACCGCATAGCCCCTCCATACTTCATCTGTCCCATTTTCCAGGTAACTAATCTGTGTAATTGAATATTAAGATCCATAATAACTACAACTCTCAGAAGACATTCTAAAAGTCATTGAAAATTTGCTTGTTTAAGGCCGCAAAACATTACGTTGCAGTTTAATGGAAACTAAACCCATTCCTCCTCTGTTTTTTTCGAAACTTGTAGGAAGTCATGCAGGACCCACACGTAGCTGCAGATGGTTTCACATACGAAGCAGAGGCTATAAGAGCGTGGCTGGACAGTGGACACGATACTTCACCAATGACTAATGACAAGCTTTCCCACACCAGCCTAATCGCGAACCATGCTCTTCGTTCTGCAATTCAGGAGTGGCTTCAGCATCATTGATGAAATGAGATCCTTTAAACCCTCAACCCCTGTTCCCGCAAGTAATCTCTTATGGAAAAAGTTTTCGCCTTTTCTGTGGGAGGCAACAGAGAGCAAGTTAGCGAGTATGATTTAGTTTTTCTCGTCTTCCTTATACGCATACATACCATCTCTCCATAGCAAATATTGTTTACTTTTCCAAGCATAGTGTAAGTCCTCCATATTTGTTAGATATGAAAAGAAGAGGCTGGTGAGATTTGTATGTGTATATATACAAATAATGTTGTGTATGAAAAATGTTATATGCTTAGACCGTTTGTGTGTGCCACTAGTTTGTTCCTCTGTTATGAATCCGCGAAGGCCATCTACATTCTGTCATCATCAAATCGGAAAAAGAAGCAAGCTGAGAAATATAAAAATGAAGCAATCAAAAGGGTAAAGAGCCGATGAAAACCAAGTTTTGTGAACAAATGTAGGCTAAAGAGTGGGCAAGTGCACATTCAATGGAGAGCTAAAACGTAGGAAAGAAACAGAGATTGAGCTGAAGATATCGAGAGAAACTGCAAATGAGGTGAAATGGTTGTGATGCTTAAAAGATGGAACCTCAATAATTTTCAATTCCATGTAAATTAACACGAATGATAAATTTAACGTGTCTCGAGTGATAACAACAACAAAACGCAGCATATAATCTTGGCATAACTAGAGAAGGCCGACAGTAACTAGAGAGACATTGGAGGGATCCAGTAAGAGAAGAGTGGTGGTGTGGAGAAGGCTGAGGGAGACTTGGGACGGAAGGAACGTGGTTTTCTAGTGGCGATATCGTAAACACCAAAGCCATCGCCTGCAAAATAGATGGAGTTAGGGTTTAGGCCAGGGAATGAGCTTGCCTTAACACAGAAGGGCTCATTATTGCCGAGGAATATGCAGAGATCTCCAATGTCCTCTGTGTAAGACATGATCCTTGTTTCTTCTTCCTCTCTAAACACCATGAAACGCTTTGTTCCGCGACACAAGAAGGTAATATCCTTCCCCGGTTGGTGGTTCTGAAAAAAAAGGTTATATCCTTCCCCATTATATTGATTTGAAAAAAAATATTATTTATTATTTAATTAAAAACAACTTAACCAAAGATAAAAGAAAGACTACAAAATACTATTGGATGTAGTTTTATATGGAAAATATAAAACATCACTAAAAATAAAACAAAATAATATTTTGTTTCAAATCAATTATAATGTCACCATGACCTATCTACACATAGAAAGTGGCAAGGAAGCTTGAGAGTGGAGAAGAGATTAGTGAATATAGAGTAATTCTCTGTATCTTGAGAAGCCTAGACAAATGTGGGAGATGCTCTCTTCTTTTCTAAGTTGAATAAAACAAACCTCGTTCAAAAATAGAAGAATTTTTCGTATTCTCGAATTCTAAACCCTAAAACATAACCAACAAAAAGACGAACATACATCATGTGGCTTCTCTTCATGCATATTATTTTACCGTTTTAAAAAAAAAAAATCTAAAGCATTGATGTGCTTGGAGTGGGTATAAATAGTAAATGTGGGAGGGGTATTGTGATAATATTCAGAAAAAAAGAAAAAAACAAGAACATAACTTCACTTTGATACTAAGTAGTAAAAAAATAGGAAACGTATTTACAACCAAACAATATCGTAAACTTCAACAACCACTAAAAAACCAAGTTTAGTACAACCAAACAACCAAACGCAACAAATAATCATAACTAGTGAATGCCAACAGAAGGAATTTGGTTTTTTAGTGGAGATATCTTAAACATCATAGCGGATTCCAGATTTTGTTTTTATTCCAATAGATAATTTAAAACCATATTTTGAATTAACAATTTTCTTTATTATGTTTTTTTTCTCCGCTTTTTCTTATTTTTTCCTTATATTTTTTTTTCTTATTGTAGTTAGCATTAAAATACTCACTTTAAGGGATGTTTAAGGATGTTGGAGCTGTCTCAAAGACTCCAACCACTTACTCACATATAAGCTAGACTCATCATGTAACTATTAAAGCTTAAGTACTATTGGTTTGTGACTAAACTTGTTATTTTGATTTTAGCTACTGATTTAGTACTAGTGGTCATAGCACTGAGCACCGATATCAATGCCTTGAATGACACCATGCATTATTTGAATATGATTACCTCAAATATGTTAACATTGAAGCTGCACAACACACAAAATATTCTCCTAATTGAACATGGTTTGTCTTTTTATTAGATGCTTCTCTTCCTCTTTGCAAAACAAAAGCATGTTTGTCACCATGGCATATTCCTACAAAGATAGATATAGTGACAAAGAAGCTTTCGAGTAGAGAAAAGACTATTGTACATTTTAATTTACATTTATGTATTGTTTATTTCTACTTTTTAATTATATTTATGTAATGTTACAGTAAGAAATTGGACAAAAAAAACAAATGTGATGTTTAAAACAATGAGATATGTGTTGTTTTAACATGTTAAATCATATAAACTTATGTTAATTTTTCATTTAGTTTGATAACTCATTTGTTACTTGTTAACTAATATATTACATGTCTAGATAATCTAGTTGTTATGAGTCAATTTATACATTAAGGTTTTTGTTTTGTTTGACAATAGTTTATTTAACATGATGATGTAGTTAGTGGAAATTTAAATCATCATGAATTCTAATATAAAAAATATATATATGCTAAAATGTATTAATTTTTTTAGTTTGTTATCTAATTGATTAATAGATATGCTTTCAACTGATGTGACATTTGTTGTACAAGTCGAAGAAATATCTTAATTCAATGTTTATTTGTTAACCCAAAATTTACAGTAATGTTATGTTTATGCAATGTTTATTTCTACATTTTTAATTATGTTTATGTCTGTCTCTTATACACATCTAGATGTGTATAAGAGATATGCTTTCAACTGATGTGACATTTGTTGTACAAGTCGAAGAAATATCTTAATTCAATGTTTATTTGTTAACCCAAAATTTACAGTAATGTTATGTTTATGCAATGTTTATTTCTACATTTTTAATTATGTTTATGTAATGTCGCAGTAAGAAATCAGACAAAAAACAAATATAATGTCTTGTAAAACAATGAGATATATATTGTTTTAATGTGTTAGATCATATAAACTTATGTTAATTTTCATTTAGTTTGATAACTTATTTGTTATTAGTTAACTAATATATTACATATTTAGATAATTCAGTTCTTATGAGTCAATTATACATTAATGTATTTATTTTGATTGACAATAGTTTATTTAACATGATAATGTACTTAGTGAAAATTGAAATCATGATGAATTATAATATAAAAAACATATATTATAAAATATATATTTGTTTTTAGTTTGTTTACTAATTGATTAATAGATGTGCTTTTAATTAATGTGATATTTGTTTTACAATATGTCGAAAAATGCCGAAGAAATATTGAAAAATTGGACAAAAAAAGTAAATGCTACAGTAATGTTATGTTTATGATGTTTTTTATATATATATTTAATTGTATTTATGTAATATTACAGTTTGAAATTAGAAAAAAAATAAATGTGATGTCTTATAAATCAATGAGATATATATTGGTTTAACGTGTTAGATTATATAAACTTATGTTAATTTTTCATTTATTTTGATAATGCATTTGTTACTTGTTAGCTAATATATTATATGTCTAAATAATTCAGTTGTTATGAGTCAATTTATACATTAATGAATCTGTTTTGTTTGATAATAGTTTATTTAACTTGTTAATGGAAACTGAAATAATAATAAATTATAATATAAAAACATATATGCTTAAATATTTATTAATTTTTTAGTTTGTTAACTAATTGTTGATGTGAATTTGTAAAACAAATTTTATGTAAATAAATGTCAAAGTTGGAAAATATGCTAAATAGAACATCGTAATGATAGTTATAAGAAAAGATGCTAACAACCATAATTGGATTAAAAAATTAGAAAAACATATAAAAATGAAAAAAAAAAGTATAATTGAGAAAAACGTACTCATCAATTAATAAAACATCATTCATAAATACTTTTTCTATTATTAATAACTAAAATTTTTAATTATTCTTTCATTTTCTTTCTCAATATTCTTCATTAACAACTATATTTTAAATTGATGTGACATTTTTTATACAGCTTTTATGTAAAAAAAATGTAGAGAATATGTCAAATAGGACATCGTAGTGGTAATCAAAGAAAATTATGCTAACAACCATAAATAGATAAACAAAAAGTTAGGAAAAACATAAAAAATACATAAAAAGAAAAATAAAAGTATAATTGAGAAAAAGAATTTCTCTTTTGTATTCGCCTAATTGAAAAAACATTATTCATAAATACTTATTATTTATTATTTATTATTTATTACTCTCTCCGTTTCAAAATAAGTGTCATTTTGAAAATTTTTTCTTGTTACAAAAAAGTGTCATTATCGGATTTCAATACAATTTTTAACAAAACATTCCTTTTTTAACCTCAACTTAAATTGATCAAATATTAAAAACTAAAATAGAAAAGTGTAATTATCTAAACAGTCTCAGGGTTTAACCTCTTTTCTTAATATGTGTGAAAAATGTCAAAATGACACTTATTTTGAAACGGAGGGAGTACTATAAATTACAATTACTCTTTCATTCTCTTTTTCATTAACAACTACTCATTGTGTCCCAAAATATATGATATTTTAGATAAAAGTAAAAAAATTAAGAAATTCTTTTTTTGCTTAAAAACATCATTTAATAACAGTTAAAAACATAATTTAACTAATCATAAAAAATACAGTAGAATTTGAAAAGTCAAAATATCAAATAATACTAAATTTTGCATTAAAAATTGTAAAACATCATATGAAATGGGACAAAAAAACATTTTTAAACATCTTTCAATATAGGATAGAAGGAGTATGTTTTTAATTAATGTGACATTTATACAAACTCTATGTCGAAAAAATGTTAGAAAAAATGTCAAATAGAACATCAAGAAAGATGCTAACAACCAAATTGAAACTCATAAATATTGAAATCCAAATGGAAACACAAAAATAGAGAGAGATACAATAATATTGAAATCTTTTTGGCCAAGCAAGTACTTTGGTGTAAGATCGAGTGAGTCAAGAAGGGACTTGTTGACTAACTCGAAAATCCTTTTTACTATATCAAAGCAAAAGCTATATGGTCTCTGCTTCTCAGCCTCTCTTCCAAAGCCTTCCCTCCTCCGCAAACTTGCTCTGGTAAAACTCTTCAATCTCTCTCTCTCTCTAGTTTTTGTATAATCTCTGTTTTCTTCTTCTTCTGATGTCTACTTGTTACGCTTCCCCCAGAGATGCCACAGTACCCTTCGGATGTTCCCCTCCTCTACCACCAAGTCACCAACCCATACTTGATGTATCGTGTCCTAAGGTAACCTTCATAAGCTGCAAGACAACTATAACATGGCAATACAAGTGTTGAGAAGAGCCAAGAAAGATCGAGATGAATTGAAAACAGATCGCGACATAGCAGTTATACAAGTAGAGGACCTAAGGAGAATACATGAGAAGGTCTCTCAAACCGTGAGGCTCCTCAGTACTTCATCCTAGAGAAAAACCAATGATCGTATCGACTCAATTCATAAAAACTGAAACCATTTTTTTTATACATATGAAGCAGAAGCCATAAGCTCATGGCTTGAGAGAGAACACGAAACTTTTTCATACAAAGTTAGTCCCAAATCTTGCTCTTCGATCTGCAATCCAAGAATGGCTTCACGCTGAGACAAAAACAGATTAAACAACTTTATTTCGTTGAAAACAGCTAATAAAGAAATAAAAGATACCATGTCGACGAATAACATTACTACTATATCACATTTTCTAACATTATTTCTCATGACTAATAAAACAAAATATTTTTGTATTTTACTTGTGGTAAAAGAAAGACAGAGCCATTGATCGAGTCCTTTTCCATATTATATGTATAGATTGGTCGAATATTCGATTCCAAGGAACACACAAGAGCCGTGAGATGTGCAAGTAAACGGGCATATGCTGATACAAGAAGAGACAATTCTCTATTAACATTTTCCCCAGATTAAATTTTGTCTCTCCATTTTTCCATTCTATCTCAAGCTATATGGAGGAAACAGCCACGTGGCGGATCCTCGAAGAGAAAATCTATGTCGCGGTTGGGAGAAACGTATGGAAGAACACATCAAATCTCATGTGGGCGTTACAAAACTCCCAAGGAAACAAAATCTGCATCCTTCATATCCACCAGCCATCTCCATTGATTCCTGTCTGTGAGTATATCTATCTTAATGATCTGCCCTCTCTTGACTTTATGTTAGGCTAAGCAATTAGATTAAAAGGTATTTTGACTTTTTTTTAAAACTCTTTTGATGCAAAGTGGGTACCAAATTCGAAGCTTCGACGGCAGATGAGGAATTAGTGAAAGCATACAGAGGCAAAGAAACGACGAAAACCGACAAGATTCTACAAGAGTACCTTAGTATTTGCCTCAAGAAAGGGGTATATATATATATATATGTACAAATGTGACATTTATATATGTTACTCTGTTTTGGCTGTTTCTAAAGAGGAGATTGGTTTCTGTCTCTAGGTCCAGGCAGAGAAACTGTGTCTTGAAATGGACTCGGTTGAGAAAGGGATTGTGGAAATGATATATCAGCATAGGATCAGGAAGTTGGTCATGGGAGCAGCTGCAGATAAAC
Organism: Alliaria petiolata; assembly: GCA_020283515.1. Classification (NCBI taxonomy): domain Eukaryota; kingdom Viridiplantae; phylum Streptophyta; class Magnoliopsida; order Brassicales; family Brassicaceae; genus Alliaria; species Alliaria petiolata. Next base: position 121,243,422 of record JAHZTW010000002.1, on the reverse strand, counting down.
ACTATTCCATGTAGAATCTCACTGAGATTTATAATTTAGACATGGCCATATATATATTTTATTTGGATAGTCGCTTGTTAACTTTTTTTTTTTTTTTGCAAAGGAAAATGGAGGATCTCAAGTCCAAGAAAGCAAACTTTGTCTTCCAACAAGCGCCTGTTACTTGTCATATACACTTCACCTGCAAAGGAAACCTTATCCACACAAGGTTTAAGTCCAAGACCTTTTCTTTTTCTTTCTTTGTACATGTATGATGGATGCTGCTTCTTTCCTGATCATTTTAGGGAAGCTAGAATGGATGAAGTTCGAGCTCTCTCTGCGCTCTTGTCTGAGTTTCAGCGGCTTGTGTTGCCACAAACAAGCACCAATCCACTTGAAGAGGTAGCAGAAAAGGAGGGGGAATCCAGCAGATCTTCTCAAGCTTTCCCGGTATGTGTTTGCAATTCCGAGTTAAAAATATACAAAAAGAAAGACCATCCACATTCTATATTTCCATTCCCATCTGGTTGAGGACTGTTCTTGTTTTAATCAGTGCAGCGGAATGGGACTGAACACGATGATAAACTTCATCATCAACTCCACCAAACTGTGGCAGAAGCTCACAATCCAAAACCATGACCATTCTGAGTGAGAGGGAGATAATGCACTGAAATAGTTGGTATATACAACAAATGTTTGTATCAAAAACCATTTTGTGTAAGTTGTGATGCTAAAACGGTTTATTTGTTAACGTTTACAGGAATTACAACTCTCTCCAATATGAAGTAAAAATAACTTAGTTTAACTCGAATGATAAATTTATGTACTAGTCCCGTTCTTAGTACACTCGAATGATAAACAACCAACAAACACGCAATCTGAATAAGGAACTAACTAGTGAAGGAAAACAGAGCATATATAGTGACTAACTAGAAAAACATTGGAGGGATCTAACTAGAGAGTCACTGGAGGGATCCAGTAAGGGAGGAGTGGTGCTTTGGAGAAGGCTGAGGGAGACTTGGGGCGGAAGGAACGCGGTTTTTTAGTGGAGATATCGTAAACACCATAGCCATCTCCGGCAAAATAGATGGAGTTAGGGTTTAGGCCAGGGAAAGAGCTTGCCTTGACACAGAAGGACTCGTTATTGCCGAGGAATATGCAGAGATCTCCAATGTCCTCTGTGTAAGACATGTTCATATCTTCCTCCTCTCTAAACACCATGAAACGCTTTGTTCCCCGACACAAGAATGTCATCCCCTTGCCCGGTTGGTGGTTCTGAGCGTACCTGCCAAAAAAGGGTAACGAGCTTCTAATTGTTGTTGTGGTAATAATAATCAATACACATTTTAAACGTTATATGTACCACTTGATTAAGAAGCGTTGGCCTGAGGGTGACTCCACAAAGTGTACCGTGGTGGAACATGAGTCCAAGAGCTCCCACTCGGACTGGGTCAACTCAGGAAGGTTGAGAAACCGCAGGTCGTGAAACTCGGAGCCGGTCTTGTTCTCCTCGAAGAAAGAATCCCAGGAGGCCAAGGAGTTGCCTCCAAGACTAGGCATGTAGAACTTTTGATCTCTCTTTGAATACATAACCCTTGACTGGTTAAAATAGTGGAAAGGGGTTCGGAAAATTTCCAGAGCAGAGTTCTTGTAATTGCCATTAGGCCTGGAGAAACTGAGCTGTGGTCCTAAATGCTTGACAGCTACTGCAAAATCATTGCTTTGATCAGGTGCACAAGTCATTGCGGCGTTAGTGATGACCTCCACTTGGGCACCACAAAGCTGAATCATGTTGTCCAAAGGAATGGTTTTAGGGTTTGATTTGGAGCCACAAGGATTGTAGTAGTCGCTAACGTATAAGGCTTTAGTACCACCACACACGGCACTGAAAATTCCCCAACCATGGGACATTCCGACCAGACGCCCTTTACGCAACTCCATGGGGAATGCCTTGCCTCGGACAATAACTTCATCTTCCTTGACCGGGTCGAAATAGTGGATATCGCTTCTTAAATCAATATCCTCCGGAGAAGTTCCGTAGTTTAAGGCACTATACATCAAGTAAGGGTTGGTGGTGGAGGAGAACATCCGAATCCCAATGGTGTGGGAGGGTCTCTTGGGAAGTTAGACAGATAAACCAGAGACACCATCAGAAGAAGAAGGCAGAGAGATAATACAACAACAACAACAAAAGTATAGATCAAAGAGAGAGATCATCTAATTAAGGATTTGATTGAGCATAGATTTACCAGAGCAAATTTGCGGAGAGGCTTGGAAGAGAGGCTGAGAAGCAGAGACGACATACTGTATCTTTTGCTTTGATATGTTGAAAATCAAAGAAGAGAAACAAAAGGGTTTTCGAGTTAGTCAACAAGGAAGTCCCCTTCTTGACTGGATCTAAGAACAAAGTGCTTTGCCACGAGAAAAAGGGTTTTCAATTATCGTCTCTCTCTCTCCCTCTCTCTCTCTCTCTCTCTCTCTCTCTAATTCGTCTTTCTCTGTTTTCCATTTTCCTCTGTTCACACGTTTCTCCACTTTTCCTTTTTTTCCTTTTTTTCCTTATTAGTATTAAAGTCTGAGTTATGTCACATTGATCAAATTTGTACACAAGATTCTCTACACTATGCACCAAGTTATTTTTATATTCAATACCCTTACTACATTTACTATTTCACCCCAGTTATTAATTAGTACAGAGAAATACGAATGAGAGAGAGAGAAAGACAATAATTGAAAACCTTCTTGTGGCAAAGCACTTGGCTCTTAGATCCAGTCAAGAAGGGGACTTCCTTGCTGACAAAGCTATGTCGCCATCTCTGCTTCTGAGCCTCTCTTCCAAGCCCTCTCTCCTCCGCAAACTTGCTCTGGTAAAAATCTATATTCAATGAATCCTTAATTAAATTATCTATCCCTCTCTCTCTCTCTCTCTAGTTTAGTTTTTTCTTGTTGTGTTGTCTCCGTTTTCTCTCTCTGATGAAGATGTCTCTGTTTTATCTGTCTACCTTACGACGACGCTTCCCCAAGAGATCCTCCCACACCCTTGGGATTCGAATGTTTTCCTCCAGCAACCCTTACTTGATGTATGGTGTCACCTCTGGTGATAAAGAAACCCAAGAGGCCGGCACAATGACAAAGCTCCTTGTGTTTGACCCGGCCAAGGAAGAAGATTTCGCCGTCTGTGATAAGCCATTCCCCAAAGAGCTGGTTGAGTCGAGGCTGGTCGGAAGCTCCCACGGATGGGGAGTTTTTCTGATCGACCCTGGTTCCATACTTATCAGCGACTTCTGCAACCCCTCTAGCTCCAAATCAAACCCCAAGTTCATCCCTCTGCATCCTCGGCGTAATCTACATGGTTCTCAAACTGAAATTGTAAGTGGCCTCGCAATGTCCTCTTCTCCTGAAGAACAAGACTGCGCTACGGCTGTCAAGTACACGGGACGTCTGGTGAGAGTAGATACGCCCGGTCGAGACATTAAGGGGAAACTCATCGTTATGCCTCTTGCACTATTCGATTATTTTGAGCAATCCATGTTGATGTATTCCAAGAGAGATCAAAGGTTGTACATGCCAAGTTCTGGTGGTCACCACTTGTGGTCTTGGGATGGTCTTCAACTTCACTCCAGCACGCCTCAGTTCCACGAATTGCGCTTTCACAACCTTCCTCAGTTTTCTCATTCCGAGCTGCGCCTTCTTGATTCTTGTTACAAGACACAACACATTGTGGAGTCTCCCTCAGGACAACGTTTCCTAGTCAAATGGTATTAGGTTCTTGTTTGTTTTCTTTTGCTTTTTGTGCTTTCGTTTCGTGGTTAGAATATTATAACACGGGAAACGCAAAACAACCATAACATGTTTTTTTTGTTTTTGGCTTGGCAGGTATGCTCAAAGCCCTCCGGCAAACTCGGTAGCATTGGATTGTGGCGGCACTAAGCAATTCATGGTGTTTAGAGAGGAGGAAGATATGAACATGTCTTACACAGAGGACATTGGAGATCTCTGCATATTCCTCGGTAATAACGAGCCCTTTTGTCTCAATGCCAGCTCATTCCCTCGCCTAAAACCTAACTCCATCTATTTTGCCGGCGATGGCTATGGTGTTTACGATATCGCCACCAGAACACCACGTTCCTTCCCTCGCAATTCACCCTTATCTCCGGGCAAACATTACTTGGTTCCTCATTGGGCTCCTCACTGGATTCCCCCATTTCCTCTCTAGTTAGTCTCACTGGTACTGCTTACTCGGCCATATGTTGTACCTTTGCCGGAAGATGAAACCTAACCGAACAAATCATCTTTGATCAATGTGACCCATGTGCGTGGTGCTGTGTTTTGCTTTAGCCTCTTAGGTCTTTTTATTATATAGAATGGCTTCTTCTCTTCCTCGTGTGGCTTGTGAATTCTGATGTTAAAACAATCGAACATGTTTGAGCTTATATAACACAAAATGAAACCAAAAAACTAACCTCGAACTGGATTCTAAATTAGACCCACCAACTAAAATACTCAAATGAGGTTTAACAAAGAAAAAAGATCGACCACTACAAGGTTAAAAATATATATCAAAACTGCATCCTCCCTCTCAGATTGAATCAGAAAAAGAAAAAAAAGACAAAATGTTGTTACATCCTGTTCCAGCCATTGACAAGCGTTTTCAGCTTCAATTGTGTCCTGGAGATTGACCTTCAAACCCAAACTATATCCCATCAGTTCAACTCCATATTACTATAAATGTAAAGATAATGCCGCCTAAGAGATATCATTACCTATATGCCGTCTTGCAGTCTCGTTGCCATTTATGGAAAAGTGAACAGGCCTCCTTTCTTGTCCTAGCGATCGAACCCAACTGGAGTTCAATCTTCGAGCAAAATCTTCTACCTCTCTGTAAATAACATTGTATTCGCTTTAAGAGATATCCACAAGACCACAAGACCACAAGTTTCGAACTTAACAAGAGTCTTACCTATCAAGCATTTCCTTCCTGGCTGGATCGATTTCATCATCGATATCTCCATCTTCAGACCCGGCCTCTGGCGTAAAAATGTCATCTTCCATACTAGGTAAGTTGGGTACCTCTCTCATGCTGGACCCAGTCTCTTCAACACCTTGATGTTTGGAATGAAGATCATGTGATTCCTAAGCACAAGGAACGAATTAATAAACATTGACAAATGCCAACCAAGAAGCAAACACAGATGAACTAGTCTGAACCTTGTCATTAAAGTCTTGTGGTACTTCTTTTTCATCTGAAGAAACAATCTTCTGTTCCTTCTTTTTCTTGTTCTTCTTTTTCCCCTTTGACATCTTAACCACCTTGGGACCTGTGAAACAAAATTTTCCTTACTTGCAATGAGGCCTTCAAAAGGAAGCAGAGAATAGAGAAAGGAGACGACTAAGAGGCAACACAAACACAAATTCACACAGCAAATATCTCAATCCAGGACACCAAAACTCGATCATGATTTATTCCCCAAACAATCTATAAATGACTTCTTGCATATGCATGAAAATAACAGATATGTAGCCCAACGAGACAGCAGCACTAGAAGATGAGTATTTTATCTCAGACACAGAGCAAAAAGATAATAATCTAAAAACAAAAAAAAAAAAAAACAAAAAAAAAAAAAAAAGTTCCAAACCATGAACTAAAATGTAGTGGTACAATATAAAATAGATAACTCAGAGCAGCCAAAGAAGAAACGGAACAAAACGAAAGGATATTATGAAGTTAGAAGACCAGAGTAAGAGATCAAAGAAAAGTACCTCTGCCGTTAATAAATGACAACAGGTCATCCACAGAACGTTCGTCCACACGTCCTTCAACCTCAACATTCTAAGACATGGAAAACCCTAACTTCATAAGCTAGTGAAATAGTTAAATCTTAAGCCAGCCTCATTCATAAAGCTACAAATTACACTATCCTAAACAAGTAAAAGTGTAAAACAGAAAGTGCTAAACAGACCTTCAGTCTCTCTCTTTCTTTCAGCTCCTTTCTTTTCTTTGCGTACAATCTATTAAGTAGCCGAATCCGAGGATCATCCATTGTGTTCTTCAGAGGCTCTAGTTTCTCCTCCTGGACAAATGATTAAAGAGCGGTCAAAAAGAGAAGCAGATGGAGAATAGATGAGCTTGAGAAGAATATACCTCAGTAAGGTCATCAGGCAAATGAAATATGTCTCGTATCTCCTCAGGGGTTTTTCCTTCAATGATTCTTGCAAGTGCGCGACTAGTGAGATCAACCAAAGGCTTCAGCTGCAAACTGTCAGCGGCTGAGGTCAACTCACAGAGCCTCTTAGTGTCCATTCGGATGAATTTTTCATCGTAAGTTTTTCGTTCCTAAAGAGTGGATAGATAAAGATATGTATTGAAAGAGGCCAGATGGAGTGTGATGTACATGGAAATGATTTGTTTCCAAATATTAAAGATGTGTGTCATACAAACCTTATTTGAACGTCCAGGCACTTGATGAAATCTGCAGTAATCAAGAATCACGCTGAGCAAAGCTGGGTTTACTCGCTGTGGAAGCGATATTGCCTGATTCTTAGAAGATCCAGCACCCTTGTGTATCACCTCTTGACAGATCATGGGACAGAACATTGCAACCTCTTGTTCAACTTGCTGGATGGAACCATCAGCAGTTTGAAGCCAGATGTAGGACTTCATCGTCTAAATCCATGGCAGAGAAAAAAAAGCAGTTTAGCTTTGGAGCAAGGTCCAAAATGCATTTAGAGAAATAGTCTTAATCACGGCCTCAAACGCCAAAACTGTAAGAATCCTATGTCGAAAACTAAATTTACAAATAATAACGTCACGATATCTAACAACCCTCTAACCATCAAAACCTTAAACAATACAAAAGTTAAAGCATATGTATATTGGTCTTTTCCTATTAGAGGTCCATTGTGAAGAGTGCTTAACTAAGATTGTCTAGTAGCAGAAGAAGAAAGAAATTTCACCTCTGGTTTCATGATGGCCAAATCACCTTCTGACATTGATGATGGATTTGATGACCCAGTGTATTGCTATTAGGCTCCTTTAAAAAAAAAGATGCACCTTCTTCAGCTCCAATGAATAGGGCACACCCAACTTCACAAGGCCTCTGCTTTCCTTATAAATCTTGAAGCTCTTCAGAACAAAAAGTAGCCACCCAGAAAATTAGCCCAAGTAGAAAAACTTCCAAGTCTATGAGCATTGAGGTTAGATGGCGATCTCAAGCAACTCCATCCACCAAACTAACTAGTCATAGAAAGGGAAAACATACATAATAAAAATTAACCACTCCACCAAAAACAAAAAACAATGAACAGCTAATTTCATAAAATAATCTTCTTAGAATGAGCAAACTCACTCAGAAAGCCAATAATACCCTGAATCTTACATTGAATGAAGAAGCTAAGGAATATGCAATCTCAAAATCCCTTTTTGACAAAAAAAAAACCACTTTTTGAACCTTTTAACACCCAATTAAACCTAGAAATCAAAAGTAAAACCCTAAACAAGAAAACATACATAAATATGGAGCCGCGAATCAGGAAAGCGAAACAAGAGGCATCTAAAATTGATCCAATGAGGCAGCGCAAAACAAAACAAAAAAAGGGAATAGAGCAGAAACAGCTGTATACGTTGGGAGATACAAGTATACGTATTATACCAATAACACAATCAAACAGGCCGAGAATAGAGATACAATCACGCAACCACCGATAAAGCTCTTTCGAACCGGACACCAACAAGAGTCCATTACGCACCTTACCTTATAACAGGAATTAAGAAATGGATGTAAACTGGCGGCGGCGGGATTTGAATCTGGCGGTGGACAGCGACGGCGGGCGACGGCGGCGGCGGTGGCCAAACGATGTGGAGCGGATAAGAGAGAGAAACCGGATTAAATTCAGGTTTTTATTTTATTTATATAAAAACCAAATTCACATGAGAAGAAAATGAGAGGACTGATCATGTCCAGGTGGCACAACCCTGTAGGCTAATAATGGCTTGCGGTAATAAAAACGCAAAACGGCATCGTTAGGTGCAAACAGAAACTAGGGTTCTTTGGGCTCTGGTTATCAATTTTAAGAATATAGAATGAGAGGAATTTTAATACAAATGGATGGAATAACGGTAGTTAAGGAAATAAAATGAATGGAATGTATATGTTCAAAGATATATATATGTAACATATGAATGGAAACTGTTTAAAAACATATTATTAGAATGAAAATAAATTTAGTTTTAATTAAATAATATTATTATATAACATTAAGTTTATTTCCATATTCCATGCTTTTTGGTTTTGAATATTTTTTAATTTCATTGACCTTTTTTTCCCACATATCCTATTAGAATTAATGGAATAAAAATTATTTTTTATGCAATTTAAATGGTAATTTTTTTGTGGGATAATTTTGTAAAAAATGTACATTCAGTGGTAACCTTAGTGGTTCGAGCCGGTGGGATAGGCGCAGTGGCTCGGGAGGCTAATACAAGTTGTGGTTTATTTATTTTTTATATTTTTCGCTAATTTTATTTATCATGATAAATTGTTTTCCTCGGTTAACAAAAAAAAGCCGAACCCGTTGATGGAGTCTAGTGGGGGTTTGTGGACTAAAATATCGGCCCATTAATAATTATGAGCCTTATATGGCCCAAGTATAGCCCAAACTTTAAAATGCTCGAATCTCTTTATAGAGTATTTTTAAGCAATTTGGTTTTCAAAACTTTTGGTAAATGAATGTGAATTCAAATTTAAGGAACTTCACACTCACACATCCTACATGATGACAAATGATTTCTTTCCACAAGAGAAGAGCAATCATTTTGGTAACAAAACAACCCAAGGTGAGAAGAACAAAATGGAAGTATTTAGCTGATGTCTGTTTTTTTTTTTATCCACGGTGTTGAAACCACAATGTAGTTTGTACTATTATCGTTTTCGTGTTATATAACCTATAATCGGTTGGAATTTAGAGTGGTGTGTGTGGAGATTGTTTTTTTTTGTCAACAGATATTAAAAATACTATTTTTTGGAAAGAAAACAATGATTTTCAAAATTAAATAATCCAGTAGAGGTGGGGGTGGGGTCAGTAACGCAACGGGAATAATGGGAGTGGGCATGCAATAATTGCACCCAGAAAAAAAATATTGGACTGAAGGTGACAAGTGTTTGGGTGGCTTGGTCGGTTTTGTATACGTAAGGTTGTGCCACGTGTCTTCTCATCCATGGATTGGACGGCTTGGAATCGTGTGGATTTCTTTATTCTCTCATACCAAAGTCCAAACAAAATTACGACCTTCCCCTTTTTTTTTCTTCGTAAAAGTTTATAAAAGCCATGGGCTTAATCCAAGTACCAAAAATATAATAAACAACTTGGAAAAGTATAATTGTATCAATGATTTTGATAGGCGCAACAATAGTATAAATTATATAAACACGTTGAATAGAATAGTAAGATAATTACTTTTTCGTTTTTCGAATCCATGGCAAAATGGTATATATAGAATGGTTGAATATGCAATACGAATTCTTGTGAGAAAGGCCAAAAATTGCAGAATCGAAAGTACAATTGTAATATAGGTACAGTTTACTAATCAAAACTATACAAAACAAACAAATATGGTGTTTTTTGCCTCATGTATTTCTTTCTTTACTCTTTAACATTTTTTTTAAAAAAACGAGTATAATATATACATTTATATCAGATTTTTATGGTATGACCTCATTATCAAGTCTAACTTCATTATTGAGCATTTCATTGGTTAGTGGGCATGCACTAAAACTTGAAACCGGAAAACATAACTTTGCAAGTATTATACACCGTCGTCAAAAGAGGGAATTTACTTGGAAATTTGGTATATAGCCACTCCATACAAAAGCTTTGTTGGTTAATAGAGTTTGGGTAATGAAAGAAAGAGAAAAATGGTATACGGGAATAGAAGAAACCAGCACGTGTGTAGGACATAGTGTCACACCCAAAAAGACAACAAAGCAACGAAGCAACCATGATTGTTCAGTCCTTTTTTTTTTTTTTTTTGGCATAAACGTTGTCTTTCCTTTTTGGCAAACAGTGGAATGCAGCCGAATATTACACAACCCATTCTTCTTCTTTCATTAAAACGCACCCACTCATTGTGCATTTACATTTTACACATTCATGGTGATTGGTGGATGGTATGCATGGTGCATGGCGTTTGCTGTGTGCTGCATGTATAGTTTCGAGCTATTTGATATGTATTTAGAAGGTTGTGCATGTATTTAATTACCCGTATTACACGGATATGTACACGTAATCACCTGACGATGTATACATCTGTTTTTTTTTTACATCTGTTTTTTTTATTTATAAGAAATCTAAGATAAATCGGAACAAATATTGGATAGAGACAAAGACATAGAGTCTGATATTAATTTCGGATCATTTTGTCTAACTCTTACTTTGATATATGGCGGCGTCCATGCACATTTACAGTTACAAGCTTTATGATGTATCAATATGTTTTCGTATTGGCAATAAATTGATATATATATATAATAAAAATAGATTCTATTTCAAGAGACCATGATTAATTGATCAATAGGTAATTTAGCAATTTCAGTAGATCAATTAATGATGGTCTCCTCGTGGATGGTTATCATCACTCACAACTTTGATGTCGCAGAATTAGTATTGTTATAGTGGATCATACTTATATAAATAAGAAGAAGCATGTTATAATTAAACCAAGGAAAAAATTATAGATTATTTGTTAGATGAGGTGTCCCTATGTACTGTAGGTGCGGTGAGTCCATGTGCTTATCCTGACAACGGTCCAAATAAACCGGCGGTTTATTTCGACCACAAATTTTCCTGCCTTTTTATTTTATACTATATTTTATTAGGGTTTTCGGTATTTTCTTTTTGTCATGACCAAAGAAGGATAGACGAAAAAACATTTTATAAAAGGCACGGATATAATCCAAAAAAAAGTGTCCACATATTATTTTACTAAAGTAGAACCATTTAATTAGAGAACACAAAATAGCTGCAAAGCGGGATTTGAAACTCTGGCACAAATGTAATTATCATTAATCAATAATCAGTACTAACTTATGACTTATCAGCAACAAAGATGATAACGTTAACTATGTTATGCAATTAATTAACTAATTAATTTAGTTATCACCGTGTTTTATTTAATTTTTGTCTCCATTTGTTTGCATTATCTTCCAACATTGTTGAGTTTCGTCACTATAAAACCACCACTCTCTCTGCTTCTCTGCAACACATTACCCACTCACAGAGAAAACCAAAATCCTCTAGAGAGAGAGAGAGAGAAGTCGGAGATGGAAGGCAAGGAAGAAGATGTTAGAGTCGGAGCTAACAAATTCCCGGAGAGACAGCCGATCGGAACATCGGCTCAGAGCGACAAGGACTACAAGGAGCCACCGCCTGCGCCGTTGTTCGAGCCCGGCGAACTTGCCTCGTGGTCCTTCTGGAGAGCCGGAATCGCTGAGTTCATCGCGACGTTTCTGTTCCTGTACATCACTGTTTTGACCGTTATGGGTGTGAAGAGGTCACCGAACATGTGTGCTTCCGTCGGAATCCAAGGGATCGCTTGGGCTTTCGGTGGTATGATCTTCGCTCTCGTCTACTGCACCGCTGGTATCTCCGGTAAGTCACACCACGTTCCAGTTTCTCCGATCTAACGATTTCAGTCACAGATTTCGAATTTCTTCAGATTCTTCGTTGTCTAGATTGATCTTATGCTGGCTAGGTCGCGTGATTCAAATCATAAGTTCTCGGAGAGAGAGAGAGACGGAGAGTTATATTCCCTTCTCTCAACGTAGTTCACTGATGGTGAATAATCTGAATGAAATAGCTGTTTTAGTCTTCAATCAGGAACTAATTATTTAGGGGTTTACAAACATGTAAGTAGGTCCGATTTGCAAGAAATAAATCAAAAGGAGCAGTTATGGATGAGAAATTCAATGTTATTTTCAGTTTATACGCGTTGGATTTGCAGATGTTCTTATCCGATTTGTGTTATGTTTTGACCTCTCAGGTGGACACATCAACCCAGCCGTCACGTTCGGTCTGTTCTTAGCACGGAAGCTTTCGCTCACACGAGCTGTGTACTACATAGTGATGCAGTGCTTAGGAGCTATCTGTGGAGCCGGTGTGGTCAAAGGGTTCCAACCAAAGCAATACCAAGCTCTAGGAGGCGGAGCCAACACCGTAGCTCATGGCTACACCAAAGGAAGTGGTCTCGGAGCTGAGATTATTGGAACCTTTGTCCTCGTTTACACCGTCTTCTCCGCCACTGACGCCAAGAGAAACGCTCGTGACTCTCATGTTCCCGTAAGTTCAATTCACAATCAAATAAATTAAGATGGGTTGTTTGTGGCCTATTTACATCGGATCAAAAATGCTTAATTGGTGTTTGGAATTTGGCAGATTCTTGCGCCGCTCCCTATCGGATTCGCTGTGTTCTTGGTCCACTTAGCAACCATCCCCATCACCGGAACTGGAATCAACCCAGCAAGAAGTCTTGGAGCTGCAATCATCTTCAACAAGGACAACGCTTGGGACGACCATGTGAGTTGTTTTTCACTTCTCACCATAAATTACAAATCACTATTCGGTTTTGGATCGCCGGATTACTAAAATATTTGTTTCATCTTTTTTTCCAGTGGGTCTTTTGGGTTGGACCATTCATCGGTGCTGCACTTGCTGCTCTCTACCACGTGATAGTCATCAGAGCCATCCCATTCAAGTCCAGAAGCTGATTGAGTAACTCTTAAAAAATCTGTCTTTTGTTCTCTTAGTTTGCTTTCTTTTGTGAATGTACTACCTGTGTGAAACATCGTGTGTATGTGTTGTTCCTCTTCTTTGCCTAATGCAGACTCGATCTATATGTAAAACAAAGACATTCCCCTGAAAAATTTGTAATCTCTCTTCCCCACTTTTCAAACGACTTCCATAATTGGAACATTCTGAACAGACATTTATCTTGAAACAAAGTGGACCAATCATATTTAATGCATTAGGTTACAATCTTCTACAGAAGAAAATGCCATTACAAGTGAATCATGCCAAATAAATTTTGGCTCAAATTCAAGAAAACGACTCCTATGGTTAAAACTACGAATTAACAAATCGTAGAATAAAATGATCAAATTAATTTTCAAGAAATTGTAGTTAAAAATGAATGAGCTACTCGATCATTCTATGGATTACGAATAAGAGTTGAGAGAAATAAAATGTGCCCATCGCGATCACATTTCCAAACGATGTGACATTCTTTAACCTTGGAGTAAAACCTTATTTGAAAATTATTGATATGATATTTATTAAAATCAAATTGAGGAGATGCTTACAAAATAATGAAATCAAATTTTACTGTCTGAAAGTGTCAATACGAAGGCAGGTGAAAAAAAAAAACAAAAAAAAAGTAAAGAAAAGAGGACAACGCACTTTGCAAAATTACCTCTATTGAATAATGCAGCCAATCAAACCAACGTCTGGCGTGCTGCTGTGTAGGCCAAAGAACCGCGTATTTAACACGCGCCCATAAGCGAGTGCCACTCTGTATATTCCACATTCAATTGATAGATGCGATTGGTTTCACCTACCCTACCTACCTTGTAACGCCGTTACCAACCCCGTCATTGACGACGTTAGATTTACAATCAGTCTTCTCTCGCAGATCCGCCGCGATCGCCGTTAAATCCCGTTTATGGACGTTAACCAGGAGACCATACCTCATGAAAAGAGTTAACGACATCTTCTGTTCCACCTTATGCCCCGTCACCACCGTCAGACGGTGGCGGAGCAAAACCGCCGCCGCAATCGACTTCATTTGCAGATAAGCCAGATCATTACCCAGGCAGATCCTGGGGCCAGCATTGAACGCAACGAATTTAAACGGATCATGATTGATGAATCTCCCACCGTCCGATTGCGAGATCCATCACTCCGGTTTGAATTCCAAACAATCATCTCCCCAAGTCGATCTCATCCTCCCCGCCGAGTAAATCGAATACGTCACGGACGATCCCGCCGGGACAAATGTCCCGTCCGGCAAGAAATCGTCCTTCACGGCGCGCTTCGAATCCTCCGGAACCGAAGGATACAGCCTCAGCGTCTCCGATAACGCAGCATTAAAATAAACCAAACGATCAAGCTCCTCACACGCAAGCGGCTCGTCCGTCCACGACGCCAAGTCATCGCCACGTGTCTCGATCAGGACGGCGCAGATCTCCCGAAGGATTTTATCCTCTACGATCGGGTGCTGCGTAATCAACCAGAAAAACCAGCTCAACGCGACCGATGACGTGTCACGACCGGCGAGGATGAAGTTAAGCGCCACGCGCTGGAGGATCTCGTCGGAGTAAGACTCCTTCTTCTTGATGAACCGTGAAAAGAGATCGTCGTGCTGGGTCCCATCGTTAGTATGCTGAGTCATCAAATCTTGCTTACGTGTCTTAATAATCTCAGACAAATAATTGTCTACTTGGACCAAGCTTCGGCTCAAGCTGACTTCTAAGCCGAGACCGACCAATCTCTTGAACTTCCATAAAATCTCCGGCAATATAAACCGCTGTAGCGATGCCTCGGTGGCTCGATCGAAAGCCACCGCAAATGTGTTCACCGGAAGACCCGGGGCACAAGTCCGAGGATCTTTCCCGAAGGTAAAGCCGCAAATATTATCAAACGTAAGCCGAAGAAGCAAATCTTGAAGATCGATCGGCTCAGACCCGAGCCGAGACGTATCAAGGATAGGCAGAAAACGAAGCTTGATCGCCCGGTTAACCCAACGAGCCATTGCTTGACGGAGAGTCCTCGTTGTGAACTCCAAAGCGGCGGTCTTACGCTGGAAAAGCCACGTGTCGCCATCGGAATTGAAGATCCCTTGACCTAGAAGATCATGGAAAACGGCTTGCCACGTCGGACCTTTAGGGTAATTATCGAAGCGAGTCTTGAGAATATGCTCAAGGTTTCTTGGGTCGCACGTGACCGTAACGAGACCTTGCTTCTTTGCTAGAAACGGAATTGCGCAGATGCATGTCTGATACGTACCGGAGCAAGCAAGGAGGTTGTCGGAGATCCAGTCGTGCATTCGCTCGCAGTTCTCGATTAGACCAGGGAGACTCCCCACTAAGGGCCAGACACGTGGACCTTTAAGACAACGAGATATGAATGTGAGCCATAAGAAATACGCCGTGATGGCAGAAAGAATCATTAGAGCAGTGGATATTTCCATTATTTTCCTCAGAAACAAAAAAAATATGACGTTTTGGCACAAAAGTTGAGAAGTTGGCGGATATAGAGAGCCCAGGCGGTGAAAATGAGAAATTTCCGAAAATGAAAAGTTTGAAGAGAGAGAGAGAGAGAGGATAGGTTTAGAAGAGATGTAAGAACACAAGAGAGAAGATTTATAGTAAAATAGCAATTATGGCAGACAGACTGTTTTCCTTCAATGGGATGTTCTCTCTAGTTCTTTCTCTCTCTCTTTCTCTCTGTGGTTCTCTCTCTAGATCTCTCATAAACATAAAGAGTGAAGAGCTTAAGGGTATGTGAACTGTGAAGCATGAGATGGTGTGCACCACCATTAATGTTCCTGCCCTTGGCTGGTAGCTAGGTAGTTGGAGTCTTGATATATTCTCCTAATCTCATTATACTATTGAACAAGAAAAGAAAAGAAAAAAAAAGAGTTTTGAAAAGTAAGTAGAATGGTAAAATATTTCCAAGCCTATGAGGTCGTAACACAATGGAGAGAGATAGAGAGCATTAAAGACGTTTAGTTGAGGAGCCTAAGAAGAGCGAGAGAGAGAGAGAGAGAGAGAGAGAAAGAAAGAAAGAGAGATCTATGACTAAATGACCCACAGTTTTTCAATGTCCGAACATGAACCATTTCTATACAATTTAATACAAACCCCCCAAAAAAAAGAGATAAGTAAAATGAAATTTAAAACCTTTAGAAAAATTCGTGTAAAAGAAGTCACAAACTAAGCATGGGATGTTGGCTCGTCGTGGCTTATTAATTGGATGTTTTGAAGATATTAATTAGGGTTCTGTAATTCGGTGTCGGTTCAAGAGTGGTGTGGTTAATGTAAATATTAATATTAGGCATGGTCAGTAGTATAACCGCAAAATGGCAGATCGATTTCGTGATTTTACATTTTTTATTTCTTTTCATCAATTACATTATTTATGTTCAGCTTTTCTATTATCATGTCGATGAATGATTAAAAATATATATGAAAACTCATTTATTTTTCACGTTTAAGTGGAGTTTTTCGGTCGACTACTGTATCACGTTGTCTTCCATTATTTTAATTTTTTTTTTTTTGTGATACGCTTTGACAAACGTATGTGCGTGTATATAAATATATAGAGT
Source organism: Alliaria petiolata (assembly GCA_020283515.1). Lineage (NCBI taxonomy): Eukaryota > Viridiplantae > Streptophyta > Magnoliopsida > Brassicales > Brassicaceae > Alliaria > Alliaria petiolata. Next base: position 121,227,071 of record JAHZTW010000002.1, on the reverse strand, counting down.
TCTATTATTTTGATATAGAGTGTAGGAATGGGTGATTAAGGTTTTAGAGTTGAGATTGTTAGGGTTTGGGTGAACAAACTCAACAAAATTAATTTTGCACAACTACACAACATCTATATGTTGCTGCTTATGGGTTTGGTGACTTGCTGACTTTTGTCGATATATTTTTGAAAGTTTAGAAGCATTAAATGTATCTAATAATGCGACCCCTCTTAATGCATGAATTGATCACGATAAATTAATGTAATTAATGTAAGAACCAATACATAATTAGATTATACGAGAAACCCTATGATATGTAACATGAGCGGAGTGCGGAGAAGAGATCAATCAACTAATTATAACTTTTTCACGTGTCGAGGATTGGAATTTTTAAAACTTATTACCAGTAAACCACACGTTGTAGCAATAAAACAATAAAAACTCAAAATAAGTCGTCTGATAAAAACAAAAAAAAACCAAAAAATTATTAGTAAGTCGACCGGGCGGAACCACTTTGACGTCTACGGGATCATGTGCCCCCTACTCTTTTTTATGTTTTCCTTAATAACCTAAGTAATTTGATTAATTATTGTTCTTATATTTGCTAATTCTACAGGTATGCCCCCGGTCAAATTTTGTTCTAAATCCGCCCCTGAGTCGACGTCGGTGTCACATCACTGCATTCGAGTTCAATATTCGAAACTAGATCACAAAAAGAAAAAAAACTTCAAATTAAAGAAACTAAGTGAGAATTAATTAAGACTGGATATAAACCCTATAGTGAAAAATTGTGAAGAGTTCGTCATTAAAGCGCAAATGCATTCGTCCATTGACACACGAAAGTCAACTATTTCGAATTTCAAACCAAGGATTGCAGAATATCCGGTTCGAACTTTAATACATTGAAATATGTAGACTAATTTTTATTTATTATTTTATTATATACGATAATTTTAAACGAAAAACGTAAACAGTAAAAACTAATTTTGATCTAAGCAGTTCGATTTTTTTAGCTTATTCAGTTGAACTTGATTGACAGATGGTTTTCAGTTAATATTTTTTAGTTGTCAAGTTTTCAGATAAGTTTCTTTGTTTTTTTATTTTTTTTATTCTCCCATTGTCTTTCTTATGATCTGATACAATCTGAAGTTCTTATGTTCGTGTATTTTTGTGATTAAAATATGCGATATTAGGTTGAAACTTAAAACAAAAGACAAATCGACAGAGAATATAGGTTACCTTCCCATCAACGGCAAAGAAAACATACTTTTCTAGATCGCTTAAATAAATAATATTTTTCAGATGAATTTAAATAATATCATTTTGAAAACTTACAGTTACGTACGGGAAGTTACATGAAATGCTAACAATCAAATAGTTAGATTAGGTATGCATGGTACATCAAGAATATCCCATGCACTATTTACAAACCAAAAAAAAAAAAAAAAATTGAAAATGAAGGAATTCTCGACGGCTATGACTTTATATTTTTTTTTGGTCGAAACGGCTATGACTTTATATGACTAAAAGCTTTTTCGAAACTTGACACTTTTATGGTAATGAGTTAATGACTCTTTAGGTTACGACTTGTGAACAAACTTAACCGATCACGTATCGGTAATAAATAATATAGAAATCTTTAGATTCCGTGGGTTGTCCCCACATAAAATTGGCCACTTACGTGATTTATTTTTTTGGTCATTTACTTGTCTCATTTTGCATTCAAGACCATATATAGAAATAAAAAGAGAAATAAAATTCATAATTCTAAAAAGTTAGCTAAAATAATGAATGAAATCATTAATATAGTTAGTTACCCCGTCAATTATTCAACATGGTAATTAATAGTAATCAAAGACAACAACACTCAACCACTCTAAACTCTATAGGCTAAAAATTTATGCACATGCATATTCAATTATAAATCAATTATCCACTCGTTTATTACCGAAAATTAAAGAAAAACAGATTCATGTTTGATCCCGACTACTGCGACACATGCTAATCCCCGATTTTGAATCGGTGTAGTGTAACAATGATTCTCTTTGGTAGTCATTAAACTAACGATTATGCGATTTTTAGCATTTTTTAACCAATTTTGTAAAATGGCACTCTTTATTCTATACTAGTAGGTCGTTTGTTTTAATAGCGCAGATAAAACAAAATTTGTAGTCCCATATCGCATATTTCCATCCACTTAAATTTGTAATGTTTTATGATTCTACTACAAATTGCATTTCACAAAATTTATATTTTTGTACGAATCCGTCAGTCTATTACAAACCAGAACGTATGGCCCTCTTATAGTAATCATCCAATGAAAGTGAATAAAAATTCATAACTAAAAAAAAAAAAAATGAAACAAGTGTACAAGTGTGTATATATTTCCACACTAAGACAAGAAGCTTTTGACAAGTAAAGAGAGTTTTGTAAGAAGGCAATAGGATCTCCATTCTAATGGGTACAAGATCAAGATGATGAAGGAACATAGGCTAACAAAAAAAAAAGCAAAAGCTTTTGACATTGAGGCACACATATGTAATTGAAGACCAACTTTGTATGTACCTGTGCTCGTGCGAATTGTCGATGCAACCAACGCTACATTTGCCTCTCTTTTTTTGTCTCTCTAGATCTCAGCGGAGGAGCCACTCCTTACGAGAGAAGCTTGTGGGTTACCTCTCACAATCACATCTTTTAAGCGCGAGAGAGGTTCAAGTACTCTGCTCAGCTTCTGTGTGAGAACAAACAAACAAACAAACAAGAGTCGTCAATGAATGGCTTTAGTTGGTTACCGTTTGTAAAAACATAATGATTCTTGACAGAAGTATCCTCGGTGATGTTTAGATTATTACCTCGCTGCTGATACTTGATTGCCACTTGAGTTGCAAAACCTGCCACCTCTCTTGTTGCCAGCGTTGACCAAGAACCACGAGTCCCGTGACGGCAGCTGCAAAGAATAAGGACCATATAGCATTTGCTTCTCTTGTGCGTGAATACACAGAAACGGCTCTCCTTCTCCACCAAGCTTCGCAAGGAAGGTTGTGTGTAGCATCCTTGTCAAGTGCAAGGGGCTTTGTTGCGGTATCGGAATGGGGATGCAAGTTTCCCTCTGCATACTCATTCGGCTCAGCATCAATTAACCCGCCGTGTTCAAACATGGCTGATTCATTTCCGAATGATTCCATGTGTCCAGAAGAACCAAGCGCAGGTTCACCATAGTTGCTCTGTTCATCCTGAAACCGCGAGGTTCTTAACTTATCAGACAATCCCTGACCTCCCAGCGTCAAGTCTTGGCCCTCCTTTCTTTCTTCCTCTTCGAAGACAGGTTCATCAAGCGGTAAATTCTCATGCTCACTAGGTGGGAATACAAAGTGGTCAGACATGAACAAATCGCGTGAAGTTTCTGCTCCATAGTAAGCATCAAACTTCCTTGCATCTCTTGATTCAGCGTTATATGGACCAGGAGCAGCAGCATATGCTGATGAAGTAAGCGAGACGACTTCCCATTCATTCCCACGAGGAGGTTGCTCCTCATTGTTAGCCATACCTCAACCGAATAATCTCCAATAGCCCTAAAAAACCTGAAAAGGACCCTGCTTCGGTTAATTAGGTATAAAACAAACAGAGAACATCTCACATCTTCAATTGCAACAAAAACCAACAAAATCAGTAATGCAGGCAATCAAACCAAAGAAACATCAATGAGGCGTTGGTCAATACACGAGCCATTCTGGTTCTGCAATACATAGCAAAAATTGCAGAGAATATTCATCAAGGATTGGAACCAAATCAATAAGAGGGAATTTCAGAACCAGTCAAAACCAATAAGCTAACCGATTCCTTTCATAGCTACTTCGTCCAATCAAATCGGAAAACAATAGCAAGAAGAGAGAATCTGAATACAACATCATCTCTTTCCACAACTAGCTTATCGAATTCAAATCAAGCTGTTACAACCCAAACGTACATGGACAACCACGCTCGCGAAAAACAACAATTGAGAAGAAGAGAAGGTATTACAAGGGGAGAATCGCTCGTCGGCAAATACCTAAGAAGGGACGATACGTAATCGGATTGGATCCAGGGATTGATGATGAGATTCTCTACCTCTAGGAGGGAGACTTGAGAATCTGGACAGAGAAGAAAGATGAGCAATTATTGATACCGGCGATGCCGGTTTTTAGGTCGGCTGAATAGACGGTGCGACCGGCTGCAGTCGGNTTTTTTGTCTCTCTAGATCTCAGCGGAGGAGCCACTCCTTACGAGAGAAGCTTGTGGGTTACCTCTCACAATCACATCTTTTAAGCGCGAGAGAGGTTCAAGTACTCTGCTCAGCTTCTGTGTGAGAACAAACAAACAAACAAACAAGAGTCGTCAATGAATGGCTTTAGTTGGTTACCGTTTGTAAAAACATAATGATTCTTGACAGAAGTATCCTCGGTGATGTTTAGATTATTTACCTCGCTGCTGATACTTGATTGCCACTTGAGTTGCAAAACCTGCCACCTCTCTTGTTGCCAGCGTTGACCAAGAACCACGAGTCCCGTGACGGCAGCTGCAAAGAATAAGGACCATATAGCATTTGCTTCTCTTGTGCGTGAATACAAAGAAACGGCTCTCCTTCTCCACCAAGCTTCGCAAGGAAGGTTGTGTGTAGCATCCTTGTCAAGTACAAGGGGATTTGTAGCGGTATCAGAATGGGGATGCAAGTTTCCCTCTGCATACTCATTAGGCTCAGCATCAATTAACCCGCCATGTTCAAACATGGCTGATTCAATTCCGAATGATTCCATGTGTCAAGAAGAACCAAGCGCAGGTTCACCATAATTACTCTGTTCATCCTGAAACCGAGAGGTTCTTAACTTATCAGACAATCCCTGACCTACCAGCATCAAGTCTTGGCCATCCTTTCTTTCTTCCTCTTCGAAGACAGGTTCATCAAGAGGTAAATTCTCATGCTCACTAGGTGGGAATACAAAGTGGTCAGACATGAACAAATCGCGTGAAGTTTCTGCTCCATAGTAAGCATCAAACTTCCTTGCATCTCTTGATTCAGCGTTATATGGACCAGGAGCAGCAGCATATGCTGATGAAGTAAGCGAGACGACTTCCCATTCATTCCCACGAGGAGGTTGCTCCTCATTGTTAGCCATCCTCAACCGAATAATCTCCAATAACCCTAAAAAATCTGAAAAGGACCCTGCTTGGGTTAATTAGGTATAAAACAAACAGAGAACATCTTCTCACATCTTCAATTGCAACAAAAACCAACAAAATGACTCTAAACTCAAAAACCAACAAAATCAGTAATGCAGGCAATTAAACCAAAGAAACATCAATGGGGCGTTGGTCAATACACGAGCCATTCTGGTTCTGCAATACATAGCAAAAATTGCAGAGAATCTTCATCAAGGATTGGAACCAAATCAACAAGAGGGAATTTCAGAACCAGACAAAACCAATAAGATAACCGATTCCTTTCATAGCTACTTCGTCCAATCAATCGGGAAACAATAGCAAGAAGAGAGAATCTGAATACAACATCATCTCTTTACACAACTAGCTTATCGAATTCAAATCAAGCTATTACAGCACAAACGTACATGGACAACCTCGCTCGCGAAAAACAACAATTGAGAAGAAGAAGAAGGTATTACAAGGGGAAGAATCGCTAGTCGGCAAATACCTAAGAAGAGACGATACGTAATCGGATTGGATCCAGGGATTGATGATGAAATTCTCTATCTCTAGGAGGGAGACTTGAGAATCTGGACAGAGAAGAAAGATGAGCAATTATTGATACCGGCGATGCCGGTTTTTAGGTCGGCTGAATAGACGGTGCGACCGGCTGCAGTCGGTAAACGAATGGGTACGCCACCGATAATCACAAGTTTACCATATATATGCGTGCAGTGCACAGCCCCCATTGCGTTTGGACTACCGCAAACGCGGAAAAATATGCGATTTTTTAAATCGTCACAACGCGTGGCTTGTTATCATTGGCTCTCAAAGTGTGAGTAAAAAAAACCTTCCGTCTCTAACAAATGTGTGGCAGATGCTTGAAACTAGTGGAGAAAGAGAATGGGAGATCTCTACGCTTTGGACTTCGATGGAGTTCTCTGCGATAGCTGTGGAGAAAGCTCTCTTTCTGCTGTTAAGGTCAGTTCAATCTCTCTCGTTACTCTAAAATCTCCGTTTGCTTTCAGAGAAACTCGTGGGTTTTGTTTCGCGAGCTACAGATAAACTGTGTCTCTGATTCTGATTCTGAAAAATTGGAACTTACGTTTGTAGTTTTGGGATATTATCGCCAATCTTTAATTGAGCATTCGTTGATTGTTCCGTGTTTAACACAGGCTGCGAGAGTGAGATGGCCTGGTTTGTTCCAAGGAGTTGATTCCGCTTTAGAGGAATGGATCGTCGATCAGATGCATATCGTAAATTCTTTTCTTCCTTACTGTTTATTCAGCTTAAAAATCGTTGTTGGTATCTGAAATAGTACAGAGGAAGATATTTGAAAGAATGTGAGTGAAGCTTCGAATTCGTTTTAAGACCCAGGAGATGGTGTTTGTAGGTGAGACCTGTGGTGGAAACTGGCTATGAGAATCTTCTACTTGTCCGGCTACTGTTGGAGACGAAGATGCCATCTATTCGAAAATCTTCAGTGAGTCTGAATGCTGCTCATCACTAGACTTAGCTAGGATTAAGAGATCATTTTCGTATTGTATATATACAACACTTACTACCAGTCAAATGATGATTGCACTTGTTTATTAAGGTTGCAGAGGGATTGACTGTTGATGGGATATTGGAGAGCTGGGGAACGATTAAGCCGGTTATCATGGAAGCTTGGGATGAAGATAAAGATGCTTTGGTCGATTTGTTTGGAAAAGTTAGAGATGATTGGATTAACAAGGACTTGACAACTTGGATTGGTGCTAATAGGTATGTATTTATTTATGACCAAATCACAGAGAACATAAGATTTCTGAGACCGATATTTTCCAAACAATATGGTTCACATAGTCAAAGTTCCATATCTTCTTTGCATATTTACCTTCATAGCTTTGATGTAGTCTACTATATATTTTGCAGATTCTATCCAGGAGTTTCAGATGCACTGAAATTTGCCAGCTCAAAGATTTACATTGTTACCACGAAACAGGTGCAGTAATGTGATTCCAATCCATTCCAAAACTGTCTGGACACGCATACCGTCTGTAGCAATCATGACTCATGAGCTGAACTTTGTTAATAAAAATTGCAGGGCCGCTTCGCAGAAACGTTGCTGCGAGAAATAGCAGGTGTAATCCTACCATCAGAAAGGGTTTATGGTTTGGGTACAGGGTCAGTATCAATATAAGGTCCACCAATGAACTTTGATCTTGTTTCTTATCCAGGTTTTACCTTTAAACTAGCCATTTTTTTTTTGTTGTTGTCTGAAATCTCATCAGGCCAAAGGTAGAAGTGCTAAAGGGACTTCAGAATAAACCAGAACACCAGGGCTTGACGCTGCAGTAAGTCTCGTTCATGCTTTTAGTAAATATATGTTTCACTGTTTCTTTTTTTTTCTTTTCAACATGACTTGGTAACCATTAGTTTACACAATCCCTGTGGATTTGTTTAATTTGGCCAGCTTCGTGGAAGACAGACTCGCAACGCTGAAGAATGTCATCAAAGAGCCTGAATTAGACAAATGGAATTTATACTTAGGTTGTCTTCTCTCTCTCTCTCTCTCGCATGTGATCTCTTCTGGTTCTCCTTGCTATGGTTATCTGATGGATATTTTATCTTTTGAAACAGGAAACTGGGGCTACAACACGGAGAAAGAGAGAGCTGAGGCAGCGAGTATTCCTAGGATTCAGGTTATTGAGCTTTCAACATTTAGCAATAAGCTTAAATGAGTGCATACTCATCGGAAAGAAAAAAAAACAAGGTTCCTTTTTAATTGTATTCTACGCACCAAACCAAACATGTCAAAGAAATTGTAGCTAAGTTTCAGCTAAAGAATGGCTCTGTGACCTTATAATTCATCCTTGGTAAAATCATTCTTGATACTATCACCATCTTCGTCATCCTTGGTTTGCTCGGCTTGAAGTTTGTCAACGACGTCTTCAAGTGGAGGATCTCCAGGTCTTCGAAACTCTTGTTTCCCTATCTTAACCTCATAAGCCTCTTCCTGGCTCAGCACGAACTCCCTTAGCTAATTGATTATCCACCAACAAAGAGATTGATTCTAGTGTGAGATGTCGACTAATCTGATAAACAAAGCTTCAGCATTACGTGTGTTTCTGTGTGTTTTTTTTTTTTACCTCATTCACTTCCTGGCCATTTTGCATATTGAACATCACCGTGCTTCGATCTACGGCCATGAATCTTACTCCTATCCCTCCTGTTCTCAGAACTTTTGTCCATTTCATAGCAATTTCCACCACCATATCCTGATTGATATCAAACAAACAAATCACGATTCAATCGCCTGAAGCAACTGGACTTTCATGGTTTTATTTTTCCTCAAAAACTTGGGAGAACTTTCAACAGTGACTCATCTGAGACTTTAATGTGAAAAAGATAGAGACAGAGAGGTTTGGAAGTTTGTTTTGTTTACCTTAGTCCGGAGGACGCCTAAGCGGAGCTTGACGAATCCGACGACCGGTCCAAAAGTCCGTTTAGCCATTTCCGCTTGGATCTGTTCGAATCCCATGTTGGAGAAATCCGGAGGCGGATCGAATTCCGGCGTCGGTGCTTTCTTCCCCCAATCCTTCCATGATTCGTCTTCTTCATTGTCTTCGACGTCGTCTAGATCGTCGGGGATCTCGATCCGTCGCTGCCCTGCTTCGGCGAGCTGGACGGATCCGTAAAAAATCGGGATCAGAAGAAAAGCGAGGCAAGCAAGCAGAGTCAAGGAAGAAGAAGGAAAGATGTTCTCCATGGTTTTCACTTTTGTTTTTCTTCAGGAATCAGATAACAACAAAGTGAGACGGCAACGGCATTTCTAAATCAGTAGCGTCTCTGACTCGCAAATCAGTGATTTTTGCCTTTTTGGAGGAAAGTATAATTATTAATTAACGACATAAACTGAACACATTCGAAACTGCTCGCCGTTTTTTTTTTTTTTTTTAAGAAATGCGTGCTAAGTAATGTACCTAAATATATTACAACCATGGATAAAAATAGAACCAGATTAAATATCTAACACAAGTCTCTTATATTTGTTCTTTAGGCAGTCTAATATTTTGTCAAAATACAAGGCTAGAAAGACCGTGGCCACTAGTAAGTAGCAGAGAGAAGCCAAAATTCAAATTCTCTTCCGTTCCAACATTGTGTGACTTGAAACTTTAATAAACTCGAAGAGTGAAGAAGAAGTATTTTCTCTTTCTTTCTCACTAATCAGAATGAAGAATGTTTAGCTCCAACGAGCAAGATTCAAAACAACATCATATACTAACATCAATCAAAGATACGAAATCAGCATCGCTTAGCTTGTGCCAGAACTGAGAAATTTATGGTGTTGTTAAGTAAAAATGAAACTGAAAAAATATGTATTTTTTTTTTGGTGCAAATGTGACGAAAACTAATTTGCACCAGCTTGTCGTCGTTTAGCTAATACTTGACAAAGCAAATTTACACCAAAAATCTACATCTTTATTATTTCTTAATTAGTTTCTTTGTCGTATCAAAATATTTAATTAAGTGAGATCATCATCGTGAAATTAAGAAGCCTTTGATCCAATTCTCATGTTTGTGGAAGCTTTGCATTTCTTTGAACTTTTTAATCCTGCAATGTTTATATATATATATATATATAATAACCGAAAATGGCAATGATGATAAGATTCTCAATCAGAAGTCTTGACAATATAATTTGTACGAGATTTTTTTTTCATATGATTTACAAAAATGGGAAAAGTTTTCGAAAATATCCAATAGAAGAATGTTCAATGTTTAAAAAAGTTCAATGCTTTAGAACAGGCTTACTTGACCACAATTTGCACATAAAAATTTTACTTGACCAATTCTGAAGAGAGAAGAAATCTCAAATTATACAAAAACATACATGTTAAAAAAAAGCAAAATACTTTTCAAAATTTATAGAAACTTTTAGCATCAAACGGAAAAATAATTTCATCCGAAATCTTAGTTTAAATAAAAACTTGCGTATAAAAATACTAACCGACCGACGTTAGAAGCACGGTGGCCACTAGCAAGAGAGAAGCGAAAGTTATCTTTCGTTCCACGGTAACTTGAAATCCTATCGGAATGGATCAGAGAAAGGTATGGAGAGAGATAATAGTGTTTCTCGTATTCAAAACTCTAAGATTATAACATGTTTATTTGACCAGAATTTGCACACATAAATAAATAAATTTACTTAACCAGTTTTGAAAAGAGAAGAAATCTCAAATTATACGTTAAAAAGAGCTTAATACTTTTCAAAATAAGTTTTTAATTGCTTCAGCTTCCAATTTCTTATTTTCCTCTCTTTGATAACTTTTTTTTTTATAATCCTAAACCAAAATTTATTAGAAAATTAGGTTTAAAAATATGATAACGTTCTAGTTCGATCTAAAAAGAAAGTGAAAACGTTAAAACAATCATACCAAGAACATATCAAATACTCTCAATGTCATACTCTCAATATTGAAAATTTTAAATGAAGAACCCATATTACAAAATCGATCCTACAATAAAGAACGTGATTGTTACTCTGTCAACTGGAAGAGCAATTAGCGATTGTGAACTGGTGTATAAAAATGCGATTGCGGATATAGCTGTGATCAAGATAAAATTGGGTAATTATAAGTCCTCAGTTTCCATTGCTAAACTAGATGCTTGCTATGAAGCTGAGCAGGGTGATCCGATATGTCTTATCGGGACATCCTGTGGATTTCGTCACACCCTCAACGTTGGTGTCGTAAGTAATGCAAACCGAAGTGACATCGACGTCGGTTTAGGAAAACATGGAAGAAGTTATTTTCATATCGATTGTGTAGCTAACGAGGGCTGTACTGGAGCGCCCGTCTTTAACCTCAAAGGAGAGGTGCTTGGATTACTGAGCATCACGTTCCAGGAGATTTGTATTGCGGAGAAGATCATATCCGATGCATATTTTTGTGATTCCAATCAAAAAAATATGTTTACACTTAAAATTGCGAAAATTCACAATTGCGAAAGTTCAAAGGAGAGGTGCTTAAAATTGCGAAAGTTTACAAAGTGACGCATTATTTCTCTGTTTGTTGATTAAGTCACTCGACCTCTATCATGAATTTTTTATATGTTTTCATCTTTTATTTGTTTTTTTTTCTCTATATGCTCATAACCTCGGTCGATCTAAAAATTTAACCCCTTTTGTTAAAAAAAAAAAAAAAAAAATTATAAAAAATAAAATAAAATGTATTAGTATTTATAAATCCATGAATTGCCACAGTCTTGGATCATGATGGCTTAATCTAAAATTTTGACAGTTCGTAAGTCTGAATCTGAATCATGATGACAAATAACAGAGTTTCTATCTTAGCTTAATCTAAAACACTTGGAGATGAATGATAAGTATCATAAATCAAGAATAAGAAGTAACCAGGTTTTACCAATTAATTAAATGGTTATCAGTTTCTGTAACGTTGATTTTTTCCCACTCCTTTAGGCCGAAGATGTTCATCCCATAAGCCCATTCACATGTCATTCTCTGAAATGCGTTAACACCTGAAGTTTCTACGACCCCTCCCCCCCCCTCCAAAAAAAGGGCACATGTTGCTTCTTCGCCACATGAAACGATGAGTCATTGGACTACGAAGAAGTGTGGATCTTAGCTATTCATGCATCAAATCGTCAAAGATAAGATAAAGAGAATTTAGTTGTTGTTTGTATTTGTGCGATGAATATGAAATCTACGATAGTTGTTTTATGTTGAGGTTTTCTTCTTTTTTTTGCGCTATGTTACTATAGTCATCCCATTAAAAAGAAAAAGCTAGCTTTGGGTAGCAAAATACAGAATTGCACGTGTCTCTTCGTTATTCGGGCAACTCTTATACACCGAAGGGGGTAGTTGCGTAATAACAGTGAAAATCGAGGTCGTCTCGTGACACGCATTTTCCGTGTTCCAAGTTCCAACTGTATCGAGAGCGTGGGGCCCAACAATCAAAATGAAATAAAGTAAAAAACATAAAAATGAGAAAATTCAGATTAATACCCCCCTCCGAAAAAAAAAAGAAAAAAGAAAAAGGAAAAAAAAAGGCAAGTAACCAGCTAGGGTTTGACTGCGAGAAATTTCTGATCGCGTGAATTTCTGAAGAGGAATCGATCATCGATTCCGTGGATTTCGTTTCCCTCCCTTTTTTATCGAAAAGCCCCCACAAGGATCTGGTTTATACCGTTGCATCCCGCGAGTTTCGTTTCTTCCTGAGAAAATCGATGCAAATCTAGAGAGAGAAGGAGAGTGGCATCGACTGAGTGTCGAGGTTGGCTTTCTAAATTTCCGTTTTCGAACGTTGCTCCTACTCGATGTTTTCTTCTTTTTGCTGTTGCTTCTGTCCGATTTTTTGGAGGGATTTTTTTTTTCTTTTTCATTTTTGGTAGGGTTTTTGAACTTTTGTCTTCTTCTTACTTGGTTGTACCTTTGAATTGTGTTTCCAGTGTAGTGACTGTCAGATTCTTCGGCGAATTGTATGCAATCTGGAGGCAGTGGCGGAGGGCCCGCCCGGAATCCGGGCATGGGTCCGGCTGGTCGAACCGCGTCCACGTCATCCGCTGCTTCTCCGTCTTCTTCATCTTCATCTGTGCAACAGCAGCAGCAGCTGGCGTCTAGGCAGGTATAAATGATCCTGAAATTCAACTGAAATGTTATTTAAGTGTGTGGGAATTGGGGATTTGGTTCGTTAAAAGTGCTCTTTGCAGCCGCCAGTTTTTGTCTGTTGAACTTGCGGCTATTCAATCTTAGTCACCAATTTCTCGATTCTGTGGAAAAGGAAAGTCACCAATAATGGTCTCTGTCTCCTCTGTTTGCCACTTGGAGTAACTGTATTTGTTTATGTACAAACGAATAGCATGCTTTCATACTAATAATTATTATATGGCAGCAGCAGCTGAGAAACTCAGAGGCAAATGATAGCATGTTTGCGTATCATGGTGGTGGTGGGGTTCAGGGAATGATGGGAGGTGGCAACTTTGCTTCTTCGGCTCCGGGCTCTATGCAGCAGACTCAGCAGTCTAGGAAATTCTTTGAGTCTCCTCAACAACAACAACAACAACAACAACAACAACAACAACAGGGTTCTTCCCACGAGGGCCAGCAAAGTTTTAATCCAATGCAGCAAGCCTATATTCAGTTTGCTTTACAGGCACAGCAACAAAAAGCACAGCAGCAAGCTAGAATGGGAATGCTCGGTCCATCAAGCGTGGGAAAGGATCAAGATTCACGGATGGGGATGTTGAACATGCAAGACATGATCCCGATGCAGGCATCTAATCAGGCCCATGCCTCATCGTCTAAGCCATCGGGTGAACAGTTTGCTCGCGGTGAGAGGCAGATGGAATCAGGCCCTCAACAAAGGAACGAAACAAAACCTCATCCTCAGCAGCTGGGAACGGGACAACTAATGCCTGGAAATATCACAAGGCCAATGCAGGCACCACAGGCTACGCAGGGTGTCAACAACTTGGGAACCAACCAACTCGCACTTGCTCAGCAGTGGCAGATGATGCAGGCATGGGCGCGTGAGCACAATGTTGATCTCTCACATCCTGCCAACGCCAGCCAAATGGCGCACATCCTTCAGGCAAGAATGGCTGCCCAACAGAAAGCTAATGAAGGCAATGTGGCTTCACAGTCATCATCTATTCCAATCTCTAGCCAGCCGGCTTCATCTTCAGCTGTTCCAGGTGACAATTCACCTCGTACCAACTCTGCTAGTGATATCTCTGGGCAGTCAGGATCAGCCAAGGCCAGGCATGGAATATCTACCAGCTCATTTGCCTCGACTTCCAGTCCCAGAATGGTTAACCCTGATGCGAAACCCTTCTCCATCCAAGGAAGAGATAATCAAGTGTATCCACGACATTTAGTTCAGCCTACAAATGGGATTCCCTCAGGAAATTCCATGCAGACGTCTGCAAATGAGACACATGTTTTGGATCAGAATGCGTCTAAAAACAAAGGTTTAGGTTCTGCTGAACATTTGCAGATGCAGCAGCCTAGGCAACTGAATGCACCGACTCCAAATTTAGCAGCTACATCTGATGCTGGTCCAGTCAGTAACTCTTCCCTTCAGAGTGGACAGGGGACCCAACAAGCACAACAGCGTTCAGGATTTACTAAACAACAACTCCATGTTCTCAAAGCCCAGATACTGGCATTTAGGCGTTTGAAGGTTTTCAGCTCTGTCTTTTTCGTTTTTTTTGTTTAATGTATATTTTGCTGGCGATGTATCACTGCCTTCATATAACCTTTCTGCAAATCAGGTTGATTGTTTTTTTCTTGTTTGCTTTTTACTTGACAGAAAGGAGAAAGTTCTTTGCCCCAGGAGCTTCTTCACGCTATTGCTCCACCACCGCTTGAACTGCAGACACAGAGGCAAATTTCTCCCGTGGGAGCACAAGTTCAGGATAGATCTTCAGACAAAACAGTAGAAGACCAAGCGCGGTCGCTGGAGTGTGGCAAAGAGTCTCAGGCCCCTGCTTCTTCAAATGGACAGATTGTTTCTAAAGAGGAGGATAATGTTGGAGATACAGAAGTAGCTTTGGCGACGGGCCACAGCCATTTATTTCAAAACCTGGGAAAAGAAACTGCTTCTACTGATGTGGCTACGAAAGAGGAGCAACAAACTGATGTATTCCCTATTAAGTCAGACCAAGGAGCAGATGCTAGTACTCAAAAGACTCCTAGAAGTGATTCTACTGCTGATAAGGGAAAAGCTGTTGCATCTGATGGAGGCCAATCTAATGTTCCTCCACAAGCAAACTCTACCCAGCAGCCCAAGGATACAGCCTCTGCCAGGAAATATCACGGACCTATGTTTGATTTTCCCTTTTTCACTCGAAAACATGACTCTTATGGGTCTGCAACAGCCAATGCCAATAACAATCTGACATTAGCATATGATATCAAAGATCTGATTTGTGAAGAAGGTGCAGAGTTCTTTAATAAGAAAAGAACAGACAGCTTGAAGAAGATAAATGGTTTACTAGCAAAAAATTTGGAAAGGAAAAGGATTAGGCCTGATCTTGTTTTGCGGCTTCAAATTGAAGAGAAAAAGCTTAGGCTATCGGATCTTCAGTCTCGTGTTAGGGATGAAGTGGATCGACAACAACAGGAGATAATGTCCATGCCTGATAGGCCATACCGTAAATTTGTGAGGTTGTGCGAACGACAACGCCTTGAAATGAATAGGCAAGTTCTGGCCAACCAGAAAGCTGTTAGAGAAAAGCAGCTGAAAACCATTTTTCAGTGGCGTAAGAAACTTCTTGAGGCTCACTGGGCTATACGTGATGCACGTACTGCTCGTAATAGGGGAGTGGCCAAATATCATGAAAAGATGTTGAGAGAGTTCTCGAAGAGAAAAGATGATGGCCGGAACAAAAGGATGGAAGCCTTGAAAAATAATGATGTAGAAAGGTACAGGGAGATGTTGCTGGAACAGCAAACAAATATACCAGGTGATGCTGCTGAAAGATATGCTGTTCTCTCTTCATTTTTGACCCAGACCGAAGACTATCTCCATAAACTTGGAGGTAAGATTACTGCCACAAAGAATCAACAGGAAGTGGAGGAGGCAGCGAATGCTGCAGCAGTTGCAGCGAGATTGCAGGTATACATACTGCTTTCTCTACTCCAACTCAAAAATTTCCATTACTCTCTGTGAATAACTCTTTAAATTTCAGCTTAAATGTTAACTTTGCATGTCTCAGATAATAGAACTCTATTACAAAGTTATAGTGGATATTAGCTTATATGTTTCCGTTTTTGATGCAGGGCCTGTCAGAAGAAGAGGTCAGGGCAGCAGCTGCGTGTGCTCGAGAAGAAGTTGTGATCAGAAATAGATTTACGGAAATGAATGCGCCAAAAGATAATTCATCTGTCAACAAGTAAGTTATTCATTACCCACACCAAAAATAATTTAGACGGGGAAATAGCAAATTACTAGTTTTTCTCATAATTTATAAGCGAATGCAGCTGACTGCTAATAATATGTGGTTATCTGTAAATTACCGACACACAGATTGTAAATTACCGATGCTGCTTGCTGTCTTTAGCGTTTTCTTTACTCGTTTTGTTATGTCTAACTCTAGGTATTATACTCTGGCTCATGCTGTAAATGAAGTGGTTGTGAGACAACCCTCAATGCTTCAAGCAGGAACTTTGCGTGATTACCAGCTGGTATCTCCTACATCCAGGCTCTTTGTCGTTGTATTGTGAATTTCTTTTCTCTGTTGTGCCACATTTTGATGGTTCTAAGGTATTCCACTCTGTGCCATTCAGGTTGGATTGCAATGGATGCTCTCGTTGTATAATAACAAATTAAATGGGATCTTGGCTGATGAGATGGGTCTTGGAAAAACTGTGCAGGTTAAATCTGTTCTCAGTTTTCAGGGATTCCTGGATTTACTGTACTGTCGCCTTTGGCCAGCAATGAAGCATTATATGCTGATTGTTTTCTGTCTTCGCTGTGCAGGTAATGGCACTGATTGCTTACCTTATGGAGTTTAAGGGGAATTATGGACCGCATCTCATCATTGTTCCCAATGCTGTTCTGGTGAATTGGAAGGTTTGTGATTTCTGTTAGAATTTTTGGTAAAACTCTCCTATAATTTTCACAGATACAATGGATTAGAACCAATGGATTATACGAAACCATAAGTCTCCAAACTCATAATTACTCAAACTCACTTCCCCATAAGTCCATAACCCACAAGTCTCTAGCTAGCTGTTGGTTCTGCTGACATGGCCATTTTCAGTTGATGAACTCTTATGTGTTCCTGAGAATTCTTATCACTATTTGCTATCTATTGTCGACTTCTATCTGATAACTCACAGGTGACGGTTTTGTTTTTCTTTTGCAGAGTGAACTCCATACTTGGCTGCCATCGGTTTCATGCATATATTATGTTGGTACAAAGGATCAACGTTCAAAATTGTTCTCTCAGGTAAATTTTCGAAAAAAGTTGCATTTGCTCCCAATTTTGATTTGAAATTGTTGATTGATACATCCCCTGTTCTCTTTAACACAGGAGGTTTGCGCCATGAAGTTCAATGTCCTCGTTACGACTTATGAGTTCATTATGTATGATCGATCAAAACTCTCAAAAGTTGACTGGAAATATATTATAATTGATGAAGCACAACGGATGAAGGACAGAGAATCTGTTTTGGCCCGAGATCTTGACCGGTACCGCTGCCAGAGGAGATTACTTCTCACCGGAACACCTTTACAGGTTGGTAACAGTATAGCTACTTGGGCATTAATTAGGGACACCTAACAACTGGAAACCAAGATTCTTTGAGCTGTTCATATTATGTTGAGAGTGAAATAGATGATTATATTCTGTTTCTATTAAATCTTGTAGAACGATCTGAAAGAGCTTTGGTCACTATTGAATCTCCTCCTTCCTGATGTCTTTGACAATCGAAAAGCATTTCATGATTGGTTCGCGCAACCCTTTCAAAGAGAAGGTCCTGCACATAATATAGAGGACGACTGGCTGGAGACTGAGAAAAAGGTCATAGTCATTCACAGGCTTCATCAAATTTTAGAGCCGTTCATGCTCAGACGTCGTGTTGAGGATGTGGAAGGTTCACTTCCTCCTAAGGTAGGATCTGTCTTATATCTCTGCCATTATATTTTGTGTCGAGATATTTCTTCTGATAATACTTTCGGTTGCAGGTTTCCGTAGTTTTAAGATGTAGAATGTCTGCTATTCAGAGTGCAGTTTATGATTGGATTAAAGCTACTGGAACTCTTAGAGTTGATCCAGACGATGAAAAACTAAGGGCTCAGAAGAATCCGATCTACCAAGCCAAGATATACAGAACTTTAAATAATAGGTGCATGGAGTTGAGGAAAGCATGCAATCATCCTTTGCTCAATTATCCATATTACAATGATTTGTCCAAGGATTTTCTCGTAAGGTCATGTGGAAAACTTTGGATTCTGGATAGAATTCTTATAAAGCTACAGAGGACAGGCCATCGTGTATTGCTCTTCAGTACAATGACTAAACTCCTTGATATCTTGGAAGAGTATTTGCAATGGAGGAGGCTTATATACAGAAGAATAGATGGGACTACCAGCATAGAAGATCGGGAATCAGCTATTGTGGATTTCAATGATCCTGAAACTGATTGCTTTATTTTCCTGCTTAGTATACGTGCAGCTGGAAGGGGTCTCAAACTTCAGACTGCTGACACAGTTGTGATATATGATCCGGATCCAAACCCCAAGAATGAGGAACAAGCAGTTGCCAGAGCCCATCGTATTGGGCAGACAAGGGAAGTCAAGGTGATTTAAATGGAGGCAGTCGTTGAAAAAATTTCCAGCCATCAAAAGGAGGACGAGCTTAGAAGTGGTGGTTCATTAGACCTAGAGGATGACTTGGCTGGGAAGGACCGGTATATAGGATCTATAGAGGGTCTCATAAGGAATAATATTCAACAGTATAAGATCGACATGGCTGATGAAGTCATTAATGCTGGGCGTTTTGACCAAAGGACGACTCATGAAGAGCGACGAATGACATTGGAGACTTTATTGCATGATGAAGAGAGATATCAAGAAACCGTCCATGATGTACCATCTCTCCATGAGGTAAACAGGATGATTGCCAGAAGCGAGGAGGAAGTTGAGTTATTTGATCAGATGGATGAAGAATTTGACTGGACCGAGGAGATGACTTGTCATGAGCAGGTGCCTAAGTGGCTTCGAGCTAGTACCCGAGAGGTGAATACTGCCGTTGCTGATTTGTCTAAGAAACCGTCAAAGAACATGTTGTCAAGCAGTAACCTGATTGTGCAAACTGGTGGGCCTGGAGGTGAGAGAAAAAGGGGAAGGCCCAAGAGCAAAAAGATCAACTACAAGGAAATTGAAGATGACAATGGAGGATACTCCGAGGAAAGCTCTGAGGAAAGGAACATTGATTCTGGGAATGAGGAAGAGGGAGACATTCGACAATTTGATGATGATGAAATAACTGGTGCTCTTGGTGATCACCAAACCAACAAGGGCGAATCTGATGGAGAGAACCCTGTCTGTGGTTATGATTACCCTCCGGGTTCTGGTAGTTCTAAAAAAATTCCTCCACGAGATGATGCCGGTTCTTCAGGATCTTCGCCAGAAAGTCATAGATCGAAAGAGATGGCTTCTCCTGTTTCTTCACAAAAGTTTGGATCTTTGTCTGCATTGGACACTAGGCCAGGTTCTGTCTCAAAAAGACTGGTAAGCACCTGAATTTATCTTGCAGGCCTCTCTTCTTCTTTGTGGTTTGTGTAATGTTTGTTTCTTTAATTATGTTGAACAGGTGGATGACCTAGAAGAGGGGGAAATAGCAGCATCGGGGGATTCTCACATAGATCTCCAACGATCAGGAAGTTGGGCCCATGACCGTGATGAAGGGGAAGAAGAACAGGTTTTGCAACCTACAATAAAACGGAAACGGAGTATTCGTCTAAGACCCCGTCAAACTGCAGAAAGAATAGACGGTAGTGATATGCCTGTAGCTCAGCCATTGCAAGGCGATCGTAGCTATCGATCAAAGTTGAGGACAGTTGTTGACTCACTTGGTTCAAAACAAGATCAGAGTGATTCATCCTCGAGACTTAGGAATTTGCCTGCAAAGAAGGTAGCTAATACTTCAAAACTGCATGTATCAACACCAAAATCTGGTAGATTAAATGCCACACAGCTTTCCGTGGAGGACAACGCCGAAGCTGCCAGAGAAACATGGGATGGAACTAGTCCTATTGGCTCTTCAAATGCTGGTGTGAGAATGTCTCACATCATACAGAAACGGGTATGTTCTGTCAAATGGATTATACATATTTGAATTCTCCTATATTGTAGATGTGATGGTGCATCCATATTGTTTTCTTTGGTCTGAACGTACCAGGTCCTTGACTTTGCAGTGCAAAAACGTGATTAGCAAGCTCCAAAGGAGAATCGACAAAGAAGGTCAGCAGATTGTACCTATGCTGACAAATTTGTGGAAGAGAATTCAGAATGGTTATGCAGCTGGAGGTGTAAATAATCTTTTGGAACTACGAGAGATAGATCACCGGGTAGAAAGGCTAGAGTATGCAGGAGTTATGGAACTCGCATCTGACGTGCAGTTTATGCTAAGGGGAGCAATGCAGTTCTACGGATTCTCACACGAGGTTTGATTAAATAAAAGTGGATTCTTTCGATTCTGTGTGTTGATGTATAAGCCAAATGGGTTTTAAAGGTGTGATCAAAATTTTCTGCAGGTGAGATCTGAAGCTAGGAAGGTTCACAATCTGTTCTTTGATCTATTGAAAATGTCTTTCCCAGACACAGATTTCCGGGAAGCAAGAAATGCTCTGTCCTTCTCTGGCCCAACCCCAACTTTGGTATCTACACCGTCCCCAAGAGGAGCAGGTATTATTAGTCAGGGCAAGAAGCAAAAGCCAGTAAATGCAGAGGAACCCGAGCCAAGCTCTCCTCAGAGACCTCAGCAACGCGAGAACACAAGGATCAGAGTACAGATACCGCAGAAAGAAACAAAGCTTGGAGGGACGTCAAGCCACACGGATGACTCTCCCATTTTAGCTCATCCAGGGGAATTAGTAATCTGCAAGAAGAAGAGGAAAGACAGAGAAAAGTCTGCTCCAAGAACCCGAACCGCCGGCTCCAGCAGCCCGGTCTCACCTCCAGCTATGATAGGTCGTGGTCTTAGAAGTCCTGTGTCTGGTTCAGTTACAAGGGAAACAAGGCTAGCTCAACAGCAACGTTGGCCAAACCAAGCCACTCATCCAAACAACAGCGGTGCGGCTGGTGATTCAGTGGGATGGGCTAATCCGGTGAAGAGATTAAGAACGGATTCTGGTAAAAGAAGGCCGAGCCATTTATAGACAGACTCTGAAATGAAAGGATTAACTTAAAGCCTCTTTTGTCCTTAGTGCTCAGATGTGATTACAATGTGGCATTTGAAAGCAATCTAGCAGCGAGTCTTTGGCCTTAGTAAACAAATAAATCTCTAGGTCCATAATTCCTTTATTGGGATATTGCTCTTTAGATCGTAATACCGAAAATTTACAGTAACCTTTAGAAGAAAAAGTCCTTTTGTCTGCAGTATTTCCATCCATCTTTAGAGATATGTTAATGTATTAAAAAAAAAAAATGGAGGGTACTAAAAACAAACAAAATGAGAGATATGGATTCATGTTTTATTATGATGAAAGATTGCCAATTGTTACATTTTTATTTACAGTTAAAACGAAGGAAATTTCAATATTCCTAAAGAATAAATAAGTCTTTACAAATTTACAGAGGAAAGTTTTTCTCCTCTTTGCAAATGAGAACATTAATGGTGTTTATATTTGGAAAAAGAACTAATGAAAAGTGCAAAGAAAGATTGATTTGTAACAGTCATCAAGGATCGGCTTTTCCAGCAATTTCATCGTTGTCGTCAGAGTCCTCCGAACCATCTTCGCTCATGCTATCATCATCATCATCATCATCATCACTTGAGTTCACCTCAGGTGCTATGTCCTCTGGCTTAGCATACGTCTTACAATATTCTTCAAATGTCAAAGATTTTTATGTTGTGTCAATGTGAGAGGTTGAATAGAGAAGCAAATCCGAAGAAAATAGTGATTTTTTTTTATTTTACCTTTCACTTTCTGCTCATAGGCTGCGCGGTCTCGCATCAACAGAGACGCAGCCTCTCCGTTAAATGGATCTGATGGGTTTGGATATAGAAGCAGTTGCGGAAGGAATGACTCGAAAACATTTATAAGATCTGCTAAACAAGCACAACTTTAATGGATGCAACACAAGCAGATATTACAAACGCATTATTCCATAATCACACTATACTTACCAAACATTGGGCTCCATGTCTGGTTTATCACATCTAAGCAAACTGCGCCCGAACTGCCACAAACACGAAACCGAGTTTCAGAGCGCGCAAACACCAACACATCTCGAAATAGATCAATATGCACATCTTGCAATGCAATGAAAGATATGGTAAATATGGTTTGTTCTCACTTACGATTCATCCACATTTGGGTGATAAATCTTGTTAACAAATCCTACTGATGGAGATTTGTATGGATAAGCTTCAGGAAGTTCGACTTTTATCTTCCATACACCTCCCTGATAAAGACCTTCAGAAACACACAACAAAAGACGCACTTAAACTTTCTTTTTCTCACTTCAGATTCATATGTATGTGCTCTTATGACGATCGTATAAACAATCTATACAAAAATCAAGTGATCCCGATTTAGTTCCTATTGTAGAGAGAGATGACGAATCTGAAGTTGTAGACTAGTGCCAAGGCCAAATCTACAAAGACTCTTTTGTTTTCATTCAGGCATTTCAACAAGTAGCTTATAAGCAAAAATGTAGAAAAAAAAACAAAGAGATTAATGGGAGAGTTTGGAGAAATTACTGTCAGTGGGTCCATGGAATGTCACATAGAACATCTGCAAATCGTCGTTGACTGTATCCACCTTGTAATCACTCATCATCCTGATCCAATCACAGAAAACAAATTATATGAAGAAGAAATCATCAACAGATCAAAAACCCAGGAAAAAAAGGGGGAAAGTTTGTAAGAAGAAAAGAGCCAAATCGAGAGATAAATTCAATCAACTGGAAAATTGACCGACAATTTCATCATGTCCATCTCTCGGCGTTTGCTCGGCGAAGCCATGGCGATTCTCGGTTCTTCTTTCTAGAATCTGGTTTGAGAGAGAGAGAGAGAGAGAGAGAGAGAGAGAGAAGAGAGGAAGAGAAATATAAGAAAAGATCAATGAAATGGACACTGCCTTATATCGTTTATCCCTTTCCAATCCATTTCTTACCCTTTTTTCCTTGTTTTTCATTGTTTTCCTTTTTTGTTTCTCTCTTTTTGTTATTCTTCTAATTACATAAGAGACAAATTTTGGAAAAACAAATTAAGAGACAAATGAAATAAGTTAACCTTTTATATTTAACTTTTTAAAATAGTTAATATGTCAAAGATTTGATTAACCAACATAATCACAAGAGGTCACAAAAATTATTGGCCAAGCAACAAAATATTATATTATTTTCTTACTTTTTTATGTGGTTTACATTGTTATTATTTTTTAGAAATGTTAATCTCATTAATAAAATCTTTCCATATTCAAATTCAAGCACCAACGCACTACTCGATTTACCTGAATTTAAGAAGTGTGTGAAAATTCCCATTTCCATATTTTTCTGTTTTGTTGATTATTCTATATGTGCTATGGTGAGAGGAGCGATTTTTCTTATTCAAATTTTAAAATCAATTAAACAAGATAATAATAATGTGAGAAAAGACAAGATGATGATACCAATTGGCATCTTGTCTTATCCACTGTTGCCGCAAGGCCCTTTACAACTAACGATGATTAGTAAATTAATTATTCAATCGTATACAAATCAAAGGCTAACTCATTCTTCTAGTTTCCATTTATACCCGTCATTTCTTTATACAGAAGCAAATGAATTTTTGAATGATTTATTTATTACAATACAACAGAAAAGAATATAATAAAACTGATGGTGGAGTTGTGTGACTTATATATTACATTTCTCGGCGATATTATTCTATAACCAAAGATGAATTATTTAAAAAGAAACGTAAGCCATAAACTTACGACGAGTTACGACTGTAAAGACGTGAGGACAATAAATTACGTGTCTTTTTTTTAATGAAAAATAATTACGTATCCCACATGCATATAATATTTCTGAACAATCACGGTTAAGCAAAACCGAATAACATTAATAAACTGGTTTAAGCTTCTAAGTCAAAGAAAAAGAAATGAGAATGCACACGCGCCCTTGGACTCCAAATTGTTGGATTTGACCCATTTTCGCTGCGGTTATAACCACGCGATTTTGATGCGCGTAAGTATGAGGGTATGGATTTTTCGTGGGTTCCTTTATGGGTCGACGCGCAAACAATTGGCCCAATGACAATTTCCCGGTCGTTTTTTATTGGGTCAACCAATATTACATGATGATTTATGCCTCTGCGAAATTAATAAAAAAGGAAGAAGATGTCCATACTTTTTGGTGTTAAAAGTTAAAACATGAATGAAAATGTTAGTTTATTAGATATAATATAAACTGGTTTGAACTTCCAAGTAAAAACACAACAGCCATAGTGTTACATTTGTATAATTAATTACCAAAGAAGACACCGATTCGTTTATGTATAAGTTAGTTTGTGTGAGGTATAGAGTTTTCAAGTGATGTGTTATATATTCGAAATTATGCATGAAACTGAGGTATTTCATATTTTCTCTTGGCAACAAAGAAAAATAAAATAAAATAGCAATTACATTTTGCCTCGGTTGTATTCACCCAAACAGACTAATCCGAAATTTCACTGTACTTTTAACCTTCTCTCTGATTCATATCAGTTTTGGCAAAGGCTTTCAAGCAAAGCCAACCAAAAAAAAAAAAAGAATACTTCTGTAGAATCATCAAAAGAGTGGAGAGATGGAAGTATTTACCTCAAAAACCAAAACCAGCATTTGCTGAGCCGATGAAGCCTTTTCACCCAGGGTTTAAAGCAGTTTCAATGGCAATAGATGCCCCAAAAAAGAGAAGAAAAGAAGAAAAAGCTGCTCCAACTTAAATCTCAACAGGGTGATCATCAAGGCTACTGCCTCTCTATCGACGCCTTTTTTTCTTAGGCGTAAGCAGGACGGGTTTCTGACATGTGTTTGCTTCAGGGGTTGGATCTTCGTTCGCTGTTGCAAGGTTGTCGAGTTGATCAGTATCACTGTCTACCTCCTCAGGAGTGATTCTATTCTGATTTGCTCTAAACTGCAAAAGTGTCACGTTGTAGAAGTAGCTCACAATCTTTCCTCTGCTCTTTGAAGAAAGAATACTCTTGAGCTCCTCGAAGAAAGATGGGCTAAGCGTAGGTGGAAAAGCCATCAAAGACCTAACCTTCTTCAGTTCTAAGCCTGTCCAATACTGCAGAGTACCTTCACCCATAGTATCAAAACACCACATGTAGAAAGCTGAACCAAGTTCAAGTTTCAGTTTCTCCTGTTTTGTAGTGATATGAAATCTGACACATTCAACAGAACCTGGATTTTGGCAGCCACAAGTCTCTTGTCTTCCTTTTCCAATAGGATCTCTTTCTATAAGAAGATTATTGTTGTTTTGTTCTTTGCTCAATGGCCAGATCCGAGTGCCTAGCCACTTTGGATCGCTTTCAGAGGTGATGTCAGTCCACTCGGGTACTTCAGCTTGAAACTCTGAACCAACTCGAGCACATGGTCCATCCTCCTCATCTGAACTGTTTGAAGCCGAGCCATTCTCAGAAGATGTCTTGCATTTCCCAGCTTTCTTCTCATTAAACCGACTCCCATCGATACTGAGTCTCTCTCTTAGATTGTAACTAGGTCCAGCACTATCTTCATACAGAGATGGATGCATCTTCTGGATTTTCTGAGACACACGAGCAAATTATCAAGACTCAAATGGCATAAACAGGGAAGAACAGTGGTGAAATCAGAGAGCATAGATGCACAATCACCATTGGATTTAATTACATTCTATTTCAATCACACACGATTCACAACCTCTGTGTAGTAAGACAGCATAGAGAATGATCTCTAGCAATAATACATCACTGGTGCTAAAAGCATTCTCGTTGTGGGATATAGGGAAGCCGACATTATAGTAAATCAAATTTCTTATGATAAAAGCTGCTCCAGCATTTCCTAAGTTGCTACTAGCAACTACTTAAAATGCTTTAAGACATATGCAATTGAATCTACCGTTAAACTCAATATTCAATCATGAATTTCAAATCACTAAAGCAGGAAAGTTGGTGCATCTAAATCCCTATGGGATCTTTTCACAACGGCAAATGCAAATTTCTTGAATAACTGTACCTATTTACGCACCTGCCAAATCTTTTCACAAGCTGAATCATTGTTCGTTCTTGATGCCCTGAACAGAAGAAGTTGTTTCCATGGCTCTTCACTTCCATAAGATTCCCACTTTGATCTATCTGGCAAAGCACCAATAGATGTGTCACATGGATCCTTGGCAGCCTCGCTTAACCATTTCAATGTCTCTAAAGGACATTCCCGTTTTCTCTTCCCAGGCGAAAAGCATTCCTTGTTACCAGAATCAAGGAGCATAAGTTTCTCCAGCCTCGTATCACTCGTTCTCGATCCCTGGATCTCTTTCACAGCATCATTAGAATCAGACTCTTTACCAATTTGATACTTATCATATCCTCTCTTCGTTTTTGATATAAACCATTTGAGCTCTGCACCTAACTCCATTGCAGCCTTGCCTTTCCTCACCTCATATTTCCTTTTCACTACGGATAGAAAATCTTTAAGTCCACTCATCAAATAATCCGAGATTCCAGACAACTCCACGCTAGTACCATCGGTATCACCCGCAATAACTCTGTTCAACCATCGAGCAAGTGAATCAAGATACTTGACATAGATCAGTTTCGCAGATGCTGAGTTACCAATCCCTAACCCAGACTCTTGAGCAACTTCATCCCATGACGCATTCTCGGAAACGGCATCAAATCCGCCTCTGTGACTCACGTTCAGGAAAAGGTTGAACAAATCAACTGGTCTCCCGTCGCCGGTCCTCGGAGGAAGAGGTCGAAAACTATCCGCCGAACAAAACTCGACGAGGAAAGATTCGAGCAAGTGTCGGAACAAGGAGACGAGTTCCTCAATCTTCTTTTGAAAATCCAACCCTCTAGAGCCTGGGTAGTTAACGCCTTCAGGAGACTTATTCGCTTCAAGATTCTTCGAACTTTTGCAGGAATCGACGGCATCCTCGTCGGCTACCATCGACCATCCAGCCATCGACAAGGAACAACGAACCCTACAACCATTTATAGATCCCATTTATCTGAGGCACAAGAACAAACAACAAGAGAAGCGGTAATCCAAAGAGAAACGGAAAACCTAGGAAACTTCGTCGACGACGAGAACAAGAATAAAAAATCCCAAGGGGATCTAGTAACTGAAGAATCGTTAGCTTACGATTAAGACCCCTGAGATTCCATGGCGGAAATAGGGCTTTTTTTAGCGGGAAACACAAAAATCGAAAAAAACTAGGGCATTTTTGTTCCTTTGGCAAAAACCCCACTTCCTTTGACCCGCCATTTCTCTCTTTCTCTCGAGGTTTGGGTTTCGATGGATGGTGACCGAAGACGAAGTTTAGGGTCACAAATCAAACTTTTCACAGATACAGACCCTTATTCCTCAAAATCAGAAAACTATTTTTCCCCTAAATTAGGGTTACTAAATTGTAAACAATGTGGAAAAGAAAATCGCCAACAAAATAAAAAAAAAACAGAGGGATCAGATCAGATTATTAAAATTGCGAAATCACTAACCTTTCTCTAATAAAAATTTCTCCTGTATTTTTCGCTGGTATTTAACAAATGATTTATTCAATGAAGCACGACGGTTTATATACGAGAAGACACATTGGAAATGAGAGAGACCCATTCCATCAAATATTTTAACATTAGCTGTCATGTGACGTATTAACTCTAGTTAATTCTTAACCCGCAGGTTGAGTTAAAAACTAACAAACCAAACAGTTTTTAGCAACAAGAAAAAAAAACTAACACACCAAAAAGCATGATAAATTGAGAGGTGCAATTTGTGGTTTTATTGGCTTTAATTTGGGCCTTGCAACATGTTTACTAGAAAGCCATGTACAGTAAAGTGTAACTTTTATGATGATTAATTAGAAGTTTAGCAAAATAAAAATACAAATAATATATTGTTAATACTCTAGTTCATTTTAAAATCAAATAAATTAATTACAGGATAAATACTTCATTAATGGTAAGGACAAAAGAGGATAAGAATTAAAACGTCATTACTCATTAGACTCATTACTGTCGTCGCCTGTCGACAAACTCATTAGTGATTTACTGATTAGTTATGAATTAATTACATTTACTGTAAATAAAGAGTACTGTCTTCTAGACAACTCGGCTCAGCTCAAACCGATTCGGCTCGATTCAGTCGACTCAAGACCTTTGAGCCAAGTAAAAGAGAGCTTATAAACCATGCCGTATCTTTTTTTGTTTTTCCCATCTCTGGTAGAGATGCGTTTTAGGTTCCCATCAACATCGATCGTGACCGTCCATTTTAAAAGCCATTTATCTCCCTCGCGAACTAACCGAAACCTTTCTTCTTCTTCTTCACGAGTAGCAATTTCCTCTGCATCGAAGTTATCTGTTAGATTGGGCCATCTCTTTAAGGTGAAACAAGATCATGGCTTCATGGTAAAACGAGGGGCTTACGATCCTCTGTTCCTTCAAAACAAGCTCTTGCAAGCTTACACGAAAAGCAGAGAATTTGATGATGCAGACAAGCTCTTCGACGAAATGCCTGTGAGAAATATTGTTACTTGGAACATATTGATCCGCGGGGTTATTCACCGAGACGGTGGCACCAGGCAAAAAGCTCGTCTAGGTTTTTGTTATTTGAGTCGGATTCTCCTCAGTGAAGTGAGTTTGGATCATGTGTCGTTCATTGGGCTGATACGGCTGTGTACTGATTCAATCCATGTAGAAGCTGGTATCCAATTACACAGTTTGATACTGAAGCAAGGTCTCGATTCAAATTGCTTTCTGAGTACTACTCTCGTTGATTTCTATGGGAAATGTGGTCACATCTCTGAAGCCAGACGAGTTTTTGAGACGGTTTTGTGTAGAGATTTAGTGCTATGGAACGCTTTAGTTTCGTGTTATGTTCTTAACGGTATGATCGATGAAGCCTTTGGTTTACTCAAGCTAATGGGATCCGGAAAAAACAGCTTCACAGGTGATGGTTTCACTTTCTCGAGCCTTCTCAGTGCGTGTAGGATCGAACAAGGGAAGCAGATACACGCCATCGTCTTCAAACTATCACTTCAGCTCGATATTCCAGTAGGAACTGCATTGGTCAATATGTATGCCAAGAGTAACCATATGAGAGATGCTCGCGAGTGTTTTGAATCGATGCTAGTGAGAAATGTAGTGTCTTGGAATGCGATGATTGTGGGTTATGGACAAAATGGACAAGGAAGAGAAGCTATGAGACTTCTTCGTCAGATGCTCCGTGAGAATCTCCAACCAGATGAGCTTACCTTTGCAAGTGTTTTAAGTTCTTGCGCAAAGTTCTCAGCAATTCAGGAGGTTAAGCAAGTGCAAGCCACTGTTACTAAACAAGGCTCTGCAGTTTTCCTGTCTGCGGCTAATTCTCTGGTTAATGCTTATTCCAAGACTGGAAATTTATCCGAAGCACTTGTCTGTTTTCATTCGATCAGAGAACCCAACCTTGTTTCATGGACTGCACTAATCGGAGCTTTAGCTTTTCACGGATTCGCGGAAGAAAGCTTGAGAATGTTTGAAAGTATGCTGCAGAAACTTCACCCAGACAATATCACTTTTTTACAGGTTCTGTCTGCTTGTAGCCATGGAGGATTAGTTCAAGAAGGGCTTCGTTGCTTCAAACTAATGACTGAGGTTTACAAGATAGAACCAGAGGAAGAACACTACACATGTCTGATCGATCTTCTTGGTCGAGCTGGTTTCATCGACGAGGCCTTCCATGTTTTAAGGTCAATGCCTACAGAACCACGCACAGATGCTTTGGCAGCTTTCACAGGAGCGTGTAACATCCATGAGAAGAGCGAGTCTATGAAATGGGGCGCAAAGAAGCTCCTTGAAATCGAACCTAACAATCCCGTGAACTACTCTCTCTTGTCAAACGCTTACGTCTCTGAAGGCCATTGGAACCAAGCGGCTCTACTGCGTAAAACAGAGAGGAGAAATTGCAATAATCCCAAAACACCAGGTTGCAGTTGGCTTGGTGAGTAGTCAGTCTAGCAACTATAACCGTGATTCATGAACACAACGATTATTTGGTCTAGCTTAAAAAGCCATGCAAGTAAGAGATTGTTCAAGAATGCTAAAGCCTCTCAGTGTAACACAAATGATGCAACTGAACAACAACTCCAGTGGTAATTTCCTGTCAATATGTGTATATAAACATACAAGATTACAGACACAAGAGCTGGCAGTGAGGTCCGGATGCCATGTCGAGCGAATATACTTATATGAGAGAAAAACCCTGAATATTTACCCATCATCATGTCTCATGTCTGGTTCTGTTCTAACACTTGTTTGGTTGGTACTAGGTATAGATATAGGAGAAGGTACATTC
The DNA here is from genome assembly GCA_020283515.1 of Alliaria petiolata. NCBI lineage: Eukaryota > Viridiplantae > Streptophyta > Magnoliopsida > Brassicales > Brassicaceae > Alliaria > Alliaria petiolata. Next base: position 121,196,677 of record JAHZTW010000002.1, on the reverse strand, counting down.
AAGAATTTAGAAAAAAAAAGTCTCTATCTTTATGCTTTTATATATATTAGTTTCTTGGTAGCGAGTCTTGCCTTGTTAACTCGTAGTTGTCAGCTCCGTGGGGGGTTTGGTTCTCGTTATTTACAATTGCAATCTTCGAACAGAGGAAGAAGAAGGAAGATGTGTAGATGGTGAAATGCCAAATACTGCACATAGCTTTCATATGTCAGTATTCAGAAAGTGATACCAATCGATATTACTCGTAACACTTTAAACACACACACACACCTGTGCCAAATCCAGTAGGTTGAACTGGTTTCCACTTTGAAACTTATGGCCGCCATGGTAAAGGCTACAAGACCAGCCGACACAAATCCCCAACGAAACCGTTTCTTGAGCGTCTTGATTAAATTACTAAACCATTCTTTGACCGCCCGTGGCCTACCACACGCATATGACAGAAATCGGATAAGTTATGATTTGTCACATTGTGGTAATTATGATGTTCTCAGGAAACAGAATGGCTTCATTATGTTACCTGTCGAGCATGTTCAATGAAAATCCAGCTGATCCGCAGTAAGATCTATACTTTGAAACAAATTCTACCAAAAACCCAATGAGGAGACCAAGTGACCCGATTGCTAATACAATGATAATATTCGACGCCCTGCAAATTGATAGCAAGCCAATGTAAAGGTTTAGAAATAGTATCAAGGTGCTAATTATCATAACCATTAAGTCGAACATCTCAGATACCTAGTTGCCTTAGTTAAGGCCAATAAAGCTGTGAGAATGGCAACAACAGTGTGTATTGTCCTCTTAACTGCTTCATCAGCCGTGGATAAGTACACAAAGGTACCAACCACCGCCATGAAAGAGAGCCAGAAATCCATGAACTGAAGCAACAAAATTTAACATAATGTATAACCAAGTATAATTTCACACAGAAGATGACAATGATGCAGATAACAACTACCCGTACCTGTAAGACGTTGTAAGTTAACACACACCAGGTGCCTACATCGCATGCATGATACAGAGCGCTCGAGATTCCGCTAGATGTGAACAGAACCCACTCTGGATACTCCTGTTAAGAACATGAATTGTCAGATTTTAGATGGGAAAGAGGAATAAACAGAGCACTGAATTAAAAAAGTAAACCAAGAAAATTACGCGCTGCCGAAGAGCCCAGTAAGCTGGCAAAAGAGCCGCTGCATTCGATGCTATGAGAGCAATAGACTGAATGATATGTCCTGCATCAGGTTTTAAGCACATGAGTACAAAGAAAAGTTGTGAAGTTTCAAACACTAAGAAAGATTAAGATACCTTGGTGTGAAACAATTTCAATGCCACAGTCAAAGCCTCCATGGGTTCGGTCACAAGAACAAAAGCTGAAACGCAACACAAGAGTTGAAACATTCAAAATAATCTACTCTCCATATGTTTACAAATTTCGATGAAGTCGAGGTGGAAGGAACCTGTAGGATGTCAATCCACTGGCGTCAAAAGCATATCGGCAATTCCCATGAGACGAACACCTTCTCGGACATCTTTCAAGAGAAAGAGATACAAGAGTAGGTGGACCCTTAGAATCAGTGGCAGCAGTAGAGTCACTGAGCTGCCTTAACCCAAATGACCACGTTCCTTCTCGAGCATACAAGATATAGAAATCAACTTTTTCTTGGCTAGAATTATACAGCGAGAAGAACATTGAGCGGCTGGCACTTGTTCGATTCGCATAATAATAATCCCGGTCATCGACAGTGGGCAATCCACCAAATCTAAGATATACTTCATACTGTCTCGAGGAATCTGAAGTCAATCTGAAGTGGATATGCCCACCAGCACCTCCTTGAGGGATGTTCATAAGAAAATAAGTCCAAGTGCTAGTGTCTAAATCTGGAAGAGAGGAAACGTTGCTGAAAATGGGTTCGAGGGGGAACTCTGTGCTCGAGCCTAAAGGTGAAGCGTCATTAACCGGAAAATAATATGACTCAAAAGGTGTCAACGATCCTCTCCTCATAACTGCCTGCGTAAAAAATGTATCGTGTCAACGATCCTCTCCTCAATCTTTGATTTTGACATGCTCAAAAGTTGTTAGAGCAAATTACCTGAAGCATGTAGATTTGCTGCCCACAGTTTGGTCCTGCTTTTCCCTCGGGACACCCCAGCACTTTAACATTCATGGAAAAGCATACCTTAGAACTGGAATTTGTGCCCTGTACAAGCCTATTCTCCAGTCCGGGAAAACTAGCAACGATATACCATCGGCCAGCTTTGGGTTTGTTAATAACTAGAGGAACTTTGTGTATATTACCAGCGTAATCATGTAGAGTCTCTGAAGCAATAGCTCCAAAACGGGCGTAACACATGAGATAAGTTTCATTGGAATCTACTTTAACATTGGATGCCATAATAACTAAATGTTCCGCTATTCCATCTACATCTAGAGCATATGTCTTTGTTTCAACACCGGCCAGACAAGAACTAGGAACAGAATCTGAGCAAGAAACAACACTTCCTGTCTGGTTATCGAACCGAGAACACGAAAGCGGATAAATAGTCTGGTTGCAGGAAGGCCCCCACATGGTAGCGGTTTTACAACCTTACACACTAATGTTGGCACTAAACGAAAACGCCGAGGAGCGAACAATCTGTGAAGTATGTATCAGAGATGTAATATTAGAAAGGAAAAGATTTGAAAAATCATTGAAAAGCAAAATTATTCTAACACCCCATACCATCTTCCCCTGAGTCCTAGTAACCCCAATTCCGTTAAAAAGACCAACATACCAAGCTCCAGGAGATATCTGTAAGCAACAACATCAAACACGAAACTCAACTTTGGTTAAAATGTCCTAACTATCACACAAAGTTTTTTTGGGTAATTTCATAAGCTTACCTGTTCATTGGTCAGCCTCAATGATATATTCTTCTGCATAGGGTAACACTGTTGTGCAATCTCAACATCTTGAGCTCCTTCAAAAGATCCATTGAATAACCGTCCTAGCTCTACAGAACATTAAAAAGAAAAAAACTTTCTTTCTTAATTCACAAAAATAGTAACGTATGTGATCTCTTGAAGCAGAGAAAGAAGCATAAATAGATTACCTAAATCGTACCTAAGCCTTTCAGAGCATTGGTTGAGGCATCAGGCAGAGGAGGACTACCGTCTCTGAAGCATATAACAGGAAGAAGACTTTTCGAAATCTTAGATATGCTCTTTGCAGTCTACCAAACAAATTAAAAAAAAAACCAAAAAAATCCAAAATCAATCAATAAAGAGCAGTAATTCATTGAATTCCAAGGCAATCAAATCGAATCTGTTGAGCGGTAATCTATACTTACGATGTCTACATCAGATTCCATAGCTAAATTCAAGGATGAGAACCATGGAGGCAAATCAACTGTAACGGAATCAAACAGAGAGCATCATAAAACTCGTGAAGATTCTGATGATTATTGAAATGATAGGAAAAAAAGTATTGATCAGATTAAGAGACCTCTGATGTAACGAGTATCGTAGGGCCTGACTTGGGATTTTGGGTACCGGAAGCTCGAGACAGTGAAAAAGCTTCCATTACTGTCGTCCGACCCAGAATCTTGAAGAGAATTACAGATTGATACAGCCCATGAGAAGACGACGAGAGTTGTTAAACCCAGAACCGATATCTCCGCCATTGATAGATAGATTGGTGATAATTATTTTAGCTGAGAATTAAGGGGTTTATTAGACTATTAGTGTGGGTAGAAGAAGAAGCGCATCGTTCCAGAGAATTTTCGTCCTTCTTCGTCTTTTTCGACGAAATATTCTACATTTGTTCAATGCGGACTTTTAAAATACGAATTATTGCGACTTACTTTTCTTTCTTTCTTTTGTCAGTTTAAATCACGCGCCACGGGAAAGTGTACTAATTTCACGCGCGAATCGAACGGTTGTATGGTAATCGAGATTTTGGTGCAATCTCGAATATTGGCGCGTGGTATCGTCGAGATAGGATACTTTATTACGTGTTGGTCAGAGACAAGAGTCATACCTTGGACTTAATTTAATCATAGATAAAACAAAAAAAAACTCGGGGTTAATAATCAAATGTTGCCGTCTTTTTCCAACTATCTTATCTAATCTAATTTACTTATAAACCCTGTTATAAAATGTATATGTTTCTTCTTCAAAGTTTTGTAATTGAAATATGCCACTTTCTGCTTAAAACACCTTCAAAAAAACTAATACCACGTGTAACATATTTTTTGTTCAACATCTTGTAAAATTTCTTCAAAGAAAAGTAATATGAAAATGACTAAAACAAAGCCAACGGGCCTTTTTAAAACCAAAATCAAAACATAGAATAACAACAAAGTCATATAAAATTATGATAAACGGATCTGCTTAACAACAGATTCAACACCATGATCAAAAAGAAATCGCAAGCACTTGAATCCTCCACTCGCCGCATACGATTGTAAACGTATCTTCATGACCACACTCTTTGCAATCCTAAAAGCCCATTTGGTATTCATTGAGCAAATATGCCTATGATGCATCAATTTTTTCAGTTTACAGTTCACTGCTTACCCAATAGAGACGAGCCTGTCAAGCATTTGCATATCAACAGCTTTTTCCCTGGAAACCATTTTTGTCAATCGCCGCTGGTTTACTTCCAAGAGTTCTCAAGTAAAAAATTTGACATGAGAAATCAAAACATAAACATATATCTGTATCAGCAGCAAAGAAAGACAACTTACTTGGACCGAATATTATTCCCGCTAAGCTGAAGGAAACACTGGACGTCTTAAAAACAGGACAATCTAACGAAGTCCAAGTATGCCCTCACACTCACCATCCGTTACGCTTAAGGGACACAGCACCACAGCCAAATTAAGCAATATGACATCAGTACTGATCTTACATAACACAGTTATCAGAAAAAGTAAGAAGCATATGTCATTGACTAACGAAATGGGAATATGTAAAGAAATAAAAATCGTAATGGTAAAAGGAATGTTAACTAATACGTAGCAGTAACAATGTTATTAAGTTCTATCCACAGATGAGTATGATGCAGAAGATTGCTGATTGTGGATTTGCAAGGTTTTCTCATCACTTCCTTTGTTACTGAAATAATTGAGTGTATTGTGATGATTAGAGTTGTTCTTACATGGTTTCGTTTTGCTTTCCATGTATATATACTATCTAGGCCTAGGTAATTTGACTATGGGAGTTCATCTGATTAAATCTTCTACTATTTTCTGCACCTAATCAGATGTTCTTGTCATTCAGATGAGGAAAAGGTAGGAGACATATTCTGTTACAGACATGGCAAAAACATTTAACAGTTTGACATAAATCAGGATTTGCTGACCTTTAGATACAGTGCAGGCAAGTCTATATGTCGGTATCTCCTGCTTGTTATTGAAAAAGCGAAGACCTTGAGCAAACCCTTCGAGGCGCAACAAATCGAATGGGCAAATGCAGTTAGTTTCACCTGTTGGCATGAGACCAACATTATAAGACACAACTTATATAAGGCTAGACAAAAATTATAAAACTGAGTCGATCATTGCTAACTGATATGGGGCAGGCTTAATTTTACGTATTGGAGATCAATATGCACATCTTGCAATGCAATGAAAGATATGGTAAATATGGTTTGCTCTCACTTACGATTCATCCACATCTGGGTGATAAATCTTGTTAACAAATCCTACTGATGGAGATCTGTATGGATAAGCTTCAGGAAGTTCGACTTTTTATCTTCCATACACCTCCCTGATAAAGACCTTCAGAAACACACAACAAAAGAGGCACTTAAACTTTCTTTTTCTCACTTCAGATTCATAAGTGCTCTTATGACGATCCTATACACAATCTATAAAAAATTCAAGTGATCCCGATTCATCTGAAGTTGTCGACTAGTGCCAAGACCAAATCTACAAAGACCCATTTGTTTTCATTCAGGCATTTCAACAAGTAGCTTATAAGCAAAAATGCAGGAAAAAAAAACAAAGAGATTAATGGCAGAGTTTGGAGAAATTACTGTCAGTGGGTCCATGGAATGTCACATAGAACATCTGCAAATCGTCGTTGATTGTATCCACCTTGTAATCACTCATCATCCTGATCCAATCACAGAAAACAAATTATATGAAGAAGAAATCATCAACAGATCAAAAACCCAGGAAAAAAAAGGGGAAAGTTTGAAAGAGAAAAGAGCCAAATCGAGAGATAAATTCAATCAACTGGAAAATTGACCGACAATTTCATCATGTCCATCTCTCGGCGTTTGCTCGGCGAAGCCATGGCGATTCTCCGTTCTTCTTTATATAATCTGGTTAGAGAGAGAGAGAGAGAGAGAGAAGATTCGACAATGAAAGAAGAGAGGAAGAGAAATATAAGAAAAGATCAATGAAATGGGCATTGCCTTATATCATTTATCCCTTTCCAATTCATTTCTTACAAATTTGGGGAAAAAAATAAGAGACAAATGAAATAAGTTAACCTTTTATATTTAACTTTCTAAAATAGTTAATATGTCAAAGATTTGATTAACCAACATATCACACAAGTTCACAACAGGCCACAAAAAAATATTGGCCAAGCAACAAAATATATTATACTATTTTCTTACTTTTTTTTATGTCGTCAGTTATATTACATTGTTATATATATTCTTTTTTAGAAATGTTAATCTCATTAATAAAATCTTTCATTTTCAAATTCAAACACCAACGCACTACTCGATTTACCTTAAATTAAGAAGTGTGAGAAATTATTATTTTATCACTGCAACAATCAAATATAGGTTGTTTCCATATTTTTCTGTTTTGTTGATTATTTTATATAAATTAAATCTCTTAGCTTGAGTTTTTTTTTGGGGTGGGAGGGGGGGGAGGGTTTAATCCTCTTAGCTTAAATTCAAAAAACCGCCTCTGCACTTTTCGTCTCCTAAATTCCCACACACCGCCTCTCACTACTCCTCTCTCTCCATATCGCAGACCCTAGAATCACGGAAACAACATTCCTCTCTCCATATATCTCTCTCCAATTAGGGTTTTGAATCAAGTCGCCATGGGGAAGGGGAAGATAAGTTCGGCTTTTCTATTACTACTAGTGGCCACCACCGTGTTACTAGCGTCGGCGTCGGCAGGTTAGTATTTCTTATGAGCCGCAATTTTTTGTTAGACGAAGATTTTGGGATGAAATTGTTTTCCTATGATAAAAGTTCCTATAAATTTTGATTGGCAGTTATCATCGAAGACTGTGATGGTTCGTCTGAGACCTATTGTTCGAAGGAAAAAGAGAATCAAATGGTTCCTTATTTGGGCCATGGAAGAGAAGGAGTCCAAGCATTAGAGGAAGGATCTACTAGGCAGAGGTAATGTCATTGGTCGTACCTTTTGTTCTTGAGATGAGGGCCATGAAATGCTCTAATCTGAATAGTTTGATCCTTTTGTTATTGTAGCAGAGTTCTTGCTACTAGTAGAGATATGGGCCCGATGATTCCTAGAGCAAACCAGCGGCGATATGACTGCAATTTGGTGATAAATAAGCTGAGAGAAATGCTACAAACACCTCAAGAGGAAACGTTTAAAACTTTCTTGGCTCAGCTGGCTTCCAAATCACTACCAGATGCTAGCCACTGCTTGACTCTGGAGTATTATCTCCTTCCTGCACCAACGAGAGAGAACTCAAATGTTTACCTCTATGCTCTCTTCTCTGATAGTGTATTGGCTGCAGTCTTTGTCGTCAATTCACAGGTACCGATAAAAAAAAAATTACTAGAAAGATTCAAGAGAGTTGCAAACTTACAAGGCGTATTGCTTTTTTTTTTTTTGCTGCAGGATCACCCTGGGGCTGGTGACCTCAATTTCATATCCATCTTTCTCTCAGACCTTCCGGGTGACACGACATTTCAAGTATATTCATCTTACTCTCAAGATTTGAGGCAGGTCGAGTAAGCAGGAGAGAGGTCTGAGTTGGTTGAGTCCTGCCCAGTAAACCTCAAGCACCGGTACCTTAAGCACTTGAGAAGCTTTATCCCAAAGATGATCTTCCCAAAGTTAGCGAAAGTCCTATTTGTTCACAAGGATTTAGCTCCCTGGTGGTCAATAGATCCTATAGGGACCATGAATGGTGGTGGTGCATTAGGAACCTGCGGTGTCACCTTCCATCTGTTAGGCACATCAAAGAATTTTGGGAATACCTTCATCGATAAGGTAGAGTTATCAACTTATCATCATCACAATTCACAGCTGTACTGGTATTGAAAGATTGGAAATAAATAAGGTGTTGTGAATGGATGTTTCAGGGTTTTAACTGGAGAGTACAGGAAGCTCTGAGATATGTTCCATCTCTTTTCTCGAATGAGGCAAGTGCTAATTTGGCCAAGGAATTTAGCTTCTGTTCTTTTTATAATTGCTTATACTTACCAGCGTTTGAATTAGGCCTTTGGTGTTAGCAATGCCACAACATCCACGGAACTGCTACTGTTTGAGGAAGGTGATTAGTTTGAGTGTGAAGCTGATAGCATTGTGAAGCCTTCTGATGAGAAGTTTGAGTGTGAAGCTGATAGCATTGTGAAGCCTTCTGATGAGAAGTTGGAGCGTGAAGCTGATAGCATTGTGAAGCCTTCTGATGAGAAGTTGGAGTGTGAAGCTGATAGCATTGTGAAGCCTTCTGATCACATCTATCTGAAGCAAGTCCTCATCAATTCCGAGGCAACAGCGGTTAAAGAGATGGTCGAGTCTGCTTCTCGTGGACTAACAAGTGGGAATTCTCCCGTAAGGACAGGTGCGGGGGAGGGGGGAGCATACTTCATGAAAGCTGCATCGGGAACCGTGGGTGTGTTTAAGCCAGTGGACGAAGAGCCGCTGGCTGAAAACAACCCACCCCGCTCACCGCAGCATTCGCCTCCCCCAAACGGGGAAGGTATGAAGATCGGCACAAAAGTGGGCGAAGGTGCCTTGAGGGAAGTGGCCGCTTACCTATTGGATCATCCCAAAAGTGGACGCCGATTGGTGACTGGTGAAGCGAGAGGTTTTGCTGGTGTGCCTCCAACAACTATGGTTGAATGTCTGCATCCCGGTTTTAATCATCCCAAAGGAATCAAACCCAAGATTGGGTCGCTTCAGATGTTTTCCAAGAATGATGGCAGCTCTGACGAGATGGGTCCACGTGCATTTCCGGATGAGGAAGTTCACAAGATTTCTGTGCTAGATATTAGACTAGCCAACGCAGATAGGCATGGTGGGAACATTTTACTGAGCAAGGACGAAAACGGAGAGATTGTTTTGGTTCCGATCGATCATGGATACTGCTTGCCTGAAAGCGTAAGTTCTCCGCTCTCCTCTTTAGATTTTTCATCTTCTTCTATTACGACATTGATATTGCCATGAAACTGATTTTTGTTTTGTTTCTTGCAACAGTTTGAGGATTGCACGCTCGAGTGGCTTTACTGGCCACAAGCCGAGAAACCATACTCTCCCGAGACAGTGGACTACATAAGGGCACTTGACGCCAAGGAAGATATTCGTCTCCTGAAGTTCCACGGATGGAATATGCCAGAGGAAACAGCTCGAACCCTCAGAATATCGACAATGCTTCTGAAGAAAGGAGTCGAAAGAGGGTTAACAGCATATGAGATTGGAAGCATAATGTGCAGACTAACTCTGAGCGAAAAATCTCAATTGGAGAAGACTCTGAGCGAAAAATCTCAATTGGAGAAGATGGTGGAGAAAGCGGAAGAAGCAGGGGGACAAGCGATGCGGCATTTCTTGATGCTCTCTCTCGTACGATGGATGAGATGGTTCGCTAAGGAACCTGCTGGCTTTAGAGTTTTCCTGTGTGAATCGTTTTCTAAACTTGAAATTGAAACTTTGGTACATAATGGGGGCTCTGTTTAACCCTGTTTAGAGGGTTTACTCTGTTTTTTCACGGATCGGATCTGTTTTCTGACCCACCCAGATTTACGTTATCAATTGAGCGGGTTATATATAATTCACCCAGATTCTATAATAATAATAATCGTGTGGGCCAAAACGTTCTTCTCAGTTGAAGCCCATTCTATAAATCTTATTTAGAGTCACACATAGACCGAATATATACGATCCGCAATTTCGGAGGTGTTGTTATTGGTATATATACTAACTTACTTTTGAAAAACCATGGCATCTTATGATAAAATTCACATAATCGATTAGTGTGATTTAAAAAAAAAAACTTAATAAATAAAAATTGTGTGTGATCGTGAGCATTATTAGAAATTACTATAACAACTTATTAAGTTCAACAATCGAATAATTATAGAATTGCAGTATATTCTCAAAATCGAATAATTCGAATTCCATAAAATTATTATTTTTATTTAGTCAAATTTAGTTTCGTCAACAAAATATTCTAAAAAAAAAAATCTTACCTAATAATAAGAAGATTTTTAGAGAATCAATGCGTAAAATCAACCCACACTATAAATATCTCATTCTACCATGCTAACACATTTCATAGGGCCGTGTCAAGCCTATTAGAGACCTAAGGCTAGTTATATATATATATACTAGGTGATCGGTCCGCACGATGTGCGAACTATAAAAAAATTTATATGTTTAATATATAATTAATTTTATATATTGAAGTTGATCTATTTGTTCATAATTAATTATGTATTAATAATAACTTATATAAATATTTAATAAAAATTAACGATAAATCAAATGACAAAATGTTATAGATTTCAATAGAAATTGAATATAAAAAGCCATTAACCAAGATTTTAAAATACTTCTTTAGATAAAAAAACTGTAAATATGATAACTAAATAAACTGAAAGATATTAAAATATATAATAATTTATTTATTTTTTATGGTTTAACTTTTTTATAGACATAAATAATTGTAATATTAAAGTATTAATTAATTTTCTTATATATTATGTAAATGTTATATTTTTATGCATATACAATTTTATTGTTTAACAACAATCACACAAACGTTTCATATAGTTTTGTGTCTTTTGAAACTGGTTTATTTAAAAAAAAAATTTTAAGTAACATATAATTGTAAATATAAAAGTTATATTAAAAAATAATTACCCTACTTAATAAATTTGGCCTAAATATTGAGAAAAAAATTGGTGGCCTAACGCCGCCCTTTTTCAATATAAGCAAAGAACGGCTCATAGTTCAAACGTTTTCAGTTTATCAATATAGCACATATAGTAAACGTTAGTCCTATTTCTCATCTTTTTTTAATTATCTATTTTTCTTAATTATTTTTTTTGCTTTTAAAGATATAGCATACACATATGAATAAGAAGAAAGATGTATGCGAGAGATCAAATCAACTCATGGCCGTAGATCGAAGCACGGTGATGTTCAATATGCAGAACGGGAAGGAAGTGAATGAGGTAAAAAAAAACACAGAAACACACGTAATGCTGGAGCTTTGTTTATCAGATTAGTCGACATCTCACACTAGAATCAATCTCTTTGTTGGTGGATATTCAATTAGCTCAGGGAGTTCGTGCTGAGCCAGGAAGAGGCTTATGAGGTTAAGATAGGGAAACAAGAGTTTCGAAGACCTGGAGATCCTCCACTTGAAGACGTTGTTGACAAACTTCAAGCCGAGCAAAGCAAGGATGACGAAGTTGGTGATAGTAACAAGAATGAGCAAAGCAAGGATGATGAAGACAAGCAACATTGAACAACTTCGGCCCTGAAAGAGTGGGAAAACCAGACTCTATGGAAATTTGACACATTGCCAGACGGTCTACACGCTTGAGAGCGAATGGCACTTACTCGTCGTGATAAAGCAATCGATGCAAAGAAGATTGAAAAACCAGCTGTTATACATTTCAATGGACACATGAAACAGAGCTAGGGATAACCAAGTATCAGCCATGTTGGACAAAGTACATCAATATCAGTCATCCTTACATCTTTAGTTGCAGGTTGTTCGAGTGAAGAAGATTGCAAAACTGTGGATATAACCAGTTCAGGCCAGTAAACATAATAACAGATAAATCAAATTCTGCAAAGCAATGACAGGAAAAGCAGAATCTGAAGCTGCAATAGCAACGTCGTTTATAGTAGTAACAGCTTGGCTTGACCACACAGCTTCGATGATTCCATCTTTAATGCTATCAACTTTATCCAACCATTTCGCTGGTGCATAACTCATAAACCGACAATAAGACAATCCAAGACCCAACGCCCCCAAAAGTAACTGATATTGCCTCTCCAGAAGACGATCTATAAAAAAAATTCAAAGTTAATTCATACTAGTCAGAGCCATCAGGATTCAGAAATTGAGAAATAAAATTGAATATGACCTTAACGTTGTAAAGAAGATATTACTTCAAATACCACTATAATAAAATGCAAAATCTTTTCTTATATTATCGTTAACAAAGCATCAAGCAACAAAAATGCTGGAAACACCATCATATATCTTGTTCCTCTAACCCTCTTAGATAAAAAAAAACGGAGGTCCTCAAACCTTGTTCAAGACGGTGGGGAAGGGATCCGATAGAGCCAGCGCGGGAGAACAAACGTGGCATAGAGTGAATGGAGACCTTCCACAACCGTGGGTTTCCACTTTCCAGCAAAACTCAGGATGCCACCGTCGCTTCTACGTTCCAAGTTGCTGTGAAGGCCAAACTTGCCTTTGTGTAAGTTGGTAGATGCCAAACAGGAATCAATATAACTTTGGAGGTACACTGTGTTAGCATCAAAGGGGTTTATTGCCAGCGGAAAGTAATCGAACGGGGTCTTGGTACAAGGCAGAGATATCTCAGATAGTAATTGCCACTCCCCGCTTTTAAGCCTCCACACACGTAACCTATGCTCTAAACAACTCGCATCGGCGTTCATGTACATAAGAAACCCTTGAGAAGGTGTGCAAGCTCTTCTGAAAGTCGGTTGTTTTTCAGAGTCTGGGAAAAGTACAACTCGGTATTGATGATCAGATTCCGCGTAGAAATCATGGGAGACAACAACTTCTTCAGAGTTTAAGGTGCGTCCGAGCCAGTAAAGGTTTCCGTTCAAGCTAACGGGATCTAAGTGTACAAGATGGCGCAAAGGAATACGAGGATGGAGAGTTTTGGAACTCCACAAGCCTGTCTCAGATGAATACATGAGTAAATGTCGGAAATTACGCCTATTCACCAGAACAACCGTGTAACCTAAAAGGACGCCGTTTTCAATCCGTGTAGCGAGTCCAGAGGGTTTAAAGGACCTTAGAAGATCAACATAGGGCGGAGGAGGGATTTCAACACATTCTCGTGAAATCGGATTAGCCACATAGTAGGAATAGGAAAGTTTCAATTTGATCAGAATCAATCCGACATCGGTGTAAGACACGACTCTAATCCCGTCCTCTTTCTGGTGGTCTAGAAAAGACTCTTTCTGGTGGTTTAGAAAAGACGACAGGTAACAACCCAAAGATCGTGCAAGTCCCCAAATCTCGCATCCGTAGTGAGCCATCACATCGCTGTCAGATTCCCTGCACACGAGCGACCACGAAGAATGCGAGTGTTGATGGTGAGAAAGGAAAAGCTCGCGGACAAACGGCGATTCCACCACTGATTTCCACTCCTTGCAAACCAACTTGGAACTTGTCATGCTCTTCAGCGGTAATCTCGCAAGTATAGTTGCACATAGATCATCCGGCAACGAATTCATCATCCTGTTTTTCTCTGTAAAAACTGTGTAACTGGGCTAGATCGGACTAGGGTTTAATCTGCTTTTACACAGACCGGAAATTTGCCAGCCTCGCGTGTGTTAACCGACGTAGTTAAGGGTATTTATTTCTTGGGCCATTTTTTTTTTTTTCTATATTTTCATTTTACTAAATCCACAATCTTTGGGCCGCATTAGTGTTTGAGCCGTCTTATATTTTTTTATTAATAGTACGCATTAGACCTGGACATAAAAACCGGACTCGAAGAATCGAACCGAACCGATCCGAATTAAAAGGAACTGAATCGAACCGGAACCGACATAAATATCCGAATGGGTCCTATATTTTTATATCCGAAAATCCGAAACCGAACCGGAACCGAACCGGGAACCGAATGGATACGTTAAATACCCAAAATATAATTATATATCCAAAACATTTGTTGTATTTATATTTTAAATAACTTAAATACTCAAAATTGCAATTATAAACCAAATATATTAGTTATGTTTAGAACAAAATAACTAAAATACTCAGAATATTTGAAAATTTTTAGTTATATTTATCAAATTTTAATTATTTTAATTTTTTTAAAGATAATTTGGATATCCGAAACCGACCCGGACCCGAACGAAACCGAACCAAACCCGAACAAAAAAGAAAAATACCCGAATAGATTTTATTCTCTAGAACCGAAATACCCGAACCCGAAAAGAACGGATCCGAACCCGAACGGGTACCCGAATGTCCAGGCCTAGTACGCACAATTGGTATGCATCTCTCCCAAGAATATGGATGAAGACAGCCACTCCAAGGCAAGTCCGATTAAGTGAGAGAAACTCTGCTTAAGAGTTAGGAGACAAGTAACACAACTCAGCATAGCTGAATCGTAACTCACTCGTCTAAACTAAACAAAATATATGATCCATATACTTGAAGAAATTTATATAAAGAAAACTCAAGCTCTGCAAGTAGCTTAGATATATAGATATATAAATATATGTGTGTATCATCATCATAGCAATTTATTCAACCAAAATAATAAAATGAGCTTAGATTCAAAATAAAGGAACCAGAAATATATTAAAAAAAAAACAGAGACTCAAAAGGAATCCTCAAACATGTTTTTTTTTTTGTTGTCTCAGTGGTCAGGATTGAATTTGACAGACTCCTTGTAGATGAGCTCCTTAATGTGTTCTTCAGTGCAAGAAGGATGCTCGAAATCGAAGCTGAAAGGAGTCGAACAGACCGGTTCTTTGCTCACATCGTGGTGCGGTGATAGGTAAGCGTGGCCAAGAGCTTCATCCACTACACACACAACAGAAGCAGCAAATATGAAAACAAACAAAACCCAATTGATTAATCAAATACAAAAAAAAAAAAACCTCATGAATGTATTTTAAAGGATCTTTGTGTGTTTTGTTACCTGAGATGCGCCGGTTTGGATCAAAGATGAGCATTCTCTCCAGCAAGTCGATAGCAGTGGGGGGCATTTTCGGGAATCTAGCAGCAAACTGTTGTTTCGGGTATCGCGGAAGTTGCCTTACGTATCTTCTTGCGTTGTCACTGCGAAGGAAACCCAGACTCGAATTGTCCGGAGAACCTACAAGCTGATTTCAACAAAATATGGATTTTCAGACAAAAGGGGCAAAACTGAATCTTTTACTTTAATCTTCTTCTTTTTTTTTTTTTTTTTATAATACCTCTGTGATAAGCCTGAGCTGATGAACATAATCTTTTCCAGGAAACAAAGGTTGTCCCGTCATGATTTCGCCGAGTATGCAACCGACAGACCAAATATCGATAGCTGCTGTGTACTCTGAGCAGTTAAGCAGCAACTCGGGAGCTCTGTACCAACGGGTCACGACATATTCAGTCATGAAGTCTGTGTCTGAAGTTGTTCTCGCTAGCCCAAAATCACCGATCTTTAGCTCGTGTTTCGAGTTGAGTAGCACGTTGCTTGGCCTTAGATCACGATGTAATATGTTGGCCGAGTGCACGTACTTGAGCCCTCTTAAGAGCTGGTACACAAAGAACTGCAAAAGGACGAGAATCAAAATCGAATAAAGATCAGATCAGAGAGTTCCGTAGTTCCAGAAGATAAGATCAGACTTACGCGGCATTGATCAGGGCTTAAGGTTTGGTTAGAACGGAGGATTCTCTGAAGATCAGTGTCCATTAACTCATAGACAATGTAGACATCGTTGAAGATATCTCGTTGCGGAGGTCTTACAATATCTTTGATGGTTATGACCTGAAGAATCAAACCAAGGCTTGAAGATCAGATTAATTGAAGATTGAAAAAAAAAAAACAAAGAAACAGAGGAATCTTCTGTTTGCCTCGTCCTTGAAGATCAGGATAGATCTAGCAAAACAACTATTATTAGAGAAACTTAATATGAGAAATGCTGATTAAAGTTTACGTTCTCATGATCCATATGCCTGAGAAGCTTAATTTCGCGTAGAGCTCTCTTAGCATCGATAATGTTATCGAAAGCGTTACCGATCTTCTTAATTGCCACCTTCTCTCCAGTCACCGAGTTCACCGCAGCACTGAAACTCAAGAATCAAGAGCCTATGAACATTCAAAAGAAGAAGGCTTTTGATAATTTATCAGAAGAAGAATCAAAAGAACTTACCAGACAATACCGCAAGCGCCTCTACCAATGGGACGGATAGGAGGGACATACTTTCTGGAAACTTCAAAAAGCTGTCCATAGACGTTGTATTGAATATAGCGGCCTCCGTGTGTCGGTACAACTTTGATGCAATGATCGGTAGAACCAGAGCTTGATTCTCCAGACATGATGCAATGATCAGACCAAGAACCAGAGAGAGATCACGAAGAAGGGCTTTTGTTGAAGTTGAAGGTTCTCTCTGAAGAAGTCTCTTTAAGACACTTAATCCATGTGAAAAGAAAGAAGCTTTTTCAACTGTTAAAGATCTCTCAAGTGATCCGTGAATCTAAAGAGCATGAAAGATTACATACGTGTATGGTCACAAAAGGCAGAGTCACTCGTTAGCTCAATATTTGCATTGTTACTACTAATTGCACCATCTATGATTCAAAGCATGTATCCTTTCTGATCAGATTTGATCCTTTGATTGAAAATTGGTTCAGAAAGATGAGATATTTACTAAGAAAGCTGTGATTTTTTTCAAGCCAAACAGATGCATTATTGATTTTTATATTATATTGCAGAATCGAATTCAATACAGACAAGACCAACACACATTAAACCGAAGAGACAAGCTCAACATATGGGACTCGGGTAAAAAAAAAGGGACACACATTCAGAGACCTAAAGCTGCCTTTTGCAAGGGCTATACTTGTTTGTTTACCTCACTGTCTTAATCTACATCTTCCCCAACTGCATTGCCAGAGATTGAATCACTTGACCTAAGATTACAGAGCAACACATCGCGTCCGCTTAAAGTCATTTTGAAGAAACTGTCAACTTCCTCCAGTAAATGATCTAACCCTTGAGACAGTTTCTCAGCTTGTGTCCCCAATTCCATTACATATTCCTTAAAGGTTTCAACTCCGACAGGATCAACGCCATCTTGGATCATCGGGTATAGCTTCTCGACACTAGCATCAACGCTCTCCAGCTCTTTGAGAACAGTGGTTCTACCGGAAGACAACATGTCTCTGATCTCAGCATTTACAAGACTCTGCATATCGGTAAAGACCTTTGCCCACAATGGTTTTTCAGAGACGGGTAAATCGAAAAGATCCTTGGTGGAATCAGACCAGGCAGCGGTAAAAACACTGCAGATATAAACCGTTTGAACCTTGACACCATAAAAAGCCCGCATAAGAACCTTCCCTTTAGGCGAGTTCTTGACTTTAGGCAAGCTCAGAGATTTGACAAGACTGTCTAGAACCGAACGGCAGTTTTCAATTCTAGGGTTGTTTGCATTAACATGTTGCCTCCAGCTATCAAGCGAAGATCGAGCCTGGAGATACTTCTCACCGGAATCCGATTTTAAATTGTGCAGAACACACTTAAGGTAGAGATCTCCCTGGTTGAGGCGTGTCAGCTCCGAGCTAAAGGCGTTGCAGAGATCTAGTAACTTCACACTAATGTCGAGGTAAACATCAACCCATTTCCCTTCCCAATTAGAGACGGGAAGCTGGAGATCAGTGATGAGAGTGTTTATGTTATTATGAGTCTCGCAGAGTGACTCCATAGCTAGCTTCATCCACGATAAAGTGAGGATATCATCTTTGTTCTTCGGCATAAGTTTCTTTAGTCTCTCTGCCAAAAGTAACTCGAAGCCGTTCAATAGAGAAAGTAGCCATGGCGATAAATCTGAGCCCTTTGGCGATAACATCCGAAAGGGATTCCCAAATGGGAAGAAACCTCGTGGCGGCTCTTGTGGTCGGCTCATTTTGCTAGACACTGAAAATTGAAGAGATAATATTGAAACAATCATGTTGAGTAAATTAATCGTATAATCCAATTTGATTTCAATTCAAGGGTATATTACGGGTTCTTGCTTCAAAGAAGGGCTAATAGAGGAACAATCCAGCTTAGGAGTCTAAAAAAAGCTGACAGCTTTTGAGATCTTGAAGCTAAAACAAAATTTTCCATTTTGTTGTAGTTATGCAAAACCCACATGGAAACAAACCCCATAATCACTTGATGTAATTCATAATCTACCACTCGAATATGTCCAGAGCTTAGGAAAACAAAAAGTTTCGATCTTTCTAAATTCGATGAACCCTAGAAACTAATTATCCACACAAAATTCTACCAGCAAGAAAACCCACATAAGCAAGATCGACACAAACTCTACATCGAGCAGTAAAGTCTTAAACCTAAAACTAAATATGCAGAATTCGATTTTCAGAAGCACACACACAAAAAAGAGAGAGATATATGGCTGACAGAAAACTCAATTTCGAGGAATCTTACCGTTTTAAGTTGCTGGAGATGAAGAAATCACAAGGAAAGTGTCGTGGAAATGATCTTCTAATGCTTCATTGAATTTTGGGAGTCGGTTTGGCTGAGAAAAATTTATGGCGGAGGTCCGTCGTCAGTTTATAAGGATAAAGTCACGGCCTGTCACATAAAACATAGTCACAAACTTACAAGTGTACGATTATGAATGGTGGTTACGTTTGATTTTTTCACAGCTCTGTGCATGAAATTAAAAACTCTTATAAAAAGTGGACGGCTAAATACTTTTTTATCGAAAGGCCAAAACGAGACGATTTCGTGGGATTATAAAAAAGTCATTAGCTTTAAGTCTTTGTTTATTTTAATTATAAAGCCAAATCTAACGGCTACAAATTATATAATACCACGCTCTACAGACTCCTGTTTTTGATTAGTTATAAAATTCATTAAAAACTTTAAAGATTTACTCGAATTAATTTTTAGGAATCAATATGTATATTTTTAAAACAGTTTGCTTAACAAATGTCAGAATAAAAAAAAATAGTAAATAATTTATACGTGGATTATGATCAAGACATAAATTTTAAAATTAACGAATTCCTTATTGCGTAAATGGGCCGAAAAGTCCAATGACAGCTGTCGTGATGTTGGAGCCCCACAATAAACAAACACACCGTCCGCAAAAGTATGGACCCCACACACTTTATTGACTCACATCCGACAAGGACTAATAGGCCATAAGGTTTTAAAGCCCAATAAGGACTTAAAGGAGAGAAATGGGCCCAAAAAGGTTGAGAAACCCTCTGATAGAAAGACAGGGTCTCTCTGTAAATGTCGAATCCCTCGAGGAACTGATAACGGCGACGATGTCTCCCGGAGCTGAATTGCGGCCATACAATGCTACGATACGATTGCTGCATTTCAATTTGCCCTTACACGGCGAAACAACCTTCGTTCCTTAGGGCAGAGCACCGTATTTCCTCCAATCTCTCCTCTGGTCGCATTACCCTTCGCGGTGGTGGTGGTGCCGCCTCCGCCTCCGTCTCCTCCTCCCGCCCCCGTGATCTTGTTTTCGTCGTAAACCCTCAAGGTGTGTTTTCCCTCTTACTCTCTGGACGAAGAAATGACTGAGATTTGGATTAATTGGATTCAAAAATGATGCTTTTACATATTAGAAGCAATCTCGAGGTGGAATTGGGGTGGTTCAGTAGCGATAGAATTTGACTTCGTTTTAGGGTTTATCTTGTTAAATTAGGTGCTAATGGTAGAACAGCTAAGGAATGGAAGAAGTTGCTTCCTTACCTACGATCCCGTCTTGGTAAAGACTGTAATGTGAGTTTTTGATTCGGCTATCTCCTCTTGCTTACTTGAGTTTCTTTTTATTTCTAATGAGAAGGATTTTTTTCCCGGCTTCTTGTTTGTTTACTCCAGATAAGCGAATCTTTAACATCGGGTCCTTCTCATGCCATTGACATTACAAGAGAGGTAAGCGGCAGTGAGAGTTCTAGATCACTTCGATGGGTTCCGTATTCTCTGATCATTTGTTGCTTCTATCAGGCTATTAGGGATGGCGCAGATGCTGTAATTGCGGTAGGAGGTGATGGAACACTGCATGAGGTAGGAATTGATGAAAATCTTTGGTTGCTGGAACTGAGCTCTTGAGAAATCTCATTCTCTTATCATTTTAATTCACAGGTTGTAAATGGTTTCTTTTGGGAGGGGAAACCTGTCGGTAATCTCAACGGCGAAGCTAGTCATTCGGCTGCACTTGGTGTGAGTAGCTTGAACTGACTTTCTTACTTGCTTTTGTGTATATCTCTTGCGGAGTTACAGCTTACAATTTAAGTCCATCTTTCCTTTTTGCAGCTGATTCCCTTAGGTACTGGCTTGGATTTTGCTAGAACATTTGGTTGGTTAGTTTCCGCAACTTCTGTTTGATGTGATTTGTTTTTGTAAGTTATGTTGAGCCAATCTTGAGTATATTCTGCGTTTTGTTAGGAAAAATGATCCTTGTGAAGCGGTGGAGCGCATTGCTAAAGGTTCGTCACTGAATCCATTCGAGGAGTTAGGACTTGGCAACATATGTGTAACTATGTCTCATATAATATCACATAACCTCCAACTTTTCAGGGATACGATCCCGGGTTGATGTCGGTGTTATTGACCATGAAGGAAGGGATTTGCATTACTTCATTAACGTTGCTGATGTTCATTTGTAAGATTTCCCGGGTGATTATCTTTCTTATTGATCGTTAATGATGCGGTTGTAAATCTCTATTTTTCTTTTGTTGCTCATCACTTGCAGGAGCGCAAAGGCAGGTTTTTACGCATCAAAGTACAAGAAATTTGGAAACTTGTGCTATGTAATTGGTGCCCTACAAGCTTTTATGGGTCATCATAACCGAGATATGAGAATCAGGGTAAGCAATGATTTCTGCAAAATCCCTTCTTTCACCATAGCAAGTAACTTGAAAGCATTTGTGTTATATTCTCAGGTCAATGGAGGTGAATGGGAAGTATATCCTCAAGTCACCGCTCTCTGCGTTGGAAACGCTAAATACTTTGGTGGAGGAATGAAAATCACTCCCAACGCCGTCCCTGGAAATGGAAACCTTGAGGTGCAAACAATTCGTATGTTAGATCTCAAAATCATATGCTGTAAATGTGATAGCTTTTGACCTTCATACACACTTTTCTGCAGGTTGTGGTTCTTCAAGACTTCAAATGGTACGATTTCATACTGAAACTTCATAAGCTATACAATGGGACGCATCTCTCGGTTAACAATGTGAGCTCAAGAAGGTCAGATTTTTCTTCGGTTTTCTCAAACACTTTCCTTCTGTAAATGTCCTTAGCACTAGAAAAATCACTTATCTTTAAGCGGGTTTTCTTGTAGTGTACAAAGTATCGAAGTTCAAGAGATTTCAGACAGTGGAAGTATCTATGTTCAGTCTGATGGAGAACATCTTGGATTTCTACCTAGAAAGTTTCGGGTTTTACCCGGTGCCATCGACATGATTAGCTGATCAAAAACCGCACCTGCCAAGAATGTGTAGAAGAAGACTCATACATCTATACTCAATTTTGTTTCAAATCAACTTTTTAATTTTTTTTGTCTGTATAAGGAGATTCTTCTTCTGAAACCATTAAAATTTGATTCATTGTTTAACGAACCAGAATTGTGCCTCGTGTTGTGTTGTTACTATCACTATTTTTGTGTGGTCTCTGTTAACCACAAATAGAATACTTTTTTTTTAACTAAAACTCGCCGTTTCCTTGATCAATTACACTTGAAGCCAAAAAAAATGGTATCTTCTCTTTCCTTTCATTCCATCACCACCGTCAAGCCCAGCTTCTCCGGCGATGGTGGCCGTTCAATTTCCCGGCGTAGTCGCCGATTCGAAGCAACTGGAGTGAGTTGCAGAGGACAGAATCCTACTAAGGAGCCACAGACAAGTAAAGGAGCAGAGCCTGAGAATGTTCTACTCAAAATCGCTTGGTACGGATCCGAGCTACTCGGAATCGCTGCTTCCGTTTTCCGATCACCGGCGTCTCCTCCTCCTCCGAATGTGTCAGGCTTTGAGGTTCCGGTTGATTGTTCGGGACGAGCCGTTCGTGTAGCCGTCGTGGACTCGATCAAACAAGACTTCAAGCGATCGTATTTCGTCACAGGTCAGTGAAAAAAAAAAACATCCAAATCAGGATCTGGGTTTCGTTTCTTTTGTCTAAATCGGAATCCGGGATTTTCTTCTTGTGATGTTTCTTTCAGGGAACTTGACGCCGGAGGTTTATGAGGACAAGTGTGAATTCGCCGATCCTGCTGGTTCCTTCAAGGGTCTTACTCGTTTCAAAAGGAACTGTACTAATTTCGGATCCCTGATCGAGAAATCGAATATGAAGCTCATGAAATGGGAGAACTTCGAGGTACGGTCATTTATAAAAATATGATTTTTTTTTACAGGGAAAAACTATTGTCTTTAATTTTCATCGCCGGAGCTCCGTCGTGGTTTTGCAGGATAAAGGAGTCGGACATTGGAAATTTAGCTGTGTCATGTCGTTTCCATGGAAACCCATTCTTTCAGGTATTTATCACAACCTTAAAGTTTCATATTTGTGTAAAAAGCAGATGGTTTGGATAACGTTTGAAACTTTTATGGCAAGTCTTCAATGATTAATCAAAACAACAGAGTATTCAGCCAAAAAAAAAAAAAAAAAAGACAACAGAGCAAAACTTTTATTTCTTCTTACGGAAATTCATGAGAAAGAAATTCTACTTTTATACAGCAACTGGTTACACGGAGTATTATTTTGACACAGATTCCGGGAAAATTTGCAGGTAAAAGATTACTTATGAGCTCATAAATATCAAATGCATAATATCTCTTTCAACTTTGGAAAACTTGGTTCACATATCTTGATAAATGGGTTTATGCAGACACGTGGAGCATTGGAATGTTCCTAAGATTGCTCTGTTTAAGCAACTTCTGAGACCCAGCCGTGGGGATTAATGGGGACACAAAACTAGCCCGATCGAAGAATGATGATGTATATTTTAGATTGGGTTTTTAAAACAGTAAATATATAAATGAATTTCCTTCTGAAACTATACTGTATACATCTTTGATGAATCTATCGAAAAGGCATGCATTAGCTTTAAAAAATGCGATCACAAAGAAATGAATTTTGCATATTGAAAATAAAGACAGGTACTACATCCTATCATGATAAGAGTAACGCATGAAGTTCTTCGGTTGGAGAAGCGATCATGACCACGTCTTAAGAGTTAAGACCAAGGTACATCCTTCTCGGTTGGAGAAGCGACAGAGTAACCCTGCATGAACTTCTTCAGCACCTTCGATTCACCAATGTCTGGGAGCAGCTTCATTAGAACTTCCATGGTTATGTGATTTGGTTCACAAGAATGTTCAACCATCTCATCCATTAGTTTAAGCACTGTCTCAAGTTGGTTCTTGTCCTTGAGAATCTTTAAGAA
Organism: Alliaria petiolata; assembly: GCA_020283515.1. Taxonomy (NCBI): domain Eukaryota; kingdom Viridiplantae; phylum Streptophyta; class Magnoliopsida; order Brassicales; family Brassicaceae; genus Alliaria; species Alliaria petiolata. The sequence goes on along the minus strand of JAHZTW010000002.1, from coordinate 121,173,123 downwards.
AGCATTGTACGTTTCCACGTTTGGTCTCACCCTTTTCTTCATCATATCTTCTTTCAGAGCGAGCGCTTGTTCCAGGTTCCCTATCTTGCACAAGCCGTTAATGAGAATGTTGTATATCACTGTGTTTGGGAAGACCTTCGATTGCGAGCCCATGTCATTAAAGAGCTTCAATGCTTCGTTCATTTTCCCAGACGAGCAATAAGCTTGGATTATTGCACCATATGTCACAACATTTGGAAAAAAACCATCTTCTCTCATCTTCTCCATCATCCTATGAACACTTTCAAAGTCCTTGAGTTTGCCGAAATAGGAAATGAGAGTGTTGTAAGTGATTGAATCAGGCTTCATACCTGCTCCCTCCATATCGGTTAACATCTCATAGACTTCATCTGCCTTATTCTTATCACAAAACAATCCAATGAGCATGTTATAAGCCACCAAGTCCAGAGAGAATCCTGCTTGTTTCAGTTTCTCCACCATTTTAAGGGCATCGTGGTCTCGTCTAGCTTGGCACAAACCAGAGATCAAAGCGTAATATATCTTAGCGTCAGGAGGGCATCCAGCTTCAACCATTTGGTCAAACCAATGCATAGCCTTCTCAATGTTATTGACGTTGCAATAAGCATTAATTAATGTCATATAAGTAACCACATTCCTTTTCAAGCCTTCCTTTTCCATATCAATTAAGAAAGAAACCGCACTGCTCACTCCGCCATGCCTGCAAATTCCCTTAATCATTGTATTAACAGTAACCACATCCGGTTTAATCCCTTCCTCCTTCATTCGAGAAAAAGCTGATTTGGCCGTGTCAAGCTGTCCAGCTCTGCAATACCCATCAACCAAGCAATTGTAAGTTCTTGCATTAGGCACACAATCCTTTTCCATTTTCATCTTCACCAACCACTCCTCTGCTTCTTTTAATCTCCCTACCTTGCAGAGGCTGTTGATAAGGGTATTAAAATGGATCTCATCAGCTTTGATAACGTTTCCATCATCACTCTGCCTTCCACGCATCTGTTCAAATACATCCAAGGCCTCATCGACTCTCCGTGACTTACACAAGGAGTTAATGAGAATCCCCAAAGTCACTGAATTAGCTTGAATGCCCATCTCGTCCATCTCTGCAGCGACAGCTTTCATTCTACCAATATCCATATTCCGTCCTAATGATGTCAAAAGCGCATTGAATGGACCCGTTTCCAGGGGAGCTTTCAATTTCATCAGCTCGCTCAAACTTTCCCAAGCTACATTGGTTTGACCATTCTTGCACAGAGTAGTGATAAACCGAGTCAACCAAACACTGTTTGGGGACAAGCCACGATCGCCAAATCTCAAAACCAACTGTATAATCTCCTCGTCTGCCACACGCCTTCTCTTTGGGTTACCCTTCGAAACCCAGCCGTGGAAAACAATATCCACCGTTGATTCATTTGGCGGGAAAATGGATTCTTTTTCAAGCATTTCGTCGAGCACCTTCAACGCATCATCCACAAGACCACCTTGAAGAAGAACGTCGATGAAAACGTTACGTACGTGCGTGTTCTTCACGTCCGGGTCGAGTTCTTTGTATACAAGAACCGAATGATTCACCATTCCAAGACGTCCAAACCAACGGATGAGGAATTTGGCGGCATTGAAAGTAAGCGGGACTTTCTTCTCTTTGGCAGTCTCGTAAAGTTGTACAAGTTTATCCCGCGAGTCGGGTTGCTTGCAAGCGAATTCGATAACCGACTGAAACGCAACGGAGAGAGATTCATCGCGGTGTTTCAGAGACTGAGATTTCTCGTTCAGGTATTCGAAGAAGGACACTGCCAACGAGTATGAACCCAATCGCCGCGTGATTTGAGTAAACACTCGAGGAGAAAAATAAGACGAAGATACAAGGAGAGAATCAAGGGGTTCGCAGGACGCCCAATCATGTTTCGGAGTTTCCCGAAGATGCTCCAAAAATTCCCCTGCCACTGATTCCTCACAATCCCATTTAATCACCGTGGTTGGATCAGATTCAGAAGAAAAGCGGCGAAGAAGTAGTGGATGATCGAGCAGATAAAAGAACTTCCGGCGCCGGTAAACGGAGGAAAGCACATTATTCATCGTCGAGGATGACGACGAAGAAGAAAAAGAAGAAGAACTTATTTATGAGTTTTAAAATGGCCTTTTAACGTGATGGGCCTTTGAAAGTATTAATTAGGCCCAATAACAACATTAGAAGAAAGATGTATAATTGTTTGAAATTAGGATTCCTTGAAATTATTGTACTAGAAGAGCATTGTTGTTTTCATTCCCTCAAGAGATGGTGACTCTGAAGGCGGCTCCATCTTCTCGGCTGCTGAAGCTGCGGCTGAAGCAGCCTTGTCTAAGCCAAGATTCTGCAACTCAGTTAAGAACCCGCCGAGCTCGCTTGTCGTGATCTTGTAAGGACTATAAGACGAAGCTGGAAACAAGTTTTTAGAGACTTCTTCTTTGTAATCCATCAAGGCTTTGTTGATCACTTCTCCTACTTTAGCATACTGCTTGCAAAACTTTGGAGTAACCTGTGAAATTAAAGAAGATGAAAAAAAAGAAAAGAAAAGGGAACTAACGTTGAAAAACTAAGAAACAACAACATAATTGGGTTGGGTGATGAGATGACCTTAGCGTGATGTGGATGTTGCATCATACCCAGAAGATCATGGTAGACTAAACCCTGCGTTTTCAAGAAAACAACTAACAGATATATATAAGAAGTACATACAATTTGGCACTTGACCGAAACTAGAAGAAGCAACTTGTCAGACGAAACCACCTGTCCACTGCAGAAAGGACCAGCCCCAACGCCAATGGTTGGAATATTGAGGGCAGAGGTGGCAGCAGCAGCTACGGGAGGCGGGACACATTCTAGAACAACCGAGAAACATCCAGCTTCTTGTAAAGCCATCGCAGACTCAACAACCTTAACAGCACTAGCTATGTTTCTGCCTTGTGCTCTGAAACCACCGAGAACGCTGATGGACTGAGGAGTTAGACCCACATGGCCGATAACCGCAATTCCCGCATCAACAATGGCTTTTGCAGCAGTGATCCTAGAAGCTGATCCTCCTTCCAGCTTAATCGCATCCATTCCTCCTTCTTTTAATACTCTAACCGCAGTATCAACCGCCTGGAGTGGACCCATCATTTAAAACTTAGAACATCGTTGTCCATCCATTAATGAATCATTTATTGATTACACATGCAATGACACAGATTCAATATCATTTAATTTCTAGATTTTTTCATCAAGAATCCAATTATCTAGACAAAGATATGTAATTAGTTTTTTTTTTTGGTTAAATGAAGAAACTAATTACATAAGCCACAGTGCTAAGCAGATGAAGGGGATTATTAGAAAATGTGGATGCCTTCAGATGAGTAAAGAGATTCAATTTGTGATCATTAGTTACCTGAGTGGTGCTTGATTCGTAAGTACCGAATGGCAAGTCACCAACTAGGAGAGGCCTTTTCGCGCCACGAGCAACGGCACGACAATGGACAAGCATCTCGTCTAAGGAGATAGGAAGGGTTGTGTCGTGACCATGCACAACCATGGAAGCTGAGTCACCGACAAGACAAACATCGATCCCAGCGGCGTCTAAGTGAACAGCTGATGTGTAATCGTAGGCAGTTACGAGGGTGATGGGCTCTCCTTTCCGGTGTTTTTGCCTGATATGCGTTAGCGTCACTCTTTGGTTTGGGTTTTGCGGCTTTGGTCCCCCGTAGACGGTGCTTTCCGGTAGGTTACTCATGAAACGGAGGGAGATGGCCTTGGAGATGCGAGAGCAATTCCTGGTGAGTGAGGAAGCCATTGTTTGTGACGACGAATCTACACTCTGTGTGTTTATGTGATGTTTACAAGAACAAGGAACTCTTTAAAAACGTGTCAACAAATCATAGTGAATCTAGTGATATTTGATAGATTCTGGCAAGTGGAGATTCAGTAGTGGGTTTCAGTATTACACACACAACATGTCAACAAATCATAGTGAATCTAGTGATATTTGATAGCTTTCCATATTTTGTATACGTGAATCTAGTGATATTTAATAGCTTTCAGTATTTTGTATTCAAGATATTTAGTTTTCAAATTATAGCAAAATCCGTTGTAGTCTAGCTGGTTAGGATACTCGGCTCTCACCCGAGAGACCCGGGTTCGAGTCCCGGCAACGGAGCTTTTTTTTATAGTATTTATTTGAGAAAACTAACCGGATTCTGGTTCAGTAAACCAAGAACTTTCCCCATCCCGGGGAGAAAAACCCTCAAATCAATCGCCGACGTTCTCTCTCTGTTCGATCTCTTATCGACCTTTCCGTTGCAAAGTCGAATCCTTTTTTTTTTTGTTTTCTATTATCATTTGAGATTGAGAAATGCAGAGATTGAGATCTCGGTTACTAGTTAGGCCTCTCTTGGAGAGCAGCCGAGGGTTTAGCACGAGCTCCGATAAGATCGTAGCATCGGTGCTTTTTGAGAGATTGCGCGTTGTGATACCCAAACCGGATCCTGCTGTTTACACTTTTCAGGAGTTCAAGTAAAGCCTTCTCCTTTTCTTTTCTTCTCGTGTGTTGTATCATTATGCGATTCAAAGAATGCTTTTTATGTAGCTCGATATCGATTGTTAGGTGGCGGAATCAAATAGGATTTTGAGTCATTGAGCAGTGAACTCTTGATCTCATATAATGAATAAGGGTTTAAAGTGGATTAGCGTGTCTTGAATTTTACACTCTGGTCTCCTGTTGGTTGGATTTGTTTTTATCTTATGGAATGTGAAAACCTTAGCTTTTGGGTACTTGGTTTTTGTTGCTCTATTGCAGATTCAATTGGCAACAGCAGTTTCGCCGTAGATACCCAGATGAGTTCTTGGACATAGCTAAGAACAGGTAATTGCTTACCTACTTTTACATGTAATGTAGATATTGTACCACTTTAAAAGTTTCTGCCTTTTTCAATCTTCTCTGATATCATGATGTGTCCAGAGCTTAAATAGCTCAAAGGTTTCTTGTCTTCGTGAACTGTTTTCTGTTATAGAATTGTTATATGCTAATAGCCATAGATATGTAATGGAGGTTCTGTAACCATTTCTGGCTCACTTTAAAATTTGCTCAAAGTGTAGTGAAGCGTCCGTGAAAAAATTCATTTCATCTTTGGTTGAATTTTTTGATATGTGAATACAGAGCCAAGGGTGAATACCAAATGGACTATGTACCTGCTCCTAGAATTACAGAGGCTGACAAGAATAACGATAGGAAGTAAGTTGTTCGCACCGACATGGATTGTTGTGTTCTCTTTCGCTGGTGATTGATATTCTACTCTTGGAAACTGCTCTGCTTAAGCAGGTCATTATATAGAGCTCTTGACAAAAAGTTGTATCTTCTCATCTTCGGCAAGCCGTTTGGAGCTACTGGTGACAAACCTGTCTGGCATTTCCCTGAAAAGGTCTACGATTCTGAGCCAACTCTTCGCAAGGTGATGATGGTTTATTGCATCATTTCAATCCATAGCACCATCAAATTTTCGTTTCTGGGCTTATTGGTGTTATGTAAATTCGGTATTTGCAGTGCGCGGAATCTGCTCTGAAGTCAGTCTTAGGAGACTTGACTCACACATACTTTGTTGGAAATGCTCCAATGGCCCACATGGTTATACAACCTACGGAAGAAACACCTGATTTGCTATCTTACAAGGTAACAACAAAGCTCGAGAAGGAAAACAAAAACAAAAAAAAAGGCTCATGGATTATTCGATTTGACTGATTCTTGAATTCTTCTTCTTTTTGTTGTTGTGTAGAGGTTCTTCTTCAAATGCAGTGTAGTAGCAGCATCGAAATACAACATAAGTAACTGCGAGGATTTTGTGTGGGTAACAAAAGATGAGCTCTTGGAAACCTTCCCTGACCAAGCTGAATTCTTCAACAAGATGATCATTAGCTGAGTGTCACCCACACAATACAAAAAAACTCCTATTTTAAATCCGTCCTTCTTCAACACTGTTCTTTGAACAGTTCTTTCTAGTTTTAGACATTCAATTTAAACATGTGTGTGGAAGTCACTGTAATAACCAGACCTTTTTTTTTAGCTACACACGTGTGAGGTGACGTGAAGGAATTTTTGGTTGTTGATCTGATGAAGTAGTTGAATGTAGTTGGCTTCTTTCTCAACCTTTTTATTATTCTCTCCAATANCTGCTTTGAAGTCAGTCTTAGGAGACTTGACTCACACATACTTTGTTGGAAATGCTCCAATGGCCCACATGGTTATACAACCTACGGAAGAAACACCTGATTTGCTATCTTACAAGGTAACAACAAAGCTCGAGAAGGAAAACAAAAACAAAAAAAAAGGCTCATGGATTATTCGATTTGACTGATTCTTGAATTCTTCTTCTTTTTGTTGTTGTGTAGAGGTTCTTCTTCAAATGCAGTGTAGTAGCAGCATCGAAATACAACATAAGTAACTGCGAGGATTTTGTGTGGGTAACCAAAGATGAGCTCTTGGAAACCTTCCCTGAGCAAGCTGAATTCTTCAACAAGATGATCATTAGCTGAGAGTCACCCACACAATACAAAAAAAAAACTCCTATTTTAAATCCTTTCTTCTTCAACACTGTTCTTTGAACAGATCTTTCTGGTTTTAGACAGTCAATTTAAACATGTGTGTGGAAGTCACTGTAATAACCAGACCAAACCATGTCTTTGGTTTAATTTTTTTTCGTTTAGCTACACGTGTGAGGTGACGTGAAGGAATTTTTGGTTGTTGATCTGATGAAGTAGTTGAATGTAGTTGGCTTCTTTCTCAACCTTTTTATTATTCTCTCCAATACATCTCACATGAAGGATTCTCTCAAACACATGCAACAGACTGATCTTGAGAAGACATCACATTCATTAGTTCATCCCATGTCTTCAATCGACGGCTACGATTCGTCTCATGGTGTGAAACATACGAACAATCCAAATGGACTGTTAACAGTAACACCAGAGGAGAAGGCGATGAAAAACCCGCGGTTTTCATTTCGCACAAAGAGTGATGAAGATATACTCGATGATGGTTATAGATGGAGAAAGTATGGCCAGAAATCTGTCAAGAACGGCTTGTATCCCAGGTAATATTTTGACAGTAAAAGATCTGATGAAATTGTTAAAACTGTTTTGGTTACACAAGTTACTGACACTTATGGTCACATGAAATCGAAATTCAAAACCGAGATGGATCAAAAGGAGCTATTATAGATGCACACGACACATGTGTAACGTGAAGAAGCAAGTTCAGAGGTTGTCGAAGGAAACGAGCATTGTGGAGACAACTTACGAAGGAATCCATAACCATCCTTGTGAGGAGATTATGCAAACCCTAAGTCCTCTTCTTCACCACATGCAGTTCCTCTCTAACTTCACCTGATTTATTATATATATTACATACTTTGTATATGTGTGTTTATAACATTATATATCAACGATTCAACGTTCCACGAATATCACAACGAATAAAAGCCTTGTAATCATATATGTCAGTCGTATGTTTATAGTTTCAATCTCATTTTGATTCTATATCAACTTTAATCACAGTTTTTTATTTACACAATGAAGACATGCCAAATCATTACAGTGTATTACATGATTTAATTTCTTTGAAGTTTGATCTTTATCCTTAAATATAGGCGCGGAAAAAACAGAGGCTAACAAGTACTATTGACGAAGCCGGAGCCACAAAGTGAGCCAATATATACGGATTAGCGCGAATTAGTAGAAGAAAATATATATATGCACGTTGATCTTTTTTTCCATAAATCCACCGACCACGCAAATGCAATCAACAGAAAAGCAAAGTCTTACGTCTAAATATTTCTCAAACCATATTTTAAAATTAGGGAAATATGTTTTGACTGAATATATTTGTATAAAGAGAAAATCTTATATTTCCTCTTTTTAGGATTATCGCGATCGTTTGCCAACAAAAGAAATGTTTAGAAAAATAGTACTAGTCGACATGTGTATTAAAGATCTTATAAAAGTTAATAAGTTTTTATAATTTAAAGTCTATTATAAGAAAAGGAAAAAAAAACAGTCCTAATAGCAAAACAATTGCTAATTTATGTCTTTTAGGATATTACTTCATATCTTTTAAATAGGATTTTCTCCTTTTTTTAAAAAAAAAAGGACAAGCAAAGAAGTAAGAACGCACGTTATGACCATGATGCTCCAAACCAAAACAAACGGATCTTTCCTTAGAATATGGCATAATGGTGTTTGTATTTTAGACTTTTAGTCCTTTATTACAATTAAAGAAAAGGTTAATTTGTTCCTTTTAACAACAAACTATAGAATAATGTCACGCTCCGGCAATTAAGGTATTCATAATCCTTAAAAAGAAACAAATATATATAGTCAACAGAGCCAGAGATTAGAGAGAAAGAGAGAGTCTGAACATTTTGAGGTAAGTAATTGGAAGATTTTACTTTTTTGTAAGAAAGAGAGAGAGAGAGAGAGAGAGAGAGCGAGAGAATGGCATCATCGGAGCAAAAGGTGGTAGAAGAAAACGGGTCGGTGATTTCAGGCTTGTTGGATAAAGCCAAAGGTTTCTTCGCGGAGAAGCTGGCGAATATTCCGACGCCCGAAGCAACCGTGGACAACGTCGATTTCAAAGGCGTGACACGTCAAGGAGTCGATTATCACGCCAAGGTTTCCGTCAAGAATCCTTATTCTCAATCGATCCCCATTTGCCAGATCTCTTACATCCTCAAGAGTGCCACAAGGTTTTTTTTTCCTCTTCTCATTTTTCTCTCTCTTCTTTTCGTTTTATTAATTTATAATTTGTGTGCCTTCCGATTGACACCAACCCTTCATCGAACGAATGAAATTGATTTTGTTCACGTGTATCTAGCAAAAAAAAAAAAAAAATTGAAAATCAAGGATTGTACGTACACTTGTTAATACACAAAATTTTGATATGATCCGTATACTGGATCTAGCTTAATATATGTGTCACATATAATATATATCTTTAATGTCTAATTTTGAGAATCTGTAGGATATCATTTTCGTTAGGTATATTGTGCACATGCTACTTATATCAATGCAACGAAACGATATATAGATCGTCTCAGATTTGTTGTATTTTGAGTAATTAATAGCTTAGATAACATTATCATCATACACAACTAGTTTTAACGTTACGCACGCGTCGTGTGAGTAATTGATAATGTTAATGCTTGCGTAGGACGATAGCGTCGGGCACGATACCGGACCCGGGTTCGTTGGTTGGGAAGGACACGACGGTTCTGGACGTACCGGTTAAGGTGCCTTATAGCATAGCAGTTAGTCTGATGAAGGACATGTGTTCGGACTGGGACATTGACTATCAACTCGACATTGGGCTAACCATCGACATTCCTGTTGTCGGTGACATTACCATTCCTGTCTCTACTCAGGGTGAGATCAAGCTCCCTTCCCTTCGCGACTTCTTTTGATTTCAACTATCTTTTTTTATTAATAATTATAATCTAATTTTCAATAACGTACGATCCATAGACGATCGGAGATTTCAATCCTGGTTTTTTTGTTGTGTTGGCTTTGTTATTGGATTATTAAGGATTTTTATTGCTTATGTATGTGTTCCGTGGTGTGATTTATAGTTTTAGTTAGTAGCATGCGTAATAAAAAATATGTTTCGTGTTTCTGTAAGAGTAAAAAACTACAAATGCAAGAATATACCGATTCTAGAGGTCACGAGTTCGAATACCGACGAAGGAATGGAGAGTAATTTAGCCTATATGTCCGGACCGATGAGATCATTTCTTATTACCCCCACAAAAAAAAAAAAAGAGTACGCGACTCTTCTACAAACTCAAATACTAACTACTAAACTAAAAGTTGTGATTAGAAAGCACATAAATTAACAAAGGGGGTACAACGTATAATGTAGGTTGTCACCAGCTAACCATAATTGTAATCCAGAATTTATTTCTCGAAAGAATTCTCAAAGTAACTGATTCAAAAGTCAAACTTGTAATGAGCTGACGAATTCTCACTGGTGCAATGGGCATCCCCACCGATACGCAGCCTCTTCCAACTTTCTCCTACAAGGCCACAAGTGACCGTCAAAATCAGACACCATTCCATTTTCTACTCCAATAATTTGATCATAATTTTGTTAGTGGTTAGGACTTAGGCCCATTACATTAATTTTCTTTTACTTTTTTTTTCGTTTCGTTTTCTCTTAAAGAATTAATGGCACATGAAACACAGATACACAGACTAAAAGTCAACATTCTCCATCACTAAGTTTGGTATATATAAATCACACATAACCAGAAGTAATTAATCAGACCCACACACACACACATTCTCCATCACACGCGCAAACAAAAACCACCATGACCGAACCAGAACATGTTCGTCCGCTAGCTCCGGCGACCGTACTTCCGGTGAGCGATGAATCCGCCTCCAACAAACACACTCTCTGTCGTCGCAGAAACCGAATCAAGTGCTTAATCTGCGTCACTGCAACATCTCTAATCCTAGTCACGATCGTGTTAATTTTAATCTTTACGGTCTTCCGAGTCAAAGACCCGATCATAAAAATGAACGGTGTGACAGTCAACGGTCTAGATTCAACCACCGGGACTCAGATCCAGCTGTTGGGAACAAACATCTCGTTGATCGTCGACGTGTCCGTCAAGAATCCGAATTCGGCGTCGTTTAGGTATTCCAACACCACGACCGATATCTATTACAAAGGAACGGTCGTGGGTGAAGCGCGTGGGCCACCTGGGAAAGCTAGACCGCATCGGACGGCGAGGATGAACATGACGGTTGATATTATGGTAGACCGGATATTGTCGGATCCGGGTTTGGCTCGAGAAGTGAGTGGGTCGGGTCTTGTGAACGTGTGGAGTTACACTAGGGTTAGTGGTAAGGTGAAGATAATGGGGATTGCGAAGAGGCACGTTACGGTTAAGATGAATTGCACGATGGCTGTGAACATCACGCGACAGGCTATTCAAGATGTCGACTGCAAGAATAAAATCGATCTTTGAGTTTTCCGTTTTCAAAAGGTAATACGTTTGGTTATGTATTAACGTTTTTAATCATTTTGTTAACAATTTTTTTTGGTCATTTGATTAGATCAGCACGATGATACACATATGGATCAATTTGCTAAATGACCATAACAAAAAGAAAAATTAAGAAACTAACCATAGGGTTAGAGAGAGATAGGGTGAGATAGAGAGAGAAAAAGGGGGTTTTTTTTATTAGTTTATAAGTTTTGGTTTTTTTTAAGGTCGAATAAGTGGGTGATTGGTAAGAGCTGTAGAGACTTTTACTTTTTTAAAAAGTTTTTAAAGTCTATTTTTTACCAATCACATTTTAGCATTTTAAAAGTTTTAAAAATCTTCCTATTTTTTCTCACAGTCATTTTTCACTTTTTTGCTCTTATAACATTATTTTTTTAAAAGCCAATAATTTATGACTTTTTATAAACAAAAAGTCACAGCTCTTATTTTAAAAGCCAAAAGTTTTCACAGCAATTTTATTTTTAAAAGTCTAGAGTAAAAGTTACTACCAATCACCCCCTTAATTTTCCCTACATATATGTCTAGAGTATGTTTTGACTTTTTAGTATTTTTTTTTTCTTTCCTTCACACCTTGCTATAATTTTGAATGGAGTAAACATGAGGTTTTTTGTTTTATACATCGAAAATATTAACAGTTTTCTAAAATTACTCAATTAACGCTAGCTTAGTACTAGTAAACCGATTGGATTGTGTAATCAGTCGAAATTTACAATTAACACATAGTACATGTTCTATTTTTGACCGGTAGTGATTAGTTTTTTTGTTTGTTTGTTAAATGCGTGATTAGTTTTATATAGAGCCGTTTAACAATGGCATTGAGAGCCTCGAATCACACAAATCGAACCAAAACAAATCTCAACGAAACAAGACAGCGAATGAGTATGATATAATTATATTTTGTAATTGGACCCATCAAATACGATATTGACAAATATTGTTAAACAGTCAATGTTACATGGCTAAAACACATAAAATAAAACAAAATGAAAAAAAATACAATAAAAGTTAAAAATAATATTCCTTGTGGTTGGGCCACTAAATTAATAAAACCTACACTATAACCTTATTAATAAATGCAATTTTCAGTTTCCAAACAATTGTATTAAATGCATCAGCTGCAATTTCCACCCACCTCTCCTCTCTTCCCCTAACTATTCAAAAATTAAAAATTAAAATCTCTATCACTCTTTCCTTCTCTCTCTCCCACATGGACCCATTTTTCTTCTTCTTAACCATCAAATGTCAACCGCCGTCATCTTCTACCAGCCTCCTCTTCCGCCGGCTCCGCCACACTCCCCCAACCACTCTTACCTCACAACTCTAGGCTTCGGCTACTCCATAGCCATAGCTCTCGGTTTCCTTGTCCTCCTCTCCACCGTCCTTTTATCCTCCTACATCTGTTGCCGCGACTCTCGCCGCCGCACAACCGCCGTTGAATCCACCGGAGACGGAGGCGGAAGCGTAATAATCCCCCGCATATTCTTCGTCGCGGAAGAAGACAACGAAGATCTCGAAGCCGGTGACGTCATCATTGGTCTCGATCAAGCCGTCATAAACTCCTACCCTAAGTTCCACTTCTCCAAAGAAACCTCCGCCGCGTCATCCGATGGATTTGGAGGCGGAGGAGATACGACGTGTTCGATCTGTTTGTGTGAGTATAAAGAAGCGGAGATGCTGAGGATGATGCCGGAGTGTAAACACTACTTCCACCTATGTTGCCTTGACGCGTGGCTTAAACTCAACGGATCTTGTCCTGTTTGCCGGAACTCGCCGCTTCCGACGCCGACATCTACGCCTCTGTCTACACCTTTGTCGGAAGTTGTGCCGCTCTCGCAGTACGCCGCCGACCGGAGGAGAGCAAGAAGATGAGATTTTTTACATGGATCCATTCGCCTAATTAGGGGTCATATTATTATTTTTGCTCCGTTTCATTACAACTTTACTGATTTGTAATTAAAAAATTCCGTCAAAAGTGGAGTTTGTCATTTATATCATCTAAATGAAATCCAATTTGAATGATTTTACTTCACAAATTTTATCCTTTTTTTTTTTGTTGACGTTATTAATTTGTGTTCCCTATCAATATGAGCGGCTTAAAATCAAATACGCGGTCGTGTTTTGTGACATAAATAAAGGGTTCGAGTTTGAAGTTTGAACAGTGTAACTTAAATAAATATTAGTAGATATTTGAATGTGGGAAATAGATGTTTCTAAAGTTGGGAACAAAAAGAGTTAAGATAGTACTCCTTCAGTTTCACAAAAAATGTTATTTTGACTCTTGATTTTTGTTTTACAAAGAGTGTTACTTTATGTTTTCAATGCAATTTTTTAAACTAAATCTCAGTTTTATCTTTACTATTTTAACTTATTAATTAGAGAGTGAAACTAATTTAGTGAATTAATGAAGAGCATAAAAGAGATTTACAATTTTTTCTTAATTTGTGTGAAAAATATTAGAATGACACTCTTTGTAAACAAGAGGGAGTATAGTTTTTTCTTTCCCCAGCAAATAGTTGACGACGAACTTACCTTCGTAGGTCCAAATTATCAAGTGGTTGATTAAAAATATATGCTCTATCTTAGTTTTTCTAAATGAAATAAACGTTTTTAAGATAAATTATCCAAAACTAATATTTGCACACACTTTTTTCTTTCCGAAGATGTAACTTAAATTCAGCGATTTCTTTGGTTGGATCTTCGGACATATAAACGTATTTGTAACTTTATGAGAGGTAACATGGTTGCGATTAGGTTTTACTTTATTAGTCATTAGTGCGTTCCAAACACACCGATTGCAACATGCTTATTGCAACATGCTTATAAACTTAATTAAGTTTTTAAAAGCGATTCTGCATTCTCTCCACGTGACTTGAAAGTTCCTGGTTCGATGATGAAAGCCGATAATTGAAAGATTTGTTTGATAAGGCGCACGTTAGTCTTAAATCGTGAGGAGCTTGAGTAATGTGAACATATGTATTTGTATATTTGAAATATTTGTTTTTGTCATAAGTGACATGTGAATTGTGTTAAATGTTAATTGACTTAGACTAGTCAACGAATTCGCTTTTATCCCCCCTGCCCCCCGCACTATCATGTGGTGTAGTTGTTGGAGCTTAGTGGTAAATGTCTTTGTAATTAAGAACTTAACCAGAATTTGATTTTGATTTGTAAACGAATATTTGAATAAAAAATTACTCATCGAGATGCGATTACTTCATCTCATTCGAAGGTATTGTTTTTGCACCCAAAAAAAAAAAAACCGAAGGGATTGTTTCAGCTTCACGTAACTTGAATTCGAATACACTACACTTGTGGGAAACTTTTATTTTATCAAATCTATGCTATGGTTCTGGATCCGATTAAATATACGGGAAATAGACACATGTAACTAGAAATTACACATTTACACGAGTATGTAATTAGTCTTCAACCTTATTACTCCCTCCGTTTCACAAAGAGTGTCGTTTTAAGATTTAATTATTGTTTCACAAAAAGTGTCGTTTTATATTTTCAATGCAAAATTTTAAAGAAAAATCCAGTTTTAACCCTATTGTTTTAATGTATTAATTAGAGAGAGAAAACTGTTTAATGAATTTATAAGGGATAGAAGAGACTTTTTATCAAATTTCTTAATTTGTGTGAAAAGTGTCAAAATGACACTCTTTGTGAAACAGAGGGAGTAATAACTAATTACACTAACCACATGTTACAAGTAGATTAGCTGCTGGGGCCCATACGTACTATACATTTCCCATAAATAAAATCATTCGACCTAGACGTAAGCCGCTGAGTGAGTGAGAGAGTTACGTCGTAATCCCAATTTCCCCAAATAAAACGGTTGACCTTTTAATTGTAAAGATCTCTGACGCGCCGGCTATAAAACCTTCATTCATAAAGAGCGTTAAGTTTGAGCCGTCGATTTTGCGATTTGATTTCAGACACGTGTCCTGAATCTACTCGTGATGTCGGTTACTGAATGGAAAAGGTCTGACGCTTATCAGCGTTTCCTCCTTTTGGTCGCCTACACGTTCGAGGCTCTTCTTCTCCGTCAACGAAACGTTTAAACTTCCGTTTTCCCATTTCCCTCATCAAACTATCAAAATACTAACGCCGTTAACGACAATATTTCAAAATAATTTCCGAACCACCACGCTCGGGTCCCGAACCTCAGGCTCGTGGTTATAAAGCCTCGTGTAATAAACCTATTATTTCCCTTAGCATTTCCTCCTCTCGTCCGCTCTCTTGACGTTGGATATTTTGAGAAATCGGAATCGGAGAAATCCAATTGATATCAATGGCGGAAGAAATCGAGAAATCCGTGCCCGCGGAGGAATCTCTGATGGAGAAGATCGCCGAGAAGATTCACCATCACGATTCGTCGTCGTCGTCGTCTGAATCGGAGTACGAGAAACCGGATTCGCCTTCGGCTGTGAAAGCGAAGATCTATCGTTTGTTTGGCAGAGAGAAGCCTGTTCACAAGGTTCTCGGTGGTGGAAAGCGTACGGGTTTTTCCTTTTTAGTCTCTCTTTTCCTGTTCTAGTACCTGATCTCTTTCTCTGCCAATGGATCAATCTTGTTGTTCTCGTGTTTCTCATACATCATAGGCATTACTCATATATAGATCGGATTGCTGACAATATGATTAATAAAGAGTAGTTTCAGAATCGAATTGCGTTTTTAATAGTCGGTGAAAAATCTGTTTATATATTTTGTTACACCTGCATTTTCTTGAATCGGCCCTGTAAGATTTATTCCCGGAACGAAATGGGAGCCCAAGCGAGAATGCTTGTTTTGAATAGTGAGTATAAGCTTGTTGATTAGATTAAAAACATTTAACGTTAAGAGATTGAAGAAATCTCGCTGCACCAGAAAATTGGTTTTATTGACTTGTGAGGAATTCTAATCGATCTGTATACTTCTTAGTTTTTTCCCTTTCTCTCATGTCGTTGCCTTTTTCAATGACTCTGCGCAGCTGCTGATGTGTTCTTATGGAGGGATAAAAAACTGTCAGCTGCTGTTCTTGGTGTCGCGACTGCCATTTGGGTCCTGTTCGAGCTCGTTGAATATCATTTGCTGAGTCTTTTGTGTCACGTTTCCATACTCGCTCTTGGAGGCCTGTTTTTGTGGTCTAATGCTCACACATTCATCAAAAAGTAAGATTCAGAGCTTTTGATCAATGTTAGTAGTATCTAGGTTTTAGCTCTTTGTTTGGTTTTGAAAACCTTTTTCTTTTCTTTTTTTGGCAGGACTCCACCTCAAATTCCAGAAATCCATGTTCCCGAGGAGGCTTTCCTTTTGATTGCTTCTTCTCTGAGAAACGAACTAAACCAAGCTTTTGTTATCCTACGAAGCATTGCTTTAGGAAGGGACCTGAAAAAATTCCTCATGGTACGTGCAACCTTTGTTGCTGAACATATGCAGTATAGTTAAACAACCTAGAAAACGGTTGAGTTCGTTAGTTTTCATTTCAAGCTAATATATGTGTAATCCACATTGTTTATGGCATCAGGTTGTTGTTGGTCTATGGATCATCTCGGTTGTGGGCAACTGGTGCAATTTCTTGACTCTGGTGTACATCTGCTTCGTGGTGTTGCACACAGTGCCTATGATGTATGAGAAACACGAGGACAAGGTTGATCCATTGGCAGAGAAAGCGATCAAGGAGTTACAGAAACAGTATCTGGTGTTTGATGAAAAAGTTATTTCTAAGATCCCCATTGCTTCTCTCAAGGCTAAGTTGGGTTAAAGAGAGAGACTTCTGTGCTTTTCTTTTGCTTAAATTTTTGATCATGTGAAATTTGGTGGTTATTGTCAGAGTTTTGCCGCTAATGACTACAGTTTTTTTTTTTTTTTTTGCTACTTGAAAAACTATTGTCTTCTTTTTTTCTTTACGGCTATTTGTGGTGAATACTTGAGTTAATCAAACGTGGGATATGTTTCGTTTCGAACTTCTGTGTATATGCTAACCGAATTAAAAAAAATTATCACTCATCTCATTTACAAAACAACTTTATATTTTTGTTATATTCTAGCATTAACAAAAATGACCTACAACTTTTGTTATTTATAAATATGCCCAAATCTTTGGGTAGTAGTTTAAACAAACCCAATACCCACAGATCTTTCGGGTATTCACAAAGAGGCACGATAGCTTTTAGTATATTTTATCTTGGTACTTAGAAAAATGCCCCCATATCTTTGATTTTTAACAAAACTGCTTCACATCTTCTAATATTTACAAAACTAACTCATATCTTTTGGTATTTATCCCGGGTATTTATATAAATCAAAGAAATCACAACTTTAGGTGTTCTGAAAAATAGTTTTGTGAAATTTACTTTAAGACGAAAGTAATTCTCACGATGCCACTATTACCAAGATATACTAGGTCATTAGCCCGCACATTGTGCAGGCAGCCAATCAATTTTCAAAAATTTCATATATAATCTAAAATATAATAACAACATAACTAATTTATCAATATCATTGATATATGATACAGTCTTTTCGTATTTTTGATGCATGAAAAAAACCGAAAGTCCTTCGTCGCTGAGAAAATATGCAAAAACACCCAAAAAATACCTTCTTTTATCTGAGAATGTAGAGGATAATTGTAATACCCCTCGCAAGGCTTGTTATGTTTAGGATTTTGGGTATTATTGTTTAGTTTTATTTTCTCTTTTCTCTAAGTATAGACTTTGGTTTAGAGTTTTGTTCATAAAGGTTATGAGGGGTTAAATAAAATTCTATGATATGCCTTTCATGCTATCATGGTCATGATCTAGATTGATAATCTCCCCTACAAATGCTTAGATCTCCAATGAGCTTTCAAGAAGTAGATGGAGACGATGATTTCCACAATGAGGTTGCTTCCAGTTATGTGGAGAGTCATATGATATCATTGGCTTGTGTTGCAACTCTTTATCATCTTTCAACATCAGTTATCAGTGTCCAAAATTTATTTACTCATATCCTCATTCACTTTTGAAATCATGTCCTATGTCTACATAATTTATCGCAGATCCTTGCTTTCTTACAATTTGAGGGATACACATTTATCAGAAACTCCAGTGATCTCTTCATGAGTTTTGGATTTGATACACAACCAGTCCTAATTGGCTTAATCATATTTTAGGTTTGTTGCTAGAATCTTTTGTTTTTTCTCCCCCAATGATTTGACCCTTTGATTTAATCATGAAAATAGTTAAGCATCTTGACTAACCGAGGCTATTAAAGTATTAAAATTGGGTAACGTTACTCACGCACGCGAGTTGTGTACTCTGACTTCTGCGAATTTATAAACTAAGTTTTTTTGGTGTTTGTGAGCAACATACATTAGTCTTCTTTTTTTTATTCTGATCTTTATTCATCTTTATCTTTGTCTTAATTATCGTCTTTTCCAACTTCTTCTTTATCGGCTTCATCTTCTTCTTTATCTTTTGATTTTTATTTTCTTCCTTGCCTTCTCATTCTTCTTCTCCTTCTTCATCATCATCTTCATCTCTTTCGACTTCTTTTTTTCTGATTTTTGTTTCCTTCTCTTCTTCCCTCTCCTTCTTTATTTCCTTCTTTATTTCTGACATCTTACTCTTCCGGTTTTTTCTCGTCTTCTCATTCTTCCACTTTTATCTTTTTCATGCTTCAGTGTTTTTTTTCCTTGCTTTTCTTCCGGTTTTTCTTCTCTCCAACTCTTTCATGTTCTTCTCCTTTATCTTCTTCATCATCTTTATTATTCAATTTCTTAAATTTTTTTCCAATTTTTATTCGTCTTTGTCTATGCCTTCTTCCTTGTCTTTTCCGACTTCTTCTTCATCAACTTCATCTCTTCTTCTTTCTCTTTCTCTTTCAATTTTTTTTCTTTTTCATCTTCTCATTCTTTTTATTCTTCATCTCCTACAACTTCTTATTCTTCTTTTTCTTCCAGTTTTCATCGTCATCTTTTTCTGATTTTTCTTTTTCTTCTGCTTCTCTTTTTTATGAGAAAAAACAATATTTATTTAAAGCTCCTAAAAGTAAAAGAAATGTTTTTTTTTCACAATATTAAGATGTAAAGCCCTTTAGACCTACAACCAACCTCATAACAATAATAAAATCTTTGGCTTCTTTTTAAATAGTATGAGGTTATGAATTTTTTTTTGGATTTAAAAGATCAAATCTTTTTGTTTTTTCTCCCGTTTTGTTAATCTGAAAGATAAATTATTTTATCATCTTCATGTTCCAGTTTTTTCCTACTTTTTCTTCTTCTTCTTCGTCTTTTCATACTTTTTTATTATACATCGTCTTCATCTCCTACAACTTCTTTTTCTTCCGGTTTTCCTCGTCGCCTCCTTCCCGTTTATCTTCTTCCTCTTCTTCTACCCACTCATTTTTATCGTCTTCATCTTCTCCGACTTCTTGTTCCTCCCGGTTTTATTCATCTCGTCTTCGTATTATTCCTCGTTTTCCCCTTCATATACTTTGTCTTCTTCATCTTTCGGTTTTCTTTTTCTTCTACTTTGTCTTACAGTTTTATTTCTCTTATTCCTTTATGGTTTATTATTCCTCTTCTTCCGATTTTTCTTTGTATTCTCCAATGACTGATTTTCTTCTTCTTCGTCATCGTATTATCCATTTTCTTCCTTTTCCAGTTTTATTCGTCTTCTTCATCGTCTTTTCCATATTCTTGTTCATTATCTTAATCATCTTATTTCTCTTATTCATCTTTTCATTCTTTTTCTTCTTCCTCGTCTCCTCATTCTTCTTATTCATCGTTTTTGTCTCCTCCGACTTCTTCTTATTCTTTTTTTCCTGGGTTTTATTCGTCTTGTTCTTCAGATTTGTTTTTTTCCTCTTTGATTTTCCTCTAATTATTCATCATCTTTGTCTTCTCAAACATATTTTTCTACCAGTATGTCTTCGTCTCGTGTTCATCTTCTTCTTTTCGTCACCTTCCGTTTTTTTNTCTGCATTACATGACCTTTTACATTATTATTGTCTCTGAAATGAGTACCTGATTCATGAATGGTTCGGGAATACGATAATTATGGCTATGAACTTATCCCTGAAAGTTTCCAGAGAAAAAAAAAATCACAATCAAACTTATCAGTCGACCTTCAATCAAAATCACTACATACTAAATGAGGACAGTAACTTCAATAATTCAGTTTCACAATACGCAAAACAAATTTACATCGGCCTCTTATGCTACCATTTTTTTTGACCAAACAATCTTATGCTACCTTAATTTTCAATTTCTTCAGATATATAAGGTTCGAGCAAAGCATTGAGCAGAAAAGCCTGGAAGAGATAATAGTACAAATAATGTTTATATAAACTTCAGTTCACAAACTTAGCAATAATGAAAAAAAGGATCGTAAACTACCTGCTCATAAACTTCTTGTACAGCTCAATCAATCGTGACCTTTAACACAAGGTTCACAAGCAACAGTAAGTGAAGGAAACATAACGAATACTATACCATTAAAAAACGTATATATATATATATATATATCAATAAAAGCAGAGACAACATATCAAACAGTGTGAATGTTACATTAAACGAAATAGAACCATATAATGTTGAGAGAAAAAGCAGCAGAAGCACAAACCATAAACACAAAACAGCGATTCCCGTTGGTTTTACCATCAATAGGAAGCAAATCACCTTGGTTTGTGATTAGTAGTCTAAGAATTACAGCTGAAGAATTCAGTATCGGTTCCGAGGAATACAAGTAAACATTCAGCTTGTCGTTATCATTGGTAAAAGAGATAATAACATCGTACCTCTCTCCGTATCTCTCTTTTTCTTTGTAGAGAGATGTCTACAAAAGGAACAAACTACAACATAGACAATACAAAAACAATAACCTAGACAATACAATTAAGAAAATTAAGACGTCAAAGAAGGGTTCAAAACATTGAAACGTAGGATCAATAGTATATATAGCATATAAACTTGCAGTGCCTCTTAACTCTTTGGCAATCATTCACGATCGGGATCTTATAAAACATAACGATCTCGTACACAACACACATATTCTTTAAATAAGAGACAAAACCATTGTGAACATACTAAATCAAAACTAACGATGCTAAGATATAAAATAAATAGCAAGCAATATATATAACACAAAAGATTAGGGTTTTTATTTTGGCAGAAAAACTTTAGCCGTAAACAACAATATCTTACGGCGGCCGAATTAAAATCAGATTAAGAAAATAATTAGAGTTTTTCATTAAGGATAAATATGTAATATTTAATGAAATTGAATGAGAGAGCTTCATTCACCAAAATCACTTCGCAAATATAGATATAGATTACTTGAAAAAGATACTTTTCATCATTATTCTACTCGAAGTCTTCTCAGTCCAACATTGTTTTCCCCGATCATAAGCATATATCGGAAAAGATAGCATTCAGAATTTTTCAGTTTTTCCCCAAACCAATGTTATATATATATATGAAGAAAAGAATTAATGGAATAAAGGTGTGGGAGAGAGATAATTACAACACAAAAAGCAAGAGATTCAGATTTAAGATTTCCTATAAAACGTGTATATAATACCCATACCAGGGTTAAGCGAGTAATCTTGAGAGCCTGTGATTACTATCCGATGATGTAAGGGGCACCGTTGAAAACTCCGAATCGGATTGGTCATCACTTGGTCTCTGCGTACTAGTCTTCTCTTGATCTTTCATCGCTGCATCTTCTGCTTCTCTTCTCTCTCGTTCTTCCGCGTCTTTAAGAAGAAAATCGACCCACATATCTGCAAAAGACTGAGCCAAACAAAAGAGACAAGAAAATCAATCAAATGATCATCTTAATATTCAGAGCGTGTTTTAAATCCATTTGGTACCTGATTATCTGAAGCTATATTAGGATGTGAATCCGGTGAGCCACCACCACCGCCTAAGATGCCACCGACTAAGCGGCCCGGTAAGCCCAATACGCCTCTAACAACACCTTTACCGGCGGCTCCTTGTTGTGCCAATCCTACTCGCTGTTTGTCTTCCTCTGAGAATCCCAGCATTCGAACCATTAGGTCCATAACCTAGTCACAGAGATAAGCTTTACGTGTTAAAAACTAATAGACTTCTTCTTTCCACAATTTTTTTTTTGTAAAATTGTAAATGCAACAAAATAGATTTTCGAATTTTAGTTCCACAAATCTTACCTCTCTGCTGTGATTCCTTTGGAAGTATGTAACCAGTAACTTGATAACAATACGCCTGAAGAAATAATATGACATAAGATCAGAGTTTGAAGGAACATGGAACAACATGTAAATAAAAATCATTGGCCCACCTATCAACGAGATAATCCGAATCCGCTGACATTCTATTGAGCCTAGTCATGCTCTGCTCAAGAACACGCCTTACTTTTGCATTGTCTTCTTCGACCTTGCTTACTCTGTTTTTCCATTCTGCTGCATTTTTTTCTGCGTGTAACAGCTTCGATGTGACTTCCTCCTTTTCTTTCTTTGATGACTCTAACCGCTCATCAACATCCTTAAGAAACGGGAAAATGGCATAAATTGAAATCCATATGAATATGGCACATATCATACATAGTTGACAAAGGAAAGGATTAGAGATTTTACTTTCAAACGTGCTGAGAGTTTCATCGCTTCTTCTTTAGCCACCGCAAGCTCTCGTTCAAAATGCTCCTACAACATTTAAGAACAGGAATACATAAATGAAACAAGGTTACATCTAAGGAAAAACTTCAAATTTCTTAATCAATACCAACCTTGGCTTCAATTTCAGCATAGTACTGGCCAAGAGCAGTTTGAAGATTTTGAAGTTCCACGTTTTTGGAATCTATTGTTCTCAAACAATTTGCAAGCTTTTGATTCAAGTCTTCAATTATACCCTTTGACTTTCGGATTTCATGGTTGTTGCTCGACTTGATTTCCTCCTGATTAGCCATCGCCTGCTTAAGAGCTTTTTCTAAACCTAGTATCTGAGACCTCTGATATTCATTGGTCTGGCGGAGTTCTTCAATCAATCTACTATCTTCATCCATTTTCTCAGACTCCTCAGTTTCCTGTAAAAATATACCAGAAATCATTGCCAAAAGTATTATTCATTACACATCTTAAGAGTTACAATTAAAGGAAAATGGACAAACTTTGCAAAATTATTTTCAGGTAAATAGAATAAACATAGCTGGTGCTGAAGCTGAATTATAATCATAGAGTAAATAGGAAATTAGCATAAAAGATAAATAACCTTTTCCAACAGGTGTTGTTTGAGCCGCTTTAATTCTTGCCGTGCCTTATCCTTTTCTCTTCGTGCTTCCTCCAAATCTTTTTCCAGACTCTGCAAAGATTTCTCCATATCTTCTTTCCCAGGGAAGCTTTCAGGCTTCTCCTAATTAAACATGAGGAAAAGCAGACGAAACAATAAATGCTCGCTCCACACTTAATTTTTTTTTGCATAGAAAAAACGTTTCTTTTGGTTAAAGGGTCAACTGAATCAAAAGTTAGCATTAAAGAACCTTTTCCAAACTAATAGGATGTCTACTAAGAGCCTCTGTGCCCTCTGGAAAGAGTTTGCTACTTGTTGACCTCCGGCTTGCTTCTAAAGCAGCCTCTAGTTCACTTCGATTCAACTACACAGCAGAGAAAAATGTAGATCAGTTTAAGAGTCTGAAGCTCAGAGGAAAACTAGAAATGAAAAATTCCTTGTAAAGAAAATAAAAAGTTTGTACGACAATAAACCTTAAGCTCATTATTTTCCTTCTCCAGAGCTTTGTTAACCTCTTTTAGATTTTCTATGGAAATACAAACGGCCTGCTGCTCACGACCATTCAACTTCAACTGAAGTTGATTGATTTCAGCTAATTTTGCATCCAATTCACTACGTACTTTGCTAATCTCCAAGAACGTCTGCATCCAGTTGGAATAAATATCTAGTCATTAGTCAGATTAAAAAACAATAATGTAAAAAATGGCGATGCCTAAGTAAACACAGGAAGTTTAAGTTCTTAAAAATCAAATACGTACTTTTTCCTTATCTAACCTCAGAGACTGGAGTTCCTCCTTGAAAGACTCATTCTGTTTCCGCTCCTCTGATGAAAGCAAGGGGAGTGAGAGAATGCTAAATAAGAAAGATATAAAGAAAGAGCCAAGCTACTAGCGCTGCTATATACCCTCTAGCGAAAAGTGCAAATTTGCTGATTTTTCTCGCTCTTTCTCAAGCTCTCTAGCCTGAGCAGATGCCATTGACCTGGTTCTCTCTTCAAGCATATCTGCAAACTCCTAAAAGGCATTCAGACTGTTGCTTAGAGTTCCGCGTTCAGCCAAAAGAACACACCAGAGTACATTTTGGCACTTTCATTACATAGAATAAGGTCATTTACGTAGTTTTGGATATATCTAATAAAAATTTGGAGACTTCGATCTGAAACTCTGATACATCATAAGACATGTCTCTAACAAACAAAATAAAAAGCAAAGCTTTTATCCAAAGAAAACGGTAAATTAAACAATAGAGATACCTTTTCGTTTTTACGTGAACCGGAATCGCTCTCTGTTCCGTTTTGTTTCGAGGCAATGCCATTGTAGGTATGGTTTCGAATCTTCCAATTTGTCGGGGATTTTTGTGACCTGTTGGGTGAATGATCACTGTTTCCCTGCAGGAGACTATAAGTTAGTTCTAAAGTTTTAAACCTTAACATCGTCATCGTGAGAAGCATCGGTTGCATCAATTACAATATACAAAAACATGTATCTCACATTACGACTACATGAGATGTAGCATTCTTCCTGAATAATTAGATTTTGCAGAGCAATAAGCTCTGTACCTACCTTGATAGCATTATTGTTTGATGCCCTGGAAAGATCCGTTCTAGCCTCTCTAAGAGCGGCATTAGTTGAAGTCAAATTTTGTTTCAGTGAGCCATTCTCCTGGTTCAATCTGGAAATCTGATCCTGTAACCAAGTGGCTTCTGTGTGAGAGAAAGAGCACGAAACCAATGTATAACATAATATAAAAAAAAACCAAGCACATTCTTTACCTCTTTTTCTTTTAATAGAGCCGCATAGTTTACAGACAGAGCTTTGATTTCTGATTCCGATTCCTGAAGCTTGTTGATCTCTGCTTTATACCTCTCAATCTGCAAAATTGAGGCACAAAAGAACATTACACCAACTAAATCCCGCAAAACCATTTCTGAGAGTTTCAACACACAAAACCAGTGAAGTTCGGATTTCTGATTTATAAATAAGAGCAAGAAGATGATTCCAAAATGACCAAGAACCAAGAACAATACCTCATTATTAACAGGCGATTCGACTCCATTGGCCATCGGAGACCTCGATACGGACCTGGAATACCTAAACCCATTAGAATTCCTCCGATCAGAGTCCAGGAAATCCCCGCCGCCATTGGTGGTACCATAAATGGTGAGATCTTCATCTTCGTCGTCGTCGTGCACATCAAGCGCGATCTTGTTCAAATTCTCCTTCAAATTCGCAATCGAACTCCACATAGCTCTCTCTTTCTCTCACACACACGAAAGCAGCTCGTGTAACAACGCAAAAAAAAGCCGACAGAGTCACAGATTCCTCCTCCGAAAATTTATCAAAAGAGACAAGAATCTTCTTCTGTAAGACAAGAATTTATCGCGTAAGGGTAGATCGGAGTAACCAGATGTGGATTAAGCCAATAAGTTTCATGATTTAAGTTTATCGGACGGGTCTGGTCATCGGTAATTCAACATTCAGATTTATAATAAAGGCCCAATCAGTTACTGGGCCTCAAACACACCAACCACATCCTTTTTTTGTTTAACCCTAAAATTAGAAATCCTGCGGCTGACATTAGAAACATATCAACGGCTGATTCACTGTAGGAATGTGGGCTTTTAGTAAAAGCCCATATCCGAAAGATGGGCCTAACCAACTTTATAACACCAACGGCTATGATACGTCGCATTAGCCCTACTATATTCTCTATATAAAGTCATCTAAAGGTACAACACATTCCACAGCTCATCTAGGGTTTACGGGCTACTCTTCTTTCCCCTTCTTCCTCGCCGTTTCTTTGATTTTGTTTAGCATTCTAATTTGTTCTTTATTTTTTCTTAAGACTATTGTCTATGGTGTGAGTTTTTATCTGTATGGAGAGATGCGATGACGAGTTAATATCGGAAAGTTAATAGATCGTGAGACGAATCTCGTCTCGCGAGATGAAATCCGATTATATTATGGTTCGTATTCGCTGAGCATCGAATTCGTATTATTTCTGTTTAAGTCGCATTTTAGAAATTTAGCAAACGAGGGACCTATGGGCTGTCTCTTATACACATCTAGATGTGTATAAGAGACAGGGCTTAGTGCGATCAAATGCTCTTTGTACGAAAGATTTCCCTGCAAAATCAATTAGGGGCAGATGGGCAGTTGTGATTCATTGTCAATTGAATAGCTCAACAATCATCTTCCCCACATTTCTTTTGTTTCAGTTATCTTTCATGGATCTTCGACGGGTCATGTTAAATTGACCAATTATCACAGGACAATTAATCAACTTGACCATGGATCATCTCAATTGCTATAACTCTTCTCTGAAGATTTTAATGGAAAATGCCCTTTAGAAACTAGTCTGAAAGCAAATTTTAATTGAAAATCGGATTAAAGTAAAATCCGATGACATGGTGGTAAAATCGAGTTTAATTCTACTGTTAATGGACGAAATTTGTTGATTGACTGAAAATTAAACGGAAAAGCTAAACTGCCAAAGAATTCGTTCTACACTGATTATCTCATCAGCAACTATGTTGGAAGAACCGAACTGATTATCCAAGAACAATTGCTTGATATACGATAATTTACCGTGAACAGAACAAATTCCAGAATTTTGCCCAAAAACATAATGATTATGCTACTGAATTGGATAACATTTATCTCTCAACCAAAAATCTTGGAACTGCTTGTTTTTATTAATTGGTGTGGTGGTGGCTAAATCCAGTTCCCTCAAATCCGATCAGCGACTAAGTAGGGTCTTTCTTTGGAGTTTTAACAAGACATGAAGCCCAAATCTCATTAGCTGGTGGCGATGGCTGCACCCAATGTCCAGGAATCCGGCTGTATTAGAGAGAATCAAGACCTTTTTTCTTAAGTTACGAACATCAAAAATTTGTCTAAACTATGAAAATATGAGAATATGCTAAACTTACCTTCCTCCGGGACTCAGATATGCATCCCATTCTCGTCTGATCTGTATTTTTAAACCATAAATCAGCTGCATCACCTCTTTCAAATAAGAGACGGGAGATTTAAATAAAACCCACCTCAATAAGTCTCTCCATATCGAAATCGCTTCCGTAATAGTAGTGATTGAACTCGACCGGTAAATTCGACACATTGTCGGGAGATTCCATTGTCTTTTCACAAGAAGCTGCGAATTCTTTATTATCTGTGTCATTGTTGATTTTGTTGCTGGTCCTAAGACTAGTGTCCTCCTCGGAGGCAATGACATTCCCTTCAGTCACTGTGTTGGTTATGGACTGAGCTTGGTTTTCCTCTTGCTCCACCGTAGCACTGGTTATGGACTGAGCTTGGTTTTCCTCTTGCTCCACCGCAGCACTGGTTATGGACTGAGCTTGGTTTTCCTCTTGCTCCACCGCAGCACGAACACTCTCAAAGAACTTATCATCTTCTTCCGGAAGGAAATGCCCTGCATATAAAACTCGTATACTTACAATCAGACTCTGGCATCACCATGCATTCTACTACTTCGGATTATCGACATACCTTGCTTCTTTAGTTTTTCAATTCTTAGGGCACGTAACTCTTGCATTTCCTCAACAATTAGAGCTAGTTCAAGCTGAAACATTGAAACCATGAGATCAAAGAAGCGAAAAGAAAAACACTCAAACGTGAAGTATACAAGAATCTCCATGAGACCTTTCTAAGATCACCAGTAATAAAGTAAAATTCCATCTGAGATGGCTTTAGAAGTCTCACCTCAGGTTCTAGTCTCCTTCGTTCTCGTTTCGCCTTGACCTTCTCAATTGCCTTCATCTCGTCAACCTGAAAACAGATGTACCCTCAGATACCAGGCTGAGCAACAGAAAATATGATTGCTATAATGCTTTATGGTTTCCACAGGGATATTACCTTTCTGTTTGCCATGTCCTTGGCCATTTCCCTTTCCCTCCATTCATCGGCCTCTTTATCAGCTTGTTCAAATCTTTCAGGCTCCTGAAACCAATCAATCAAAAATGATGGAAGTTACAAACTCAGAATACCTGTAAAATCCACAAGCGATATATAAGCTGAGCAGAACAACATCCAAATTCACCTTAGCGCGCATTTCTGCAACAGAACGTCTCTTTTTCTTCTTCCACAGTTTGTTCCTATTCGATTTCTTCATTCTGCAAGTCAATCTGACAGCTGCAGATTTCTCCTCCCAGGGAGTATTCTCGTCAACAACAAACCTAAAAGGCTCAAGCTGTGCTCTTAAGGTAGACATCAAGGAGTTAGCAGCTTCCACTGAAAGTGTCTCCTGCTGCTCCAAATCCATCTTCATACCTTGTAGATATCTCAAACACTCTACTCCTGACCCTTGCTCCACTATCTCCGTTGAACCTTTGGCATCTTTGATCATCCTCAGTGCATCCAGTTCCTTCTCCCTATGAAATTATACACATAACCCCAAAGGTGTTTTAACAGATCAAGTTGCTCTAGTAGACCGACTGTGATTCGACTATCCAAAATTAAAACTCCGACACTCATTATCACGATAAATACAATCTCTCGGGTGGCCTTTCTTACATTGATTTTGCGAGGTTAAGCGTATCTTGGAGTTGTTTAAGCTGATCGATTATGTTCATCGTATTCCAAAACGAACCACAACGAGGCGGATCCGGAGGTAGCATCGGAGCCCAGTGGAATGGAGGATTTGGAGGCTGAAAATTTGCCGGATTCATATCGGAGACTCTCTTCACCCCCAAAAGTCGGCTGCAGCAACCTAATGTGAGTGCAACGAAAAAGCAAAAGCTTAGATATCAAAATGAATAATTGGAAGTCAGCTACAAATCATTGCATGCAAGTTGATAGTGGGAGACTAATGGAGGACTTACAGATGATGAAAATTTCACCGGAGGAAGGACTTGGGCGATATCCTACGCCGGCGAAAGCAAAAGAAGAGCGCGCGAGGCGCGAGTTCTAGACGAGAGAGAGAGATGACGCTTATCAAATATTTGGGCCGCCTACAAATCGATATAGATAGGCCATACACCGTATCTGGCCCACGTTTAGAAGATATAAGCCCATACAAAATGCTTTTGAAGAATTTTGTGTGCGCCAATGTGTATGGTTTGGTGCCCATCCCACGTTCTCTGATGGGATGTGTTTGGTGGATTTTAAGGTCAATCTCCAGGACACAATTGATGAATTGAAGCATAAAACGTTATTCAATGGTTGGCACAGTTTTGGTTGGTTATGTGAGCAAATAGGAGAGAGAGAGAGTGTGGTTCTGCTGTGTCTTTTTTTTTCTCCCTCAATTCAATCCGAGAAGTAGATGCAGTTTTGATTTTATTTTTTTTCTTTACTTTCTAATGATGGATCCTTTAATTTGTACAAC
Source organism: Alliaria petiolata (assembly GCA_020283515.1). NCBI lineage: Eukaryota > Viridiplantae > Streptophyta > Magnoliopsida > Brassicales > Brassicaceae > Alliaria > Alliaria petiolata. The sequence goes on along the minus strand of JAHZTW010000002.1, from coordinate 121,143,467 downwards.
CACGTGAGTATTTTTTGTTGGTAAGAGTCCAATTCTAGATTAGTTCCTTGTTTCAGTTTGTGTTTATATAAACTCACAAGCCAAATAAGCAAGACATGCTGCATTGTTTTAGCATCACAACTCCACAAGCCACTTAAGAAAAGAAGCAAAGCCAGACTAATATAATAAGATCTAAGATCCACATATAGTCGTCACATTGTTCAAATATCAATTTGGTTTTCTCTAGCAGAAAAAGGTACAAGAGATGGCCAAGATGATGATAATGACAAGACCAATACTACAATGTGAAGAATGATTTTGACAATACAGCTCGCTCGCTAGAGAGGAAATGGGGGAAGCCAGTGAGGAGCGCAGTGATAAAGCAAGGAATGTAGACCAGGAGGCAAATCCGAGAAAGGTGTGGGAGAGAAGGAACGTGGGGTTCTAGTGGCGATATCGTAAACACCACAGCCTTGGCCTCTGCGAACAAAATAGATGGAGTTAGGGTTTAGGCCAGGGAATGAGCTTGCCTTGACACAGAAGGGCTCATTATTTCCCAGGAATATGCAGAGATCTCCAATGTCCTCTGTGTAAGACATGTTCATCATATCTTCCTCCTCCCTAAACACCATGAATCGCTTTGTGCCGCAACAATCGGACAATGTTATTGTTTCTTCCGCAAGGCATTGAGCATACCTGCCAAGGCCAAAAACATATAAATTTAGATTTTCATTACGATAATCATTCTAACTGCAAACAAAACAACTATGAAACTACCATTTGACGAGGAAACGTTGTCCTGAGGGAGACTCCACAAGGTGTTGTGTCTTGTAACAAGAATCCAAAAGCTGCAACTCGGAATGCGAAAACTGTGGAATGTTGTGAAAGCGCAGCTCATGGAACTCAGGATTGGTGTTAGGGAGAGCATCCCAAGACAACAAGTGGTGGCCACCAGAACTTGGCATGTAGAACCTTTGATCTCTCTTGGAATACATCAACTTGGATTTTTCAAAATAATCGAATAGTGCAAAAGGAATAACGATGCGGATAGTGTCTCGACCGGGCGTATCTACTCTCACCAGACGTCCCGTGTACTTGACAGCAGTAGCGCAGTCTTGTTCTTCAGGAGAAGAGGACATTGCGAGGCCACTTACAATTTCAGTTTGAGAACCATGTGGACTACACCGAGGATTCAGAGGGATGAACTTGGGGTTTGATTTGGAGCTAGAGGGATTGCAGAAGTCGCTGATTACTATGGAACGATGGGGGCCGAGAAAAACTCCCCATCCATGGGAACTTCCCACCAGCCTCGCCCTAGCCAACTCTTGGGGATATGGCTTATCACCGACCATGAAATTCACTTCCTTGGCCGGGTCATAAATGTGGAGCTTTGTCATTGAACCGGGCTCCGGAAACGCTGTTTTACCACAAAAGGTGACACCTGACACCAAGTAAGGGTTGGTGGTGGTGGTGGAGGAGGAGAACATCCGAATCCCAAGGGTGTGGGAGGATCTCTGACGGACAAAAAAAAAGAGACATCTAAAGAAGAAGAAGACACAGATTATACCGGGAAAAAAATAAAAAACACTAGAGATAATAGAGTGGGAGAGATCATCTAATTACCAGAGCAAGATTGCGGAGAGAGGGCTTGGAAAAGAGGTTGAGAAGCAGAGACGACGGCATAGCTTTCTTGCTTGCTTGATATGTATGTGCAAAATCAAAAGAAACAAAATTAAAGGGTTTTCGAGTTAGTCAACAAGTCCCTTATTGACTCACTCGATCTAAGACCAAAGTGCTTGCTTGGCCACAAGGATCTCTCGATTATTGTCTGTCTCTCTCTTTTTCTTCTTTCTCTGTTTCCACGTTTCTCTACTTTTCCTTATTAGTATTAAGGATCAAGATTACTTACTTATTTTTCGTTTCCTTTTTCTTTTCTTCCTCAATCATTATCATGTATCGCAAAACTCAAATTTATCGGAAAGAAAAAATTTAAAGGAAACGGCAAGTGAAAATCATATTTGGAATATCGGGAAAATCATTTTTTTCTTTTTTAAATCATGAATAAAGAGAACGAGGTGCATGGCATAAATGGCAACCACATTTTCAGAATATTAGGCATAATAATAACAAAATGTTAGGCCGTGTGATCAACCAATATGGTGAGAAAAGAAAACTTAATGAATGCATAGTGTAGAATATCGGCGTTACGTTACATGCAGTCGGGTTTCGGGTTTGGGGTTTGGGGTTTGAAGAGGAACAAGCGGGTAATAACGGTTATGTCATTTTGGTATTTTGTAAAATTAATATGAAGTTGCCAAACTGATTTTAGGTGACTTGAGTCAAGGCAAGCTCATTCCCTGGCCTAAACCCTTACTCCGTCTATTTTGCAGGCGATGGCTTTGGTGTTTACGATATGGCCACTAGAAAACCACGTTCCTTCCGTCCCAAGTCTCCTGCAGCCTTCTCCACACCACCGCCCTTCCCTTATTGGATCCCTCCAATATGTCTCTCTAGTTAGTAGTTACTGTCCTTCACTAGTTATGCCAAGATTATTATATGTCCTAGTTACTGTTCTTCACTAGTTATGCCAAGAGTATGTTGCGTTATCATTCGAGTGGTGTACAAGGACGCGACTTGTTAAATTTATCATTCGTGTTCTGTTGAACTATGTTATTTTACATCGAATTGACAAGGAAAGTAAAATATGGGTTTTCCATTTTCTAAGCATCACAATTCACAACTATTTCACTCCATTTGCAGAGGTAAACAGTTAAACCAAAGTTTCTTAGCGTTAATTATTATCATATTGAGAACCACCCCCACAGTAAATATTTATACCGGCACCAGCAACATCAATGCCCGAGAGGGTGAAACAATATATGATATTAATTGAGGGGGAAACGAAAAATAACTTGGTGCATAGTAAAGAAACTTGTGTACAAATTTGATCACTGGGAGGACATAACTCGAGTTTAATACTAATAAGGAAAAAAAAAAAAAAAAAGGAAAAGTGGAGGAACGTGGGAACAGACGAAAATGGAAACAGAGAAAGAAAAATAAAAAAGAGTAGATAGAAAGAGATACCAATAATTGAAATCCTTGTGGGCCAAGCAAGCAAGCACTTTGGAATTTGGTCTTGATTTTTCACAAGAAGGGGATTGTTGACTAACTCGAAAACCCTTGAGTTTTCACAATACCAAGCAGCAAGTTATGTCGTCGTCTCTGCTTCTCAGCCTCTCTTCCAAGCCCTCTCTCCTCTGCAAACTTGCTCTGGTAAATCTATGTTCAATCAATCCTTAATTAGATGATCTCTCTCACTCTTTTATCTCTCTAAGTTTTTTTTTGCATAATCTCTGTCTTCTTCTTCTTCCCAGAGATGCTCCCACACCTTTGGGATTCGGATGTTCTCCTCCTCCACCACCACCAACCCTTACTTGATGTATCGGGTCTTAGATTATGGAACTTCGCTGGATGATATTAATGCAACAAGCGACATCCACTATTTTGACCCGGTCAAGGAAGATGAAGTTATTGTCCGAGGCAAGGCATTCCCCATGGAGTTGCGTAAAGGGCGTCTGGTCGGAATGTCCCATGGTTGGGGAGTTTTCACGTCCCAGTGTGTTGATAATAAATTCAAATTCGTATATGTTAGCGACTGCTACAGTCCATGTGGCTCCAAATCAAGCCTCAAAACCATTCCTTTGCACGACCTGGCTCAAGCTTATGGTAGCCAAGCGGAGGTCATCACTAACGCCGCAATGACACGTGCACCTGATCAAAGCAATGATTTTGCAGTGGCTGTCAAGCATTTAGGACAACAGCTCAGTTTCTCTAGGCCTAATGGCAATCACAAAAACTCTGCTTTGAAATTTTTTACAGCCCCACTCCACTATTTTGATCAATCAAGGATTATGTACTCAAAGAAAAATCAAAAGTTCTACATGCCTAGTCTTGCAGGCAACGTCTTGGGCTCCTGGGATTCTTCCTTCGAGGAGAATAAGACCGGCTCCGAGTTGCATGAGCTGCGGTTTTCCAACCTTCCCGAGCTGACCCAGTCCGAGTGGGAGCTCCTGGACTCATGTTCCACGACGGTACACCTTGTGGAGTCTCCCTCAGGGGAACGTTTTCTAATCAAGTGGTACGCTCAGAACCACCAACCGAGCAAGGCGATGACGTTCTTGTGTCGCGGAACAAAGCGTTTCATGGTGTTTAGAGAGGAAGAAGGAACAAGGGTCATGTCTTACACAGAGGACATTGGAGATCTCTGCATATTCCTGGGCAGTAATGAGGCCTTCTGTGTCAAGGCAAGCTCATTCCCTGGCCTAAACCCTAACTCCATCTATTTTGCAGGCGATGGCTTTGGTGTTTACGATATCGCCACTAGAAAACCACGTTCCTTTCGTCCCAAGTTTCCCTCAGCCTTCTCCACACCACCACTCCTCCCTTACTGGATCCCTCCAATGCCACTCTAGTGCTCTCTTGTTTCCTTCATTAGTTCCCTATTAGCCTTGTGTTTCTAGCCTAGGAATCTTGAACGAAAATCAGATTTGCGTGTTTGTTGGCTATTATCATTCCCAGTGTACACGAGAGAGATGCTTACTATTTGGGCCTTCAAATCGATACAGATAGGCCATACACCATATATGACCCACATTTAGAAGATATAATAAGCCCATACAAAATGTTATAGTCCCCATTCACAAAGATCTACTGTTACAGTTTAGAGCCATAAAAATTTCAACTTCTTTAGATTTCGTCGTAATAAAATAGAAGAACCAACTTACGTTACACCATTTTTAGTGCTTTTGGGATTTTATTCTTTGTTAACGACTTGACATTGCTTTTCAAGTCAAAATAATATGTAAGACAAAGCTTATTTAGATATCTGTCAATGGAGTTTTTCTCTAATCAACCTTTCCATTAATAGAATTAACGTAACGGAGATTAAAAGGGTAATAAAAACCAGTGGATTTTCACACGCTTAGGCTTAACCATGTAAATCTGTCCTAAAAATAAAACACAAAAGAAAACAAGTGCCAAAAACTCGAATTACCAATTCTAAAACAGTAAACAAACCAAACCAGCAGAATATAAGGAAGCAAAGGGGTCGACGAGAACAATTCGATTCAGAATCTGTGAATTGCGAATCCAGAGAAAGGTAGGTTTTTACCTTTCTCAAACTGGGTTCTGTTAATTTCTGGATTTTGGATTTTGGTTAGATCCCCTCTTCTCTCCATCTCTTTTTCTCTGGTTCTAAGTTAACAATGGCGGAGCAGACGAAGAAACGGTACATTTCAAGCGAGGATCTTAAAAAGCATAGCCAACCTGGAGATTTATGGATCTCCATTCAAGGCAAAGTCTACGACGTCTCCGATTGGGTTAAATCTCATCCCGGAGGCGAAGCAGCGATCCTCAATCTCGCCGGTCAAGACGTCACCGACGCTTTCATCGCTTACCATCCCGGAACCGCATGGCACCACCTCGAAAAGCTCCACAACGGCTACCACGTCAAGGACTTCAACGTCTCCGACGTCTCACGTGACTACCGCCGTCTAGCCGCCGACTTCTCGAAACGCGGCCTCTTCGACAAAAAAGGTCACGTGACTCTCTACACCCTCACGTGCGTCGCCGTGATGCTCGCTGCGGTTTTCTACGGCGTCTTGGCGTGTACCAGCGTCTGGGCCCACCTTATCTCCGCCGTACTCCTCGGCCTCCTCTGGATTCAGAGCGCTTACGTCGGCCACGATTCGGGTCACTACAACGTGACCTCGACGAAGCCGTGTAACAAAATCGTCCAGCTTCTCTCCGGTAACTGTCTCACCGGGATCTCAATCGCCTGGTGGAAATGGACGCACAACGCTCACCACATCGCTTGTAACAGCCTTGACCACGATCCAGACCTCCAACACATCCCGATCTTCGCCGTCTCCACCAAATTCTTCAATTCGATGACGTCACGCTTCTATGGCAGGAAACTAACCTTCGATCCTCTGGCTCGATTCTTAATCAGCTACCAACACTGGACGTTTTAGTGATGTGCGTCGGGAGAATCAATCTCTTCGTACAGACGTTCCTCTTGCTGTTCTCGAAGCGTCACGTCCCCGATCGAGCCTTAAACATCGCCGGGATCCTCGTTTTCTGGACATGGTTCCCACTCCTAGTCTCGTTCCTCCCGAATTGGCCAGAGAGAATCATCTTCGTGTTCGCAAGCTTCGCCGTCACGGCGATTCAGCACGTCCAATTCTGTTTAAACCATTTCGCCGCCGACGTTTACACCGGTCCGCCAAACGGAAACGATTGGTTCGAGAAGCAAACCGCCGGTACGCTTGATATATCGTGTAGATCGTATATGGATTGGTTCTTCGGTGGGTTGCAGTTTCAGTTAGAGCACCACCTGTTCCCTCGGCTACCGCGTTGCCATCTCCGGCGGGTATCTCCGGTTGTTCAGGAGCTTTGTAAGAAGCATAATCTGCCGTATAGGAGTCTTTCGTGGTGGGAGGCGAATGTGTGGACTATAAGGACTCTGAGGAATGCAGCGGTTCAAGTTAGAGATGCGACTAACCCTGTCTTGAAGAATTTGCTCTGGGAAGCTGTGAATACTCATGGCTAATCTAAATTCTGATTACACACAGATCGGTTTTGTTCGTGTTTAATTTCGTCTAATGGAGGAGGTGTGTTAGTTTGAAGTTTTAGATGTAACATCACATGATCATGAGTATATATATGTATGTATTTTATTTTTAATGTGTGCTCAGTTATATACTTTTGCTGGCCCCTTTTTGATGTGTGTTAACTTCTTAAGCAAAAGTTGAACATATGTGGGTTAAAAAGCATGAAAGATGAAACAAAAATGTTCAAAACAATGAAATCACTAAGCAAAAGTTATAGTTTGTACTTTGTACTAATGATATGCAGTGATAGTCTTTCTGTATCATAATCCAAGTCAAGATAAATGACAAAAAACAGAAAAAGATAATCATGAATTTTTTATTTTATTTTTAAGTGTACCATTAAAATGGTATTATTGAGATTCCCCAATCAGTTAACAAAATTATAAATTTTGTATACTTTTCATATGAAAATTTTAAAATAACTGAATAGTGTTTACAACTAATGTATGTGGGTTTTTCTTTCCTTTGTTTTCTAGTCAACAATTTCTAATTGGTGCAAATTTTTTTTTACCGCTGTGGGTTGTATTATAATTCAAATTCAAATTTGATAGTAGATGTATATGAATTGTAGATGACAAAAAGCAAAAAAAATAACAAAAGTACAACTGTACAGTATCTTTCGACTTTTTCTTATAAAATGTGGGTTATTTTGTCTCTTTCTAATCAACAAATTTAATATTGGCGCAACTCCAATAATGGGCTTCACTTAGGTACCTGAAGCCCTAACCATTAATGGACCGTCATATTAATTTCAATTTTGTCCTACTTCTGAGAAATTTCTACGGTCTTTATCGTTGAAGATGACGAGTCCGAGAATCGTTATCCATGAGGAAAGAAAATTTATCCGCAGGGAATTTCCCTGACCTATCCTCGCGTCCCGCCTTCTCGTCTTCTTCTTAATCCTGAAAGCAGCATATTCCTCTGCAAATCCCTCTCTTACTCCTTTCTTTTGTTGTTTGTCTCCGAGAAAATTTGATTACTGGAAACATGTTGTTTGCCCTAGTTTAATCTTCAATCTCCTTCCCGTTTAGCATTTTCCCGATGGCGTTCCTTGTCCGTTCCCCGGAGATACCCACCGTCTCGGCGAGGATATTCTCCGATTCGAATTCGAGTGTAAGGAGTCATGCGTTTATGAGGAGGAAGGTTACGGTCTCCGCGGTTGACGCGAGAGATTTGTCTGGTGTGAAGACTCAGAATTCGAGATTGTACGGGAAATCCTCGGCTCCGGTGAAAGAAGGCTGCGAGATTAGCAGAGAGGAAGAAGAAGATAAGCAGAACTACTACGTGAATATGGGCCACGCCGTTCGTTGTCTCAGAGAGGAGTTTCCTTTGCTCTTCTACAAAGAGCCCAATTTTGACATTTACAGGTTTTCTTTCGATATTACTTTCTTTCTTCGTATCAGAGAACAAACAATCGAGAAGCCTGTTCTTTATTTAGCTTTCTCCAAGAATCTTCTGCTTCACGGTCATGCTTAATGCTTATGTCCCAAATTTGATCTGTTCTTGATTAGCCTTTGTTGAAACAATCTTCTGCTTCATGGTCGTGCTTATTCCTTAATTGATCTCATCTTCTCAACTTGCTTTCTCACCGAATACTCTGCTTCAGGGAACTGTTTGATATGTTCTTGGGAGAATGACCTGTTCTTGATTAGCTCTTGTTGTCTAATTTTCACAGGGATGATATTGTGTTCAGAGACCCTATGAACACTTTCATGGGAATTGATAACTACAAAACCGTATTCTGGGCGTTACGTTTCCATGGAAGGATCTTCTTCAGAGCACTCTGCGTGGACATTGTTAGTGTTTGGCAACCCACAGAGAACACTCTGATGATTCGATGGACTGTTCATGGAATTCCTCGTGGTCCTTGGGAGGCTCGTGGTCGATTCGACGGCACTTCAGAGTATAAATTCGATAAGAATGGGAAGATTTATGAACACAAAGTCGATAACATCGCCGTTAACTCGCCTCCAAAGTTTCAAATGCTCACTGTTCAAGAGCTTGTTGAAGCCATTAGCTGCACTTCCACACCGAAGCCGACGTATTTTGAGTTCGGAGATTCATCATCATCGTCGGAAACATATTAGTCTTGTGTATATAGTCTTTTGTGTGTTATAGATAGAGCCTGGTGTGTGTGTTATATATAGATGAAGAAGAATGAAATAAACCCAATAAAACGATATAAAAGGAATACCTTTATGCGTATGGCCAAGAAAAGCCTATATATATATATATATATATACATGCTGGAGAAATAATTTCTAAGTTGGAACTTGAAAGTCTTAACCAAGAGTAAGTGCATATTAGAATCAGTTTAGTCATGTATGTATCTTGTAATTCGATTTTTTTAGATGGATTGATGCAATTTGAAGTTGGTTTTAAATAATCGTAAACTAGTTTTTTCTACGTGCATTCAACAACCTAATGTGTATTAAAAAAAAATTGATTTAGACTTTATTCAATGATTAGTCATTTGAAGGTGAAATTTTGTGTGAATCAAAATGTGATTATATCCCTATAGATCTAAAGAGAAAGTTCACTTTGTTCAAATCTGTTCCATCTATAAAACGAGGGAAATAAATCATACATACTAACAAAAATTGGTTATTTCGCATGTTTGTAATACACCTGAATCATTGAAAATTCGAAAGTAGATCACAAAAATGATTTGAGAGAGTAAGTTTTGGGCCAATGATTTTTGCCCAGTAAACCATGATGGAGCCATGGGACTTAGCACGTGCAAATCGGCAGGACCGTTTCGACAGCTAATACACACGTATGGATCTTATGAAGCAAAGCTGGCTAATGCTGACGTGTCCGCCAGCGTTTCTTCTCGTGCAACTTGCCGGATTCATTAAAAGCCCAGTCCAGTCCAGTCCCGTTGACTAGTCTTTTTGCAAGGTCATTTCCGTCATTTTGGTCCCAGATCCACCTCCGTTTTAAGTTTAATGCTTGCATAGAAATCTCACCACAAATATTTTAACTATTTAATGTGTAATCAACTACCTCATTAAAAGCAAATACATACAAGACATGTGAATTTTTTTTGAACATATACTAGTACTACTATCTTTTGGAATTACAAAATTAATTTTTGTAATATATACTAGACAAAAGTATTAATTTAATGTACTTTCAGTTTATGTTGTATTAATTCACAATGAAGCCCATTTAAAGTTTGGTTTAATTGGTCGTATTAGTTGTAATTTAGAAGTATTTAACATGGTCAACCTAAACACTTGGTCAGAACCAATATAAAATCTCGAAGCAACAAAAATTACTACTACGCTTTTCAGAAAAAAATCACTAATTTTTGTTTATAATTTATTATATTCGGGGCATTAGTCTGAAATCTGAATATTTGATTTTAAATAAATAAAAAACATAGTGCGTCTTTCCCGAAGTCGTTTTCTATATTCGTTGTTTACTCTGAAAGGAAAATGCCATTTGAGTCCTTGGAATCGCTTCTACTTCACTCACATTCTTCTCTCTCTTTCTCTCTTTCTCTCTCTCTCTCTCAAGTTAGCTTAGCAGTCTCACCAGAAAGCTAACCTTACATCACAAACCCGAACAAACATTGATACAGTAATCCGATTACAAAACCGTAATTTATACACAAATTATTCCGTCTGATCGCTTTCTTCGACGGGTTTAAGATCGTTTCTACATATATTTCACCGGAGAGAAGAGAAGAAGAATAAGCTAAAAATGGAAACGGAGAATCCGAGAGTAGATAATCCGGCAATGACCTTCGACGAGGTTTCCATGGAACGCAGCAAGAGCTTCGTTAAGGCATTGCAGGTTCCTCTCTCTCTCTCTCTTACTCGTCGTTCTCAGGATTTTTTTTCCGTCTGTTTAGTTAGATTCTACAGAAATTAACAGCTATGATCAGAATAGTATGGTTTATTTGAGCCAGATCCATGATCTCGTTGTAGGCTATAGCCGTTAAGGTCCATGGTAAAAAAAACTAAGTGTTGTTGGCTGTAAATTTGTGGATTAAGTGTGTAGTTATAGATGGGGCCGAGAGAGATGATGATTGTCGGTTAGTGTTATCAAGATTTCATCTGGGTCAATAACATCCCAATGGTTGACTAATAGTTGGAATTTGTTTTGACTTTTGATCTACCATTTAGCTTGTGATGCAGTTTCACCAGGAGACGACTGAAGAATCTTGTGATTTGTTGGATTGTTTTGGCTTACACTGTTGTTTAATTGATCTTTTACTTTTTTTTATTTATGTAACAGGAGCTCAAGAACTTGAGGCCTCAACTTTACTCGGCTGCTGATTACTGTGAAAAGTCTTATCTACATAGCGAACAAAAGCAAATGTAATCTCTCGTTTAATTTCTAATAGCTTTGAATGATGGTTGTTCATATATCTTTTCTTTACATTACTGTTTTTGTTAGGGTATTGGACAATTTAAAGGACTACACTGTAAAGGCTCTGGTCAATGCTGTTGATCACCTCGGAACTGTAGCTTCCAATCTTACCGATCTCTTTGATCAACAAAACTCAGACATATCAACTATGGAGTTGAGAGCTTCTTGTGTTAACCAGGTAAACAAACTGTCACACACCTCTCTCTATTGATCTTCCCTTTTGTAGACATTCTTCCTTAAGGTTTGTGTCATCTTCTTTTCGTCAGCAACTGCTTACATGCCGGACATATATCGACAAAGAAGGTCTTAGACAGCAACAGCTATTAGCAGTTATCCCAATGCATCACAAGCATTACATTCTACCCAGTAAGAGCTTATTCTTGGCCCTTGTTAAGGAATTACTATCGATATCTAATTCCTTCTTTTTGGCTGTTGTTAGATTCTGTTAATAAGCGGGTACACTTTAGTCCTCTCAGACGAACTGACACAAGACAGAATCATTATCAAGCTATATCCCGTCTTCAACCTTCAGGTGCAATGTCCTCATCTTTGAGCTTAATATACTAGTTGTGGTGAAAAAACTGAACTGTTAAGTAATGTTTGGTTTGGCTCACTTAGATGCCCCTGCATCGAAATCACTCTCCTGGCATTTAGGCTCAGAGACAAAGTCGACCCTAAAAGGAACAACCACTGTTGCGCCAAGGTGAGCCCACAAAAAGCCTTTGTACTGTTTCACACGTTCTTGATAACTAAGCAACTAACACATATTTACTGTACAGCTCTAAAGATTCAAAAGCTTTCACAAAGACATCTGGAGTGTTCCATCTTTTAAGTACGACAAACAGGGAGTTGAAGAAGAATCAAACATAGCATTTCTTCCAGTACAACTCATAAAGAAGAGACTTGAATCATTTAATAAAATTCATGCAGGTGATGAAGAAAACATAATAAACAAGAAGCCTTTGGCTGGTTCTCAGGTCCCAGGTGTCCCTGCAACATCCACCATCACAAGACAGACATATGGTGTTGCCCATAAGGTAAAACCTCGGAGAAAACGTGAAACAAATGTCGCACAAATCGGATAGCTAATTCGATTAGATAGTAAGGTGTGTTAATTGATATAAGTTCATGGTCTTGATTGGACAAGTTTGTTGTTACTCAGGATGTGGATGTTCCTAAACCTATGATGGCACACAAGTCACTTGACAACCCACGACGAGAGATCATTCAAGCCCCTGTACGGACCAAAAGTGTTTTATCTGCGTTCTTCGTCAAACAGAAAACTACAAAGCTCAAAGCTGGTTACGTCTCGTGAAAACACAACTCTTGAGAAGAATTTTAATGTCATACCACGTTTCTTTCATCATAATAACGCGTTGTCTTTTCATGTAATTATATTAATTCCCACATCAACGTACGAAGTCAAACAAGACATGATTGTCGTCCACCATTAACAAAGCTGTGTAATGGATTAAGAATGCGGTGTTTTAAAAAGTTTTGAAGTGCAAAAGCATTATAAAGATTTCTATTAAGTGATTAGGTAACCTTGTATCAAACAGACAGAAGATGGACCAACACATAGAACAAAAATGGCTCAAATTATCACAACATTTTGTTTGATTCAGAGTTTAAACAGGCACCAACGGGTATGTTCAAATATCAGTATCTTGGAGCTGCACCATTAAACAAAACCAGCCAAATGTCACAAAAGCGAATTCCGAATAGGCTAACACCGAAGTACCTTTAGATTCAGATGTCACAGTCGAAAGATGCGTACCTCCACCAATTGTTGCTTCAGGCAGCCTCTCTATTGAGTACTTGCGCGCCGTCACATACATGATAGGCACACCAGGAATCTGCAAACGAGCAAAAGAAAAGTTAACATCCAAAGATCTCAGCCATGGATATATTTTTTTTTTAAAAGCAATTAAAATATCAAACTATCTTGACCTTTCGAATCCTTCGCTTCAGATCTCTATCACAAGTAGCCACTATGAAGCACTTATGCTGCATATAACAAGAACAAGAATATCAAGAAACATACAAGGGAAGTATCCATAGTACACCAAGAACCATGAAGGTACTCTCATCAGTATCTCCTTACAGAGCCTGGATACAAAGTTCAACAAGGCAAGACCGAAGCATTACCTGAGTAACTCTGTCAACGAGACAGTCATCAGCATATGTACCTTTGTGTACACAAGGTAACCTTTCGAAGCGAGGATCTTTCGCAATCCTACCAAACTTGCCAATTAAGAATCAACGAAATGTAGAGGAAAACAATTATACTAAAAACGCTTTGGAATCTTAAAGCTTTACCTTAGAGCGACACGATACTTCTGACCTAATTTCTCTAGCTCAGCCATGACGCAGTCCGTGATACAAGGAGTGCCTTCAAACCCGAAACGATCAAAGGTCAACAAGAGAGAACAAAAAAAATCTTGCATAGCTAAAGATATCTACCAAACTTTAAGCAACTCACATTTTGCGTACAAGCAGGCCAGCATTCCCTTCTCAAGATCAATCTATAGATACAACAACAGGATAAAAACAAGTTAAAGAGGATATCAATTAGAAACAAAACGAGATTCCACGAAGACAATAAGAGTACAAAGATCGACTATAGCTCTGTCATCTGTGGTAGAGAAATGCAACTGGATATGTACCTTGTTCTGGATTGAGAAGTTGATGAAGTTAGTATCCACCAAAACTCGGTAAGGAGGAACCATATTAGAGTTGTGAGAAAAGAACATCCCTGAAGGAACATTCGGACTGATCCAAAAAAAGATCCAAAAACGCAAATCAAAATCTAAAGTCTACGGAAACCACAAGAATTTACAAGTTGGCAAAAAGGGTTAGCTAAGCTTACACGTTTCTCGGAAGTTCCGTGAGGTCCTTCTTGTTTGGATTTAGAATCTCCTCCTTGTAACTGAAGAAAAACAAAGCAGCATTAAGAACCCATAAAAACGAAACCCCTAAAAAAGTATCAAATTTTAAGGAAGAAGGAATCGATTTACTTACTGCTTCAAAGCTTTGTGGCTTATCATCTTCTTCATCACAGCAAACTTTTGAACTCTCTTTGCCTTTCCCATATTTGAAGCAAAGTGTAACAAAACACCTAGAACGAATCAGAGAGAGTGGGAAGCTAAACAAACGATACGAGGTCAGAATCGGCGGAGGCGGAGAGGTTTTGGAATTGTTCAGGTACGGAGACAGAGATGACGACGAACTACAAAATTAACCTATATCACGTAATGGGCCTAATTTACAATAAATGTGTCGTCTCACTTAATGGGCCTAATTTACATGGCCCATATTAATTCAGAAGCAAAGCGAGAGCTTCGTAAATCACGTGTTGTTAGTTTAAGAAATGATGAGAAAAATCCAGATGCTTCAAAATGGTTGTGGCGAGAATGATCTGGAGAGCGGAAGAAAGATCTTTTCCCTCCAAACCTTCTTCGTCTCTTTATAAATCACGAATTGTTTTCAGATTTTTCACTATCCATAGAAAAGAAGCTTCGATTATCTGAATCAGAAAAAGAAATCAACGAAATATTTTTGCCTTTTTGGTTTGGTGGAAAGAGAGCTTCGCAGGAACCGAGTCGTCGGGATTTGTGGATCGCTTTGGTGGAATCTGTTCGTCATTACGCTGCGGCTCGATTCGGTTTTCTGTAAGCTCCGTCGCTTTCCTTTCTGATCCTAGTTTTTAAGGATTAGATACGAATATTCCAATTTGCCGTTCTTTTTGTTCTGAAGATGTAACTGATTTAGTTTTAAGAATTTTCGTTTTGGGGATAGAGCTAGCGTCAGTCATTTGGGTGGAACTTGAAGGTGTTTGATAATGTTGCGATTTTATTTCATCGGAAGTTACAAGTTAGTGTCCTTTGGAAAATGCAATTTGATTCCGAGGGATTTGCTTTTTTTTCGGCGTCTGAATTCAAAAACCTTGCGTTCAGTTTTTCTTCTGTGTTTCTTAATTCCCATCGTTATTAACTTATCGATACGGAATTTGCTGCAGCTTCACTGGAATCGGTTAACTGAATTCGGTCAAGGATGATGCCTATGTACATGAACTCATCACAACCAGGCCAGATGAGACCACAAGGACACTATCACCAAGGTTTTGGGAACTATCCTCAACATATGACAATGGACGCTTCATCGCCTGTGTCATGTGAACATTGGCCTACTCCATCACCGTGTTACGGAAGCTGTATCCATAACAACTATCCTGCCTACACTCCTTACTGGCCTTCTTGTTATCCCCAACAAGTGCCGTACCATACATGCTGCGCGAACCATCCCGGGTTCCATCCTCACGCTCCTCCTTATTACGCCCATCAGCCATTTCCAGTTGGTTATCAACCAGTGTATGAGTCTGAGAAGGATGTGCCTGGGAAGCATCCATGTACAAAATGTTCTCCCCAAATGTGTGTCCCGAAGAATGACAGAAGCCTTGTAATTGAAGAGCACGAACCGGAGATTGAGAAAGGAGTCCACGGAGAGGCTGTAAATCATGTTCGCTCAACGAACTGCCCTTATCCCATCGTATGGATTCCTCAAGAGAATGCTGGGAATCAAGGTCATGGATGCCATGACCAGCCTCCTGCGGAGATCAAAGCTCCTGAGAGTACGATGGTACAGAAAAGTGATCCTAAGTCTTGGAATGGTCGTTTTCCATTCGACGAGGGCACCATCAAGTCCTTGATACAGAATCAAGACAGGAAAAGGATACAAAATGGGAAAACCGTGGAGCTCCCATTTGATATCAGCAAGTTGAAATCCTTGTTGCAGGGCCTAGACGGGAAGGAAGCACAGATCCAGAATAACAAGGAAGAGCCGGGACAGCTTCAGTATCCTATTTTTTGGATACCATCTCATGGGAAACGGGAAGATGTTGAAGCTTCAGAGAGTAACGGAGGGCGTAACTTGAAGTCTTCTTTCCCCTCTGATCTCCACGTCAAGGAAGGTCAAATTGCCCAAGGCAAAGGTGAAGAAGGGAACTTTGAGTGCAAGGTACTCTCGGATGCGGACGATAAAAGTTCCATGAGAAATATCCCCGTGGAGAACCATCTACAAGAACCGAGAAACATTCCCGTCAAGCTATTAGAGGACCATCTGCCAAAACCAAGGGCGCCAACCAAAAAGATTGCAAAGAATGAGCAAGTTGAGAACGTAAAAAAGGAGCAGTCTTCGTCTTCACCAAAAGCATCCAGGTTTACTCCGGTTTGTCTGCGTGTTGACCCAGTTCCGAAGAAGAGAAATGGTGGTTCCAAATCTCTAAGCCCTCCTAGAAGAAAGGAACAACCCTCAACGACAGAAGAGACCAACGTTGCATCTCCAATGAGCTCCAAGAAGGCCGAAGCAAGGACTGTTCCTGAGGCTTGTAATGTAAAATGTGAAGAGGCAAACAAAGAAAAGAAGTTGTCTGAGGGAGGCCCAAATTCAACAGAAACAGAAAAAGAATCAGGTAAAAGCAAATCAAACCTGCAAGAAGGAGCGAACTTTGAGACTGTTAGACCTTGTGAAACTAAGGAGAAAAAAGAAAAGCCTGCAAAGAAGACCTTTACAGAAGAGGAAGCTGCTAGAATTATCCAATCTAGGTACCGCGGATATGATGTGAGAAGATGGGAGCCAATTAAGAAATTGAAGGAGATAGCCACTGTCCGCGAGCAGATGGGTGATATTAAAAAGCGTGTGCAGGCGCTACAAGTTTCTACTGATAAGCAAAATGAAGGAAAGGAGCTTGTGATTTTGGGAGAAATGGTGATGAGCCTTCTATTAAAATTGGATTCTGTCCAGGTATGCAAGAAAAACTGATATTTTGTTGTGTTATCAGTTTCGTTGACAGCCCAATATAGTTTATCCGAGTATATATTGTTGTTGCGCTCTGAAATTGTTGGTAACAGTTTATGAAGTAAATGTTTTACCTGCAGGGCTTGCATCCTAGTATCAGAGACTTTAGAAAATCTTTGGCTAGAGAGCTCTCGGACATGCAGGAGAACCTTGACTCATTGAAAAAGAGCAGTTCGGAGAAGGAAGCTCTAGAGGAACAAGTGGAAATTACCTCTCAGACAAGTGATTGTCCAGTGAAATTGGAGCAGAGTCAGCTTGCAGAAGAGAACAAAATTGTATCAGACTCGAATACAGAGAAAGTTCATCCTCCTTGTCGCGAGGAACATCCTATGAATAATATAACAGAAGAACAGCTGGTGGCTGAAACAGAAGAAGGAACTGGGTTGTCTGAGACATTAACGAAGGATCCTGAGCCAGCTACTGAAACAGGCATAAGTGAGGCAGACTCGACAACCATTCCACAAGAAACTGAAGTGGTTGAGGCTGTTCTACCAATCAATCCATCATCAGCTGATGGCATTGAAATGACAGTGACGAACATTGAGGAAGATAAAGTCATGGTGGAAAAGTTAGAGGAGTCACTGCGGGAACTGCCACAAGTGATGGAAACAACCCGTGTACCAGGCTTTGAAGGCCCAAAAAATGTTACCGAGGTCTCTGAAACTGAGAATGAAGAGAGAAAGGGAGACGATGATTATGTATTGCCTTCAGAGAAAAACGTGGAACTCTCCGAGCTACCTGTTGGAGTGATTGACGATGAAACTCAGCTTCCTTCGCAAGATTCATTATCATCTACTAGTGAAGCGGGAAAGACGACAATGGACCCTGAAACAGCGAGCCAGCAGGAGACGAACGTGGACCACCCGTACGATCACTCCAAAGGCATAGGCCAAGAGACTGCTGCGCCACAGGAAGAGACAGAAAGGCCTCCAGAGACAGAGGTCATTGAACATGAGATATCAGAAGAAACCAAAAAGCTGATGGAGGAGAATCAGCGATTCAAGGAAACGATGGAGACGCTAGTAAAGGCAGGCAGAGAACAACTCGAAGTCATATCAAAATTAACCGGTCGGGTCAAAAACCTAGAGAAGAAACTGTCACAGAAGAAGAGGACTCGCATTGGACATCGTAGACCTAACCATGGAAAGCACGCAACCAAAGCCATGTCTGCAAGCTATGCTGATGCCGTAATGTAACTAGCCAACAGAAAGCTTTGATTTTCTTGTCCTCTGTCCCCACGTATTTTGAATCCATTTCAATAAATCAAAAATTCTCGAGTCCAGTTTTTCATCAATCTCTCCGTGTACTCGATCGATAGAAAAATTCTAAAGAACGCATTTCTTTAGAACGGGGAAGAATTGTGGTTGGATTTTGTCTAGCGTCTCTTTTATGCATGTAGGCCCATTAGTAATTTTTTTTTTTGGGTCAAAGGCCCATCTGTAATTTTAGTTGTTCTTCATATTGTGTGTTTTTTAATTAAAATTTCTTTTATTAGCTGTTTTAATCTTTTTTATTTAAAGTTCATAATGTTACTTTCATCATCCACGCCCATGATTATGAGTTATATGAGTTATAACTAATGAGAAGGGGAGTTTACACTTTATTACTATGTGGAGGGGACCATAACACACAGTAAATTTCATGTTTACTTTTGTTACATTTACTAATAACTTTTTATGAATTTATTTTGAGAGAAAGGCAATGAGTGTGTGGTTCGTGCGGACAGAGTCATCCTTTTCATGTTCATTTTCTTCTTTCTCATCGTCACGTTTCTTTGTCTACTAGCCGTCAAATATTCATCTCTTGTGGTCCCGTTTCACCTCCCAACGCCATTTACACCCATCTCCATGATCTCTTTTCTCTTATGTTCTCTCTTCTTATTACAACAAGCAAAAAAAAAAAGTTAACATGTGCAAAAGAAAGAGTAAGTAATGATCTAATCTCATTCTCACCTAATCTATGGTTAAGAGAGAAAAAAAAACGGAAACGGTGTCAGTGCTGGTCATAATAGCATCGGAGCTGTAGTCTAGTAGCATTAAAAGGACCAGGAATCTTAAAAGCATGGTCATTTCTGATACGAATGATTTTTTTATTTTAATCTTTTTGTTAAAACTCACATTTAACCTCATAATGACTCTATTAGCCTACTCTCAATCCCCAAATTTTACTAGCACAAACGAAAATAAAATTAGTTTTAAGGGGTTATCATCCGCCTACTTTGCATATCTGTCAAAAGTTGAGTCATTTTTTTTTAGTTAGGAACTTCATATCCATCTTTTTATAAAGGTTTGCGTTTGATACATTCCGAACGTCTCTAAAGTCTCAACACATCAAACTCACTTTTGAAAGTCTTCATACATTTAAAAATGTTTCGATTGATTGTTTTAAACACCAAAAAAATACAAAAACATCTAAACAGATTTATCCAAAAGTTGTTCTGACCGTTGCAAATTTTAAACAATATATATATATATATATATGAAATAAAAAACTAACAATTTAATTAAGTCTTATCATGAGCAAAAAGAAAAAGAAGAATTATTATCACAATAACTAGTGCAAGCCTACAATTGCGAGTTTGCGACCAACCGGTCTTTTACCGCACCACTGTAGTTGTAATGTAGCATATGTTTCAACTACTGTTGGGAAACTCGCAATTGTAGAAATAAATTTATCGGAGAAAAAAGTTAATTTCAATGGCGAAAAGAAAGGCTTTGAATGGAACACAGATCAAAAAAATGCAGATCAATTAAAAAATGCAGATCAAGCATAACAAGTGCAGATCAGAAAAAATTACTTGATCTGCATTTGATCTGGTCAAAAAAATGAAGGATGAATTTGTTCTGCTTTTTTCACTAAAAGACAACCAAAAATTGATCTGCATGCAGATCTTTAATTTTTTATTATTTATTTTTTGATCTGCTTTAAAAGAGTTGAATGGAGAACAAATGCAGATTGATCTGCAAAATAAATGTTCTGCCTTTATTTTGCATCTGTTCTGTGTTACCATTCAAAGCCAAAATAGTAAAAAGGTGAAAAATATCTTACACGCATACTCCTGTCTCTGACTCTGGAGTATCTGAGAGACGATATATTTCCCCTTGCAGTAAATAAAAATCTATGGCTTTGTTGGGAAGAAGAAAACGTCAGAGTTTTTACTCATAAACTCTGTCGGGTGAGAGTAATAGACTAGGGACATTTTATATTCTCCATAAAAATAATAATACTGTAGTTCCTATACTATAAATTAATCATACGATAAAAACATTCATACCCAGAAAATCACGTTTTTGGTTTTTTTTGCATAAATGATTAGGAAAGATCCGACATTTTTAAGGATAAGCCATTGTGATCTGAAAATTTTAAGGAAAAGAAGATAGAAACAGAGAGTCGAGACAGAAGTGTAGGCTCCAACAAGAGACAAGAAAAAGATCCCAATTTTTCAATTGGCCTCAGAAATTCGACATTCCCAATCGGACGAAGAAGCAGCCGCTTCAGAGTCAGCTAAAGAGTTTGAGAGAGAAGAAAACAGAGCGAGTAAGAGAGATGGAGAGAGAATGTGAAGAAGGAGAAATGGAGAAAAAGCTGAGACGAAGTTTCTTGGTGTGTAATTACAGTAAAAGAGCTGGTCCTTCTACTCCTCCGCCCACGTGGCGGCTCGAGCTTTCACCACAGCGAGCCGGAGCCGGAGCTTCCTCCGCCGTAGTCGAGACGAAGGAGTTTCTGGCGAATTCGGAGGTTTCCGCCCGGAAACTGTGCGCCGATTTGTGGGAAACTGAACAATTCCGGCTGCCGATTGGGCTGCGACGGTGTCGACGACGGGATTCAGATGTGGAATCACCTTGTGTTAGTCCGTTTCACGATCATCAGGTGAACAAATTTGGCTTTCTTGTTTATTCGCTTAAATGTTTTTGGCGGGTTTATGTAGAGTTTTGGTCTTATTAGTAGGGTAGGTCGTAAAGCTGTGATCTTTATGGTGAGCCTAGAGGAAATTCCGCCGGACAAATCTCATGGCCGTAAAGTTGTGATCTTTGAGATGGGTCTACTAGACTAGAGCCCATGTTTTGTGTGTGTTTTTAGAAATTGAACGTTTTGGGGAAGAAAGAAATCATTTATATTTTTATTGAGTTTTTGATTTGCAGCCACCAAATAGAGGTAGCTTGAGAAGACAAACTGCAGCAACACTTGAGTCTACAGATGATCATAGACTGGTCCAGAGAAATGGCGACTTTTTGCAACCAATCTCTCCTTCGAGTTTCGGCAGAGATTCATTGGAGGTGAAAAAAAGGAGAAAAAAAAAAACAAAGTCTTTTTGCTCTTTATTCACTCTAAAACATTTTCAGCAATATTGTTTTTTGAGGTGGATTTGTTGTGTGTTTGGCTAAATGCATTTGTAGGTTTTGGTGCGTAAGCCAGCGTTTAGTCAGACTGGTTCTTCGATGGCTAAGTCGGCTAGCTACGGTTTGGGTTCCTCTACAAAGCTTCTGAAGGTGCTAAACCGGATATGGAGTCTCGAAGAACAGAATACCGCTAACATGTCTTTGGTCAAAGCTCTAAAGTTGGAGTTGGACGAATGTAGAGCCGAGATCAAGGAGGTGCAGCATCGGGAGAAGCAGAGCGATATGCGAATATGGAAGAGAAAAGAGGAAGAAGAAGAGCTAAAGGATGTGTTTCGATCGATAAAGAAGGAGTTAGATGATGAGAGAGAAATTAGAAAGAAGTCAGAGAGTATGCACCGGAAGCTAACACGAGAGCTTTGCGAAGCGAAGCATTGTTTAACAAAAGCTTTGAAAGATCTCGAGAAAGAGAGAAAAGAACGCACTATTGTGGAAAATCTCTGCGACGAGTTTGCTAAAGCGGTTAAAGATTATGAAGATAAGATGAGACGGATTGGGAATAAGTCTCCGGTGAGTGATAAAGTGATTGTTCAGGTTGCAGAAGTGTGGAATGATCAGAGGTTACAAATGAAGCTAGAGGAAGGTGATAAAAAGGAATTAATATCACGCAAGTTAGGTTTCAGTACTGAAATGTTTCTGCGAGCAAAGGAGAAGCGAAGATCACATTCAAGTGAAGAAAGTGAATTGAGGGAAAAACCAGATGATTCAGCCTCTATGCATCAAAGGGTTTGCTTGAAGGAACTCAAAGAAGGGCTCGAAAAGCGAACAAGAAGAGATAACAAGTTGCAGCTTAAGAGGTCGGATCAAGTTCTTAATCTATCCATGTCGTCGGAAGGAGACAAGATTCATCCAGAGACTAGTCCAAGGAATGTTTATGATCACGAGAGTTTCTCGAAGATTCTTCCGAGGAACGTGGATGTGAGAGAGGAAACTCGTAGCCTGCAGGATAAGCTGATGGAAGCTCGTGTAGAGAGTCGACGTTTACGTTCTCTGAAGCCAGAGTCGAGTCCGAGTCATCCGGTTCAAGCTTGAGCCAAATTTGATAAAAAAATAATCCTGCCTTATGTTTGAAGTAATTCTCTGGTTTGTGCATGCTTGTGTTTAATTTAGCTGAAAATAATTTATTAAATATAGGGCCAGCTTTTTCTTAATTATTATTTATTACAGAAAACCATACCAAGTGACAAAATCAACAGTTGATAGACATTTTATCGGATTTGAATCTACATAGTAACATGATGACAATAAGTACAAATCCGGTCAAATTTGTTTGTCATTTTAAAATTGGAGGAAAACCAAAAAATCCAATGCATCTTCCATTTTGTGTAAAAAAATTTAAAAAAAACTTTTTATTGACTAGTTATCCAAAATTTAATTCGGTTCATTTCACAATACGCTTTAAGAATACTGATTATCTATTAATGGTAAATAGACAAGTCAAAAATGTGTCGGTAATTGCGTTTGACCAGGCTCCATCAGCCTTATGGATTTTGGTCAATGTCATAAATTTATGCTTCAACTAGAGACAAGTACGATTTAGTTATTACATTTTTTTGTACACTTTAACGTTCTATTATCTATAGTCATAAATCATAATGCGAAAAGATTACAAATAATAACGAAGATTACAAATAATAACGAGAATTACAACTAAGGGCCGTCCATTAACATTAATACCCCCAAAAAAAAAAAAAACTAAGGGTCCATACTCTTTCCCTCTTTCCTTTTCCGTATATTAAAAGAGAATCTATCGAACAAGATTATGTTCAGTCTCTAATTAATGACAATATTTACTGACATTTTTTTCTTCTATGCTTTTTCCATTTTTATGACATTTTTTCCATAATCGTCCCTAGAAGTAGAGGTTTTTGCTTTTTCATCTATATAAACCACTTTAAATAATCTTCTTCTTCACATCATTAAGCGCTTCATCAATCCCATCTCAATCTTACGACTCTTTTCGTTTTTTTTTTTTTTTCGTTTTTGTAGTAAAGAGATATCACCCAACTCTTTTTGTACATAGTTTTTCAAGCGTAATTAACAAAAGGAGCTCCCTTCGTCCAAAACGAGGAGGACAAGATTTAAGGAAACAAAAACAGAAAATCTAATTGTTCATGGATTCCCCGTAGAAAGTGCGTAGGTTAAGAAATAAGTAATCGTAGAGAACGCGCACTTTAAGGGGTTTGCATGGCCTCTTAGATCTTCTCTCTTTCTCTACATATCCTTCTCTTCTCTTCGTTTGGATTGAAGGGAGCTCCTTCTCTATTTCTCTTGTTTTCTACCTCCTGTGTTTTACACGTAATATTTATTCTTTTTGAGTTTTGAGTTTTTGGTTTGTAAATATGTTGGACACCTACAGATCATGGCCGACTTTTTTAGCAGATTTTTTTTCTTGAACTATATTCAAAGCTCTAATGATTCCTTGTTTCAGTTTAATTTGTAGGTGGTAATGGTTGCTACTTGCATCGGAGCGCCATTAATGTTGTTTGATTTGAGAAGATGTCGTGGGCCAGTTTCAAACGATGATATGAATGCTGTTTATTATATCGATGGGATCTCAATCAAATTAGTTGAAACTAAGTATGTATGTATAAATGTAGGTTGTTTTATTAACATTAATAATATAACTCTATTCCATTATGGTTAAAATTGTCCCTTTTTTATTCTGTCAACCGGCATTCAATTATTTCAAGAAGTGTATACCGGAGATTAGTCCAAATTTGTGTCTAACAGATCCAATTATTGTATGATAGTTGCATTGCCAACAACCTTCACTCGGTCAATATATTATTAACAAAGTTTGTAAAACGTTGAAGAACTAATTAATTCCATTAAAAGAAAACTTCAAATTAGACATTTGATACCTAGTTCCCAACGAATATTTAACGAGATTAGGCATTGCCTGCCGTTTGTTGAACGAGTTGTCTTCTAACCAACTACAATCCTACCTAATTTTGCCACCAGAGCAACACAAATAAAACTCAAACTTTTCTTTCTTCTTCTAATTAAGAAAATGACTTAAATTTTATACATCGGCCCGATGATGATAATCTATTCTTTGACGTATTTTACTAAATTGGTTTTATCGAATCAACGTTTTTAAAATAAGCAGGACTGATACGATTTGGTCTCAGACAATCTAAAGTTTTTCTTTATTTTCTTGAACATAAAAAAAAATAAAGAAACCATGGCAAGTGTCGGAAAGATTTAGACTTACTAAACACACAAAAAATAGAAAATAAGCTGTTATAAATTGTCATTAAATAGATAATTTTTGTACATGTTATTGTTACATTCTGAATTCTATTTATAAACCCGCCCAAAAAAAAACTAAACTGGTTTTTAGAAACTATTTTTTCTTAGTTCGGATAATTTTAATTTTTTATGGCGTTTCTTTTTATTTAACTTTTTTGTTTCTAATTCGAATATAATGGACCGAGCCGGTTTTTAGCCAGTAAAGGAACAGATAAATAAAACGACAGAGCCAGAACCTCTGTTCTTTAATTAGCCCTTTCATTTATTTTATTCGTCACCGACCTGTAACCGTAACCGTTCAACTTTCTCTTTCCAACTTCGACCAGCTCTCTTCAGCTCTTCTCATCATCCTTTTTGTTTTGGGAGTTCACAAAAAAAAATTAAAAAAAAAAAACTTTTTTTTAGGGTTTGTTTGTTAGTTCGTTCCTCGAAAATCCAATTTCGAACTTGACCCTCTTTTTTTCCCCTGATTCTTCTGCTCGGTATTCGCCGGAGAGAAGACGGAGAGAGGGTTTCGAAAAAGGAAGATGAGAGGTTCCAATAATACCGATCTATTCGACCCTAAGACGGAGATGGATTCCAATTTCTCTCGCCACGGTTCGTCCTCCGAAGGTGATTTCGGGTTCGCTTTCAATGATAGAAACTTCTCCGACCGTTTGCTCCGGATCGAGATCATGGGTGGGCCTTCGGATTCTAGGTCTGATGGTGAAGGGTGTACGAGTATTGCCGATTGGGCTCGTCATCGCAAGAGGAGAAGAGAGGATAACAAGAAGGACAATGGTGGTACGTTTTATCCTCTTTAGGAAGAATGGTTTGATAGCGAAATAGGAATCCTAATTTTATTTGATCGTGGTGTGTTGAAATGCGCATGTGGTTTATTTAGAATTGTTCTTCTGCTTGGTTTAGGGCATTTGGCTTTTTGACATCTCCTCTCTATGTCAAACGAGTTTTACTGGTTAAGATGCTTAACATGTTATTGCATTTCCAGTTACGATTTCAGACATTGTGGCATGTGCTGAGGAGCAGATCATAACCGATAACAACCAACCTGATATGGATGATTGTCCTGGCGGTGATAATCTTGACGATGAAGGAGAGGCAATGGTGGAAGAGGCCTTATCAGGTACTTGAGAAACTATTGCATTCTAAATCTCACAGCTTCTCTCGAGTCATTGGGTTTTGATTTGTTATACTTTTTTAAATGGGTTCAGGTGACGACGATGCATCAAGTGAGCCAAACTGGGGAATGGACCATTCTGCTGTTGTTACTGTTAAAGAACTGCATATTAGCTCTCCTATCTTAGCTGCAAAAAGCCCTTTTTTCTACAAGGTACTAACGGTTTTTTTTCCTTCTTCTTTATTGTTTGCTCCTGTTTCTCTTGCACGTAACTCTATCCTTTGCTTCTTGTTGTAGCTGTTCTCCAATGGAATGAGGGAATCAGAACAAAGACATGTAACCCTTAGAATTAGTGCACAAGGTACGGCAATTCAAGTCAAGCTTTTGCTTCATTTCTGCTTTTTTTTTTTTTTCAATCTTGTCTTGTTGGCTCCAACTCTCTGCCAGCTTTCTTTTGGTTTCTTATTGTTTTGAATTCTTTATTCCTTTTGTATTAAATCAGTTACTGACTTTGATATGCGTATATGGTATTTTCTATCCATGAGACGTAGTCAGTGTTAGAGAGTCCACAGTTTTGATTTTTCATGCTCTGCTTTTATGTGTATGGCAGAGGAAGGTGCTTTGATGGAGCTTTTAAACTTTATGTATAGCAACTCTCTAACTGTCACAACAGCACCTGCTTTATTAGATGTGCTAATGGCTGCTGACAAGTTTGAGGTTGCTTCCTGCATGAGGTATTGCAGTAGACTTCTCCGCAATATGCCTATGACCCCTGATTCCGCTTTGCTCTATCTCGAGCTTCCCTCCAGTGTTTTAATGGCTGAAGCAGTCCAACCTCTAACCGATGCAGCAAAGCAGTTCCTTGCCTCCCGCTACAAGGATATTACCAAGTAAGACTCCAATGGTTTGAAATGCATTTACTCAGAGTGTTGTAAATGACAATTCCGGGCGAGTATAAGTGAGGTAATTCTTGTATTCATGTGTTACCGTTTTTTTGTACAGGTTTCAGGAGGAAGTTATGGCCTTACCATTGGCTGGAATCGAGGCGATACTATCGAGCGATGATCTTCAAATTGCTTCTGAGGACGCTGTTTATGATTTTGTGTTGAAATGGGCAAGGGGACAGTACAGTTCATTG
Source organism: Alliaria petiolata (assembly GCA_020283515.1). Taxonomy (NCBI): domain Eukaryota; kingdom Viridiplantae; phylum Streptophyta; class Magnoliopsida; order Brassicales; family Brassicaceae; genus Alliaria; species Alliaria petiolata. The sequence continues at coordinate 121,116,674 of JAHZTW010000002.1, read as the reverse complement.
GAAGAGCGTAGAGAGATTCTGGGTTCACGCCTAGCGCTCTACATCCGATTCCCATACATGACGTGCCGAAAACTGAAAAAGGTACTAACTTGCAGTGACTTTGAGCATGAAGTAGCATCAAAGCAAGTTCTAGAAGCGCTCTTCTTCAAAGCAGAAGCCCCTCACAGGCAACGCATTCTAGCCGGTGAAGGATCAGACTCAATGAACCGCCGTTTCATAGAGAGGGCTTACAAATACAGACCTGTAAAAGTAGTCGAGTTTGAGCTTCCTCGCCCGCAATGTGTAGTGTACCTGGACTTGAAGCGAGAGGAATGCGCAGGATTATTACCTTCGGGGAGAGTCTATTCTCAGGCCTTCCACTTAGGAGGTCAAGGCTTCTTCCTATCGGCGCACTGCAACATGGACCAGCAAAGCTCGTTCCACTGCTTTGGGCTTTTCCTTGGGATGCAAGAGAAAGGAGCTGTGAGTTTTGGTGTGGAATACGAATTCGCGGCTAGAGAGAAACAAGAGCAGGGTATGGCTCGAGAGAAACCAGAGCATGATTTCACTAACAAATACAAAGGGAACTACACATTCACTGGCGGGAAAGCGGTTGGTTACAGGAACCTTTTCGGGATTCCTTGGACTTCGTTTATCGCCGAGGACAGTCTACACTTCATCAATGGCATTCTCCATCTCCGAGCTGAGCTCACCATTAAACGATCCTCAGACCTTCACTGATCAATTTCTCTCTACTCTTATCTCTCTCGCTTTGTCAATCTCCACGTTTAAGTTATATTCTCTCTTTGTGTAGCAGCTCTTAAGTCTCTAACCACGAGTGTCTTTTGTAATTGCTTACGGAGCAGTAACAGTAAGGTTTCAAAGAGTTCTGTAAATTTGGTTGGATTTTTAATTTCTCTATTTGCATTCGCTCTGTTTTTCACTGAACTTCTTAGTCCTAGGCTGACGGGAAAATTAAAATTGGGCCTAGCCCATGGGACTGGCCTCTTAACCATATGGGCTCTGGGGCCTACTTATTACTGTTACTTTGAAAATACTCGAAAACGAAGTCGTAAAGATAAAGCTAATTGCTTAGTGTGTACATAAAGGCTTCTTCTATATTCAAAGTTCAAAGTTCAAACAATGCGGCTACGTACAGGTGGGATTAGTGAAAAGTCATAGGGTTAGTTTCGGAAAATCAGTAGAGGATTCGAGTCCTCGTCACTTGCGGGCCCACCTAAATGCGTAAGTAAGACTATCCGCTTACCAGACGGACACGTCATTTTGTCGGGGACACGTTTGGACCGTTCGATTTAAATCTCTTTTTTTCTGATTTCGGCCCCACGTAGCAATAATAATAATTCTTTCTTTTTTCCCACTACAATATTGAGTGCCACGTCAGACGATTCGAGTGATATATATAATTATATATTATACACACGTTTTATTCTTACTCGAGGCGGCGTTAAAGCTGCATCACCGTCGATTTTCCAAAAACAAGATCAACGGTCCTTATCCACATCTGACGTGTTCTTCACCTTCGCTTACGTCACAGAAAACCTCAGTAGAATTATACTAGTATTCAGTGTACTGTAGACAAAACCAAATGTGTATATATCCATGTGATGTGAGTCGCATTTGTTCATCACTCAATCAGAAATTGACACATAGATATATCCACGTGAGTCGCATTTCGTAATGTAGGGACCACTTCGTGGATAGAAGCTCTTTTACGCCAACGCAAAAGCCTCGTTAGCTTCCTTTAACCTCTAGAAGCCAATTATAAACTGGCGTGGCTCGTTTTACATCCGTTGGATCATTTTTTTATCCCAGCCGTTAGATTCGAAGCAGTTGTCGGAATTGTGGGTCCTGATTTCTTATTCTTTTAATGATAGAGGAAGAAAAAAAAAATGTATTCTTTTTTCTCTCTTCCATGATGGCAAAAACGTGGCCATACACGTGGGTCGTCTCGTGGCACCTTTGGAAGATTTGAATCGGTGGTAAAGATGGACGGTCAAGATCTTGCGTTTGTTGGACAGAAGTGCTCTCCGCGTCGGAGATACTAATAGTCAAAGGTGTTTTCTTCGTGTGTGTATTTACCACGACGTCCCTTCTCTAGTTCTCTCCAATCAACGTCCCTTCATATATTTGTATATATGTCAAATAAAAATAATAAAAAAAATAAAAAATAGTTAAATAGAAATAGAATATTTTTAGAATATTTTTTTAGAGTAGAAAATAGAGCGAAATATATTTAAGCAAACATATTTTCTATCTTTAAAAGTTCTACTTGTAAAATATAAAATAGTCCGATGATTTGAGCTATTCTCTTTTGGCCGTAAATTTATCTACCAAAAATAATCATTCAGAAAATCCATTATTTATAAAACTAAAAACTTTATGTTGCACATGACTTCACTAATGTGATGACCGATTTGAATATAGAACTATACACTATGGTAAACATCTGAATTTTAAATCTTTTTTAACTTTTAACCAAAAAAAAAGGATTTGGGAAGTTAAAACTGACGGACCACGTAAGTCACATGACGGATGCGTAGAGCGACTCGTAATCGAACACGTGTACGGTACCGATGACATGAGAAGCGAAACCCAAAATGCCTGGCACGAAACTCGATGAGCCAACTCATCAAACACCACCGTAGTTTACGCTGTAATATATTCGCAGGACACGTGTCTGATGACGTGGTCATCGTCTTGGCGCTCCGTTTTTCCCCTCTCTCTCTCTCTCTCTCTCGTCTCCCTCCCTCAAAAAAAAAAAAAAACTGAACTCTTTTTCGCTCTGGTTTTTAGAGAGAGAAAAAGAAGAGAGAGATTGAAATGCCTTTAATTGCTCTTTAGGTTTCGAATTGACGATTTGGATTTCTGAGCTAGCTTTCAAGAGCTTTTCGGATTCTTGGAGGTAATTGCAAAGCTTAGACTCTACAAACCGATTATTTGGTCGAAAATTTTGCCATTTAGAGAATCATCATTCACTGGCCTTCTTCGTTTTGGTATAATTCATAGGATATGTGAAAGAATTTGCCTTTATTTTTATTTTTGGTCTAAATGTTTAAAAAATTGCCTTTATTTTTGTTCTTACGTTTTCTACTGTTTTCATTTGCATTTAGTTGAATTCAATTAAAAGTTAGGGGTTTTGGATTTTAAACATAAACAGCAAAAGCGGAGAGAAGAACAGAGCTTTTTTTTGTGTGCATGTGATTTGTTTGAGGGGTAGAATTGTCCATTAGTATCCACTGTGTTGATTCCCTTTGTCTTCCTGAAAGTTTTCTGTACATGGGGATGGAAGATAGAAAGACGTTTCTACCCCTATCTCTTTGTCTCACAATAACATTGCCTCATTTTATTTTTTGCAGAAAGACCCCATTGTTGTTGAGTTGGAAACTTTTAAACCATGGGAAGCAGCGAGGAACCAAAGCCTGCCAAATCAGATATATCATCTTTACCTGCGGTATGTTGAACAGTTTCAAACCTTAGTTCCAACTTCCAAGCCAAATGTTTTTTTTTTTTTTTTTGAAGTCAAAATCAATGTTGTTGCTTTCTTAAATCTCGTGATGTGTTGATAGGACCAAACAAATGTTCATGTGTACCCTGATTGGGCAGCTATGCAGGTTAGTCTCTTATTACTGTCTCTCTCTCTCTCTCCAGTTATGTAATCATAGGACCATGATGATGATGATGATCCATGATGTTACTTTGGTAGGCTTATTATGGTCCAAGAGTTGCAATGCCTCCTTATTATAATTCAGCTATGGCTGCATCTGGTCATCCTCCTCCTCCTTACATGTGGAATCCTCAGGTATTATTAGTCAACCCCCCTCAAAGACTAATTATTATTATTATCTTGATGCAAATTATATACATATATGGTAAAGATTAGGAAGAAGAGTCATGGGGTGTGTTTGGTCATGAATCTTTCAGCATATGATGTCACCATATGGAACACCCTATGCAGCGGTTTACTCTCATGGCGGAGGAGTTTACGCCCATCCTGGAATTCCCATGGTAAATAATTCGATTGCTGCAACTTTAAACCGAAAATCAAAGTGAGAGACTTCATATGATTTTTTTTCTATTCTTTCTAGGGATCACAGCCTCAAGGTCAAAAGGGCACAACGCCTTTAACAACTGTAAGTAGTAGTATATATATATATATATATATATGCTAGTTTGATTCATGATGATGGATTGTGTAATGGTTTTGATGGATCCCTTGTAAATGGCAGCCGGGGACGCATTTGAGCATCGACACTCCTACGAAATCTACAGGGAACACAGACAATGGGCTGATGAAGAAGCTGAAAGAATTTGATGGCCTTGCTATGTCTCTTGGAAATGGGAATCCTGATGAACAACACAAGCGCTCACGTAACAGCTCTGAAACGGAAGCTTCTACTGATGGCAGTGATGGGAACACCACTGGGGCAGATGAACCGAAACTTAAAAGAAGTCGAGAGGGAACTCCAACAAAAGGTGTTATAGCCATTTTTCATGTCCCAAAGAGTTATAGATTCGGTGTTGAAAAATGTAGGATTTCTCATTCTTTATTTGTTTTCTTTTTTGGGGGGGCAGATGGGAAACATATAATTCAATCAAGCTCCTCGTTTCGGTCTGTTTCTCCGTCAAGTGGTGGTGATAACGGTGTAAAACCTGTTCAAGGAGCTGAAGCTATAGTCTCTCCTGGTGTAAGTGCAAATTCTAAACCCTTCATGTCACAATCTTTAGCCATGGTTCCTCCTGAAACTTGGCTTCAGGTACCCTTGTGACTTGTTTTTTTTGGTCTTCCACGTATCCGATTCTCGACCGAATTTGTTCCGGCTTCCCTCACAAGTATTCCATTTTGTTCTCCAGAACGAGAGAGAACTGAAACGGGAGCGAAGAAAACAGTCTAATCGAGAATCTGCTAGAAGGTCAAGATTAAGGAAACAGGTAAATAATACTTCACTTTTGATATTATTCTCTTTCTGCGGCTTTCTCACCAAAAACGTTTAAATAAAGCTTTTCTCCTTCCCTCGTTTTAAAGGCTGAGACTGAAGAACTTGCTCGGAAAGTCGAAGCCTTGACAGCCGAAAACATGGCACTAAGATCTGAACTAAACCAACTTAATGAGAAATCTGATAAACTAAGAGGAGCAAATGCAACCTTGCTGGTAAGTAGCAGCATTGACCAGCCAATGATCGATCCTTCTCATTTCTCAATGCGCGTATCGTTTTCTTGAAAATGCCGGGGGTTTTGGGTTGCAGGACAAGCTGAAAAGTTCGGAACCTGAAAAGAGTCTCTCCGAGGATATGTTGTCTAGAGTTAAGAGCTCAGGAACTGGAGACAAGAACAAGAACCAAGGAGACAATGATACCAACTCTACCGGCAGACTGCATCAACTGCTCGAGACGAAGCCTCGTGCTGATGCGGTAGCTGCAGGCTAACGAGTGTTTCCATCATAAGACTTGGGGGTATCGTCGATTTCTACTTAATTTGTCAACATAAACAAAGAAAACAAATGTTGCTAATTCCAGAAAACTTGGTAGATAGTATAGAAGAGAGGGAGATGATTGATCTATATAAATTTTCAGATAGAGAGGGAGACACCGAAGCTTTTCCTCCATATGAAAATTTGGTTGTTGTGGTGTTTGTTAATATTAGAGAGAGGCTTTTGTTGTTGTTTTTTTTTTAATATATGGCTTCCTTTGTTGCATTTAGGCATGTTGTGTTGCTTTTGCGCAAGTCCTTTTTTTAACGTATGATTGAAGGTTTCATGTACAATCGAACTTTTTTTCTCTTACTCTGTTAAAGAATTCAAACAACTTTAAAAAAAGACAAAATCTCCATGTAAAATCAGGAATGTTACTTGAAAATCTATATGATAATAGAGACAAGTCTTAGGAAGGTTATATAGAAGTATCATCAAAGTATTGGTAGTAAATAAAAACATCGGATAACGTTAAAAAAAAAGCGAGAGAACAAAATCCGGATTGGGAGACTTTTTCAAAAAGATCTAAATCTTGATGTTGAAGTACTCGGAGTCAAAGTGATGCAATCTCACGTAGCCGTCTTCGCCTCCACTAGAGAAACTGGAAAATTAGAAGAAAGACAGAAACTCACTCAGTATTTATAGGTCTAATAATATCAACACACACAAAAAAAAAACTCATCATGTGAAGAATATGTATCAATACAAATATCATTAGCTTTACCTTTTCCCATCAGGATTGAATGCCAAAGCATTGATAGGTCCAAAATGACCTTTCACACCACCTATTTCCTCTTGCAGAATCTATATATATATATTATACCAAACACAAATGATACACAGTTAATTTCCAATTTCCAGGTTACAAATTCCAAGTAAAAGCATCTTAACGTAACACTAACCTTGTCGTAAAATTTAGCTTCGAACTTCCCAGCACGATGATCAGTGGTCGTCACAGCTGATGCATCTTGACCACCTCCGAGCACAACCTAAGATAGACGAGAAAACATTCAATCCAAGATCACATTATGACTTGTTGATTTCGGGCATCAAATTCTGAAAACTTCATTGGAAGCATATTAGTACATACATGGTTGAGAAGTGGAGACATGGCGACAGCATTTACGGGCACACCTGTGGTGTAAGTCTTAATGAGAGTCAGCGTTCTCATGTCCCACAGCTGAAACAACAACACTCTTATCAGAAGATTTTCTCTCTATATATATGTACATGCACTTTATATAGTGTACAACTCTGAAACAAAAGATAGAAGAGAAAGAAAGGAACACGGAACATGCCTTTGCAGTTTTGTCAAGTGAACCGGTGAGGAAATGAGAATCATCATCAGCTTTACAGAGCGATGTAATGGGCTTCTTGTGACCCACTTCCTCATTTGATTCCTTGAGCAATTTCCCAGTCTAGTAACATTGGCAGCAACACCAAACATAAGCTTAAAGCTAATGACTTTAAATGTGAAATTGATACACAAAGAAAAACCATTAGAATTACCTCAGCATCCCAGATTCTGATAACGGCATCTTCACCACCGCTAACAATGGTTTGGTTAAGGGGTCCCCAAACAGCTCTGTTTATCCTCTTCCTTCCCTCAGGATTTTGAAGGACAAGCACGGAATCACCAACCTCTACACCATTTGCAACAAACAATTTCCCTTTTAACATATACATTACAAGACATTGGGGATTTTCAGCTGCAGTAGATATATAACTTACGGTCTTCGGGATCTTCGGAAATTCGTTTGACATGAATAGCGGAGGTGAGTTCCATAAAGGGATCAGTGGTGATCACTGCAAGCTTATCTCCAACGGAAAAATCCACAGACCTCGCCGGAGAACCGAACTTGAATGAGAACAATTGTTTTCCAGATTTCACATCCCACAGCTTTGCAGTCTGATCAGCACTTCCAGTTATCAATCTCGACGAGTCTCCTAAAGAAATCACAGACAAGCATTCAGCTTTCGAAAGACTAAAACATATATAAAAAAAAAAAGGTTCCTGCAAGGTCTCTTATTACTAGGGGGAAAACGAATCTAATCCATCCACTCAAAATCATAATGAATCCACATCGAGAACGAAAGCTTGGAGACTTACTGGAGACATGGCAACACCAAACAGCACCATTGTGGCCACGGTAGGTTCCGAGGCGTTCGCCATTGTCGGCATACCAGAGGGTGGGAGTGTGATCCTTGGCGCAGGAGAAGAGCAGATCACCATCTCTGTTGTACCTCAGGAACGTCAACGGCCGTTCATGGCCCTTCATCAGTATCGGCCTCATCTTCAAACGCTCTTCTTTTCCTGAGAACGATTCGAATCTATAAACAGTTACGAGATCGATGTAAGATAAAGACCAAAAACTAATTTAGAATAAACGGATTAGGAATACGAGTTTCTTCACCTGTTAAACCCTCAACTAGTATACGAATTGGGAGACGACGACAAACGGAGAGGAAGAAGAAGAGCTACACCACCCCACCCAGCGAAACCCTAGCATCAAACTTGTATAACTCGATTCCGATTTTTTTTATTGGGCCTAAAAACTTAAGAACCAAAAAAAATTTTGGGCCCTTTTACGAGCTTAGGAACCAAAAAAATTTTCACATTTGGTCGAAGGGTAAAATGTGGGAAGAAGAGAAAAATGAGGGACCACGTCAGCATACAAAAAACGGCGCGCGTGAGTTTCGGCCTAAAACGAATTCTCATCCTCACGTCTCATCATCATTCTCCCATTTGCGACAACACAACACAACACAAACTCTCTCTCTCTCGTTCCATCTCAACATCTCTCTCTAGCTTCCATCACAAGATATCTCCTCAGGTTATATCATCATTTCATCTTCCCATTCCGTCTCTGTTTCTTAATCAATAGTTTTAAAAGAATTTTTAAAAAGAAACAGAGAGATTCGTTTTTCTTTTCTCTTGATTCGATTTCAGGAGATCGATCGTCAAAGGGAGGTGAATTAATAATAAAATGGCAGATTATCCGACGAAACCGGTTCTTCAAAAACCACCAGGTTACAGAGATCCAAACATGGCCACTCCTCCTCCTCCTCCTCCACCGATCGCAGCCAGGCCACAACAACAACAACCCATGAGAAAAACCGCCGCGATGCCAACATCTTTCCGACCAAAGAGAAAACGCAGAAGCTGTTGTCGTTTCTGTTGTTGTTGCGTCTGCATTACTCTAGTCCTCTTGGCCTTCCTCCTCCTGGTCGGAACCGCCGTCTTCTACCTCTGGTTCGATCCTAAGCTCCCATCCTTCAGCCTCGCTTCTTTCCGTCTCGACGGATTCAAACTCGCCGACGATCCCGACGGCGCGTCGCTCTCCGCCACCGCCGTTGCGCGCGTGGAGATGAGGAACCCAAACACGAAACTCGTTTTCTACTACGGTAACACCGCCGTGGAGATGAGCGTCGGAAGCGGAAACGACGAGACCGGGATGGGGGAGACGACGATCAACGGATTCCGACAAGGTCCGAAGAATTCGACGAGCGTGAAAGTGGAGACGTCGGTGAAGAACCAGCTCGTGGAGAGAGGAATAGCGAAGAGACTCGCTGCGAAATTTCAGAGCAAAGATCTGGTGATTAATGTTGTTGCCAAGACGAAAGTGGGATTAGGTGTCGCCGGGATGAAGATCGGAATGCTCGCCGTCAATTTGAGATGCGGTGGCGTTAGTCTGAACAAGCTTGATACTGATTCACCTAAATGCAGCCTTAATACACTTAAATGGTATATTTTAGAAACAGCTAATTTCGGTTTTGATGTTAATTTTTATATACAGAGTTAATGAAATCATATACATTGCAGGGTGAACATACAGTAACGAAGAAGGAAGAATGAGGGGGATTTGATCAAGGCGGCGATCTAACAACATTCGTATGAATATCTGTAACTATAATGTAGATATTATATTTGAGGTTTTTTTGTCTTCTAATTTTTTTGTGTTTTATATATTCAATTGTTAACATACATGTGATTAAATTTTTATTTTTGGGGATTTGACAAATACATCGAGTTGGAACATTTAGAGAGTGTTGTGTTATTTTTGTTTTTGTATGTGTGTGATAGAATTTTCGTTTTATGTAATGGTTTATGTGAGTTGTTGTTATTTGGGAGGAAAAACATAATGTAATGTGTGATGATTATTTATTTGAAGAATATTTTCGACATTTATGTGCTGTTTTAGGATTTTACTGCTAAATAACCTTCGCAGTCTCCACTACTTCAAGGGATTAAGGTGGATTAGTCTTGTCAGTGGCAGTGCTCGGAGTCTCTGTGCCATCACCTTACGAGAAAAATAACTCCCCATAGTTTGGAGAGCACTAAATGGGCTCGTAAAGTATTTGGGCCTGATATAATGACGGAATGGTGTGTTGTGCGGTTTTGAGGCCTAAACTGGTAAAATGATATAGTGGAGTGTCGGTAAAATAAGCTGGTGAAAGTTAAATGTTAAACTGGTCATATTATCAGGTTGTTGTGTATTTACAAACACAAGTAGTGAACGATAAAACATTCTATCAGTTAATCTTCAACGTGTAGTTTCTTGTTAAATCGAAATTTGCTGTTGAGTTTTACTATATAGTTTTATCTTCAACGAGTGGTGAACGATAACATAGTTAACCGTTGACAACGAAACGTCAAAAACAGTAAACAGTTACGTAAATAATTCACACATGAACAAGTACAGCAAAAATAAAAATAACTGCCTTAAGAACAAAAAATCAGCCATTGGATTACGAAGTCCAAAAAAGCCAATATTACATCCCTTAATCTGTTTTTCTGCATGTGTATCATTATAGAGAGAAAGCTATCTTTTTCAAATTTATGAAGCGATAGAGAATAATTGATATGTTCTATATAATTGAGAATTAATGTACTATAGTTGTTATCTATAGTACGTTTACATGTTGCAGTATGTATTATAGTTGTTGTGAGAGTTTGTCTTCGAGTTTCGGTAATAGAAAGGAAGACATGAGAAGTCTCTCAAGCAATATAAGTGTTTGATTGAAGAAGAAACCCACAAGGCCCAAACTAAGTCGNAATTTTACATTTGGTCGAAGGGTAAAATGTGGGAAGAAGAGAAAAATGAGGGACCACGTCAGCATACAAAAAACGGCGCGCGTGAGTTTCGGCCTAAAACGAATTCTCATCCTCACGTCTCATCATCATTCTCCCGTTTGCGACAACACAACACAGCACAAACTCTCTCTCTCTCGTGTTCCATCTCAACATCTCTCTAGCTTCCATCACAAGATATCTCCTCAGGTTATATCAAACATTTCATCTTCCCATTCCGTCTCTGTTTCTTAATCAATAGTTTTAAAAGAATTTTTAAAAAGAAACAGAGAGATTCGTTTTTTCTTTCTCTTGATTCGATTCCAGGAGATCGATCGTCAAAGAGAGGTGAATTAATAATAAAATGGCAGATTATCCGACGAAACCGGTTCTTCAAAAACCACCAGGTTACAGAGACCCAAACATGGCCACACCTCCTCCTCCTCCTCCACCGATCGCAGCCAGGCCACAACAACAACCCATGAGAAAAACCGCCGCGATGCCTACCTCTTTCCGACCGAAGAGAAAACGCAGAAGCTGTTGTCGTTTCTGCTGTTGTTGCGTCTGCATTACTCTAGTCCTCTTGGCCTTCCTCCTCCTAGTCGGAACCGCCGTCTTCTACCTCTGGTTCGATCCTAAGCTCCCATCCTTCAGCCTCGCTTCTTTCCGTCTCGACGGATTCAAGCTCGCCGACGATCCCGACGGCGCGTCGCTCTCCGCCACCGCCGTTGCGCGCGTGGAGATGAGGAACCCAAACACGAAACTCGTTTTCTACTACGGTAACACCGCCGTGGAGATGAGCGTCGGAAGCGGAAACGACGAGACCGGGATGGGAGAGGCGACGATCAACGGATTCCGACAAGGTCCGAAGAATTCGACGAGCGTGAAAGTGGAGACGTCGGTGAAGAACCAGCTCGTGGAGAGAGGATTAGCGAAGAGACTCGCTGCGAAGTTTCAGAGCAAGGATCTGGTGATTAATGTTGTTGCCAAGACGAAAGTGGGATTAGGCGTCGCCGGGATTAAGATCGGAATGCTCGCCGTCAATTTGAGATGCGGTGGCGTTAGTCTGAACAAGCTTGATACTGATTCACCTAAATGCAGCCTTAATACACTTAAATGGTATATTTAAGAAACAGCTAATTTCGGTTTTGATGATAGTTTTTTATATCCAGAGTTAATGAAATTATATACATTGCAGGGTGAATATACAGTAACGATGAAGGAAGAATGAGGGGGGGGATTTGATCAAGGCGGCGATCTAACAACATTCGTATGAATATCTGTAACTATAATGTAGATATCATATTTGAGGTTTTTTTGTGTTTTATATACTCAATTATTAACTTACATGTGATTAAATTTTTATTTTTGGGGATTTGACAAATACATCGAGTTGGAACATTTAGAGAGTGTGGTGTTATTTTATATTTTTTTGTATGTGTGTGATAGAATTTTCGTTTTGTGTAATGGTTTATGTGAGTTGTTGTTATTTGGGAGGAAAAACATAATGTAATTTGTGATGATTATTTATTTCAAGAATATTTTCGACATTTATGTGCAGTTTCCACTACTTCGAGGGATTAAGGTGGATTAGTCTTGTCAGTGGCAGTGCTCGGAGCCTCTGTGCCATCACCTTATGAGAAAAACAACTCCCCATAGTTTGGACTGGAGAGCACTAAATGGGCTCGTGGAGTATTTTGGGCCTGATATATAATGACGGAATGGTGTTTGTGTGGTTTTGAGGCCTAGACTGGTAAAATGATATAGTGGAGTGTCGGTAATTTAATCTGGTGAAAGTTAAAAGTTAAACTGGTCATATTATCAGGTTGTTGTATTTACAAACACAACTAGTGAACGTTAAAACATTCTATCAGTTAATCTTCAACGTGTAGTTTCTTGTTAAATTGACATTTGCTGTTGAGTTTTACTATATATTTATATCTTCAACGAGTGGTGAACGATATAACATAGTTAACCGTTGACAACGAAACGTCAAAAACATTAAACAGTTACGTAAATAATTCACACATGCATGAACAACAGCAAAAATAAAAATAACTGCCTTAAGAAAAAAAAATTCAGCCATTGGATTACGAAGTCCAAAAAATCCAATATTACATCCCTTAATCTGATTTTCAGCATGTGTATCATTATAGAGAGAAAGCTATATTTTTCAAATTTATGAAGCGATAGAGAATAATCGATATGTTCTATATAATTGAGAATTAATGTACTATAGTTGTTATCTATCTATAGTACGTTTACATGTTCCGGTATGTAATATATATAGTTGTTATCTATATGAATTAATTAAATATATAAATTAGGATAGAGCTAGCTGCCAGTATGTGTACGAGGACTACCGACAAATGTCGGTGGCCATCAAAACAACAACAAACGAAGGACAGGAAGCCAAACGAAGGAGAAGAGAGTCAATTACTGTTTTTCAAATCAGTTGGTAAAGATTATAAACTTGATATGCTAAAAAGTTTAAACAAACTAAACTTTGGTTCGAATCAGTCTTGTTGATTCGGTTTACCCAAATCACAACTCTAAATTGTAAACATAATACATAAATACATAGACCATCCAAAGGGATCACATTCATCTATTATTTTACTAAAAGTTTGTAAAAATAAAATAAAAAACTCCAAAATTTGCACTCTAAAAATGCCATTAGGTAAAACGCTATACATACTTCACCCTTCTCTATTTTCAGTATTAACACATTGTCTGAATTTTGAGCCTGCTGAAAAGAGAAGTGTATATTTGTCTGTTTATTACGTCAAAAAACAATTTTTTTGTCTGTTTATTTAATTGTTCACGATGTTTTTTCCCCTCAACTAAACAAATATAAAGAAAAATCATATATATAGACAATAAAATTAAAGACCATCTCGTTTCCTACCTACACCAACTCATACCCCCATATAACCAAAAAGAAAATAATAATTACATATAACAAAAAAAATCTCATGCCTCAACGAGTATCGTGCAATTTTGTTGTTATCGCTTTGTCTACAAGGTTGTTCATGTGGCCCTAAGGCTAAGAATTAAGATAGTCTAAGTACTCTTTTTCGATTAATAGATCGACGCACACCATATACTATATAGTTTATTATATATGATATTACAGTACCATTCCGCTACGAATCTGTTAATTTTATATTTTTCATCCGAAACTGTTTATATTAGAAAATTTTGACTCATCATACGAAATACAGTTGGTTATGACCCCAGATTCGATTATAACAACTTACGAAAGAAGACGTGTCCGCATAGTTAAAATATACATAAGAACCTGACTTCGGAAAAAAGTACAGAGAAAAATAAAAACAATATTAGAGTTTTTTTTTCTTTTACATCTACAAGATTTGAAATTTTGATAAATCTTTTTTTCGAATAATAAGTGCCATAATGTATAGAGAAAACTATATATCATCTGAGGAAAAATTTCAAAATTTGTTTTTCCCTTCCTTTTTCGTGTGCAGTGTTAAAGCTGAGTATAATTACAATAAGGGAACAAAATATTTTAGGGCTCCAATCACTTGATCTCCAAGCAAACAGATCATAATTTGCTTAATTTTTTATACTAATAATCACAGAAGACATTCGAATTAAGAGGAGATCATAATAATAACAACGCTCTTTCCCAAAGTTTTTAAAAACATTCCGAAAACATCATTATCGTAGTGGGTCAAAAAGGCATTGAGTGACAGCACTGTGACCAGTCTCACGTGACAGAAGGCCCATTTCTTCTCACAAGAGCGTGAGGTGCACGAACACGCATCGCGCGTGCGGATCGCAAAAGTTGCTTGTAGACCAAGCTACGGAGCATTTATAGGACCAGAACCATTTACCGAACTAAGCCACGTGTCCATAGTCTAGCTCCCCCCCAAACCAGAGAAGCGGCTAGTCGTCTGAAGCGCCACTAATCTCTCTCTTAATTTACTACTTAAAATCTTTTTTTTTTAAGAGAAAACATAATTATGGCATGGCCAAATAAAATATTGAAAAAGGTTACGTTTAACCAAATCTCGGAAATTCCATAACGAAAACGAAATTTCGAAAATCAAGAAGGAAAGTAAGAAGAAAAAGCAAAAAAAAAAAAAGAAATAATGGTTAACAAAATGGGAAAAAGCAATAAATGGGGCGTGACTATATTTAAGAAGGATGTTACTAAGAAACGGCGATTTCTTCGTAGGCTTTTTGACTCTTCTTTCTCTCTTGCTGCAACTGTTAATCCAAAAAAAATTACCCTCTCTCTCTCTCTCTTTCTCTAACTTGTTCGTATTCTTCTCCGGTAACCAAGAGAAATGAAAAGCCGAGAGAGAAAGGTTAAGTACACGGTTCACCGGAAAATCACCTCGGTAACGGAAAAGCCGTTCAACGGTTTCCCCAAGGTCGTGAAAATCACAGTGACCGACCCATGTGCCACTGATTCCTCCAGCGACGAGGAAAACGACAAATCGATGGCTCCTGCGACGAGAGTGAAACGTTATGTGGAAGAGATAAGGTTTAGCGACGCAGACGAAACTCCGAAACGCGAAAAGCCGGCGAGAAAAGCGACGAACAAGGCGGTGGAAAACGGTGATGATGGATCGGTGAAGGCGGCTGTGAAGTATAGAGGAGTGAGGCAACGACCTTGGGGGAAATACGCGGCGGAGATTCGGGATCCTTCGACGCGAACTCGAATCTGGCTTGGGACGTTTGCGACGGCGGAGGAAGCTGCTATGGGCTACGACAGAGCCGCGATTCGACTCAAAGGGCATAACGCGCTGACGAATTTTCTCACTCCTCCTTCTAGTCCTCCGGTGGTGCCGGAAACGCCGGTAATCGACCTCGAAACTGTCTCCGGTTGCGAATCCGCGAGAGATTCTCAAATGAGCCTCTGATCTCCGACTTCTGTTCTCCGGTTTAATCGCAACGAGGAAACAGAGTACAGAACAGAGCCCGTTAAGCTCTCGTCGGCGGAGTCAAAGACCGTCGACGAAGAAACTCCGGCGAGTTCTTCGTTATCGGATCCGTTTTTCTTGCCTGATCTGTTTCGTGCCGGAGATTGTTTCTGGGATTCGGAAATTGCCCCTGACCCTTTGTTTCTAGACGAAATCCAGTCGTTACAGACTAACTCAGTCTCTAATAAGGATACGAGTTTCCCGGAGAGTTTCCCGTTAGGCGTGATCGGAGATTTCAGCTCCTGCTCATGGGATGTCGATGAGTTTTTCCAAGATCATTTGTTGGATTGACTGAAGAGTTCTTTTCTCAGGGATTTCTGGGTTTCTTCATTCTTTTTTCTTTTTCTTTTGAGTGATGAGTGTTTTGATGATAACGACGGGGATGCATCTTGGCCGTCCGTTTTCCATTTCCCCGTTCGACGAACGTGGACGGCTCCGATCTGATGGAAGAAGAAGCGTAACGGAATTTATCTTGTTATTGAGAGTTTTAATTTATTTGCGAGTAAATATATTATATTAGATTTTTAAGTTGCGAGAGTTTTTTTTTAGGGGTTTTGAATTTGGGGATTTTGGGAGGTTTTTGTTGTTTTGATTTCTCTCCGAGTCTGTCACTATGCAAGGAAGCAGTATATAGACCGTATATTTTTTTATAATAATATATATTTATTAAATGTAAATCTTTGTCTTTTGTTCCTTCGCATGAATCTCGCAAGTGGGGTTTGTGTGACATGTCACATTTTCTTGTACATAAAAACATCAAATCAATTATCTTCTCCTTACAATAAATAAAAAAAGTTAAAACAAAAATATCGTAGATCCTAACTTTATGACTTGAGACCAAATCAACTATCTAATTTAATCACTGTAAAAAAAAACAAAAGATTTACATATATAAAGAGTAAACACCACCATCTTGTTGTGTTTTTCTTTTGGTCATTGCTTTTTTGGCACTAAGTGTCAGAGCAACAATGCCCATTAATGTGAAGAACCAACTCATAGAATAATATGTAACCCTACAAATTGTCTCCACTTTAACAACCTTCTCAATTTCAAAGAAAATCAATGACTACACTTTTCTTTTTTCCTTCTTGTATCCAAAATTTGGTCCACGTCTACGCAAATATGAAATAGTTATACAAACAGCAAAACTAAACAATACAAAGTTTGGTATGCATCAATTCCAAAGGAGAAGTGCGATGTCTTATTAGTTATTAGATGGGTCACTTTCTTGTACAAAGGAATGTATGTGAAGTATCAACAACCTATAATACTAACAATTTATCTTCTCGATTATAATACACGGCTACACCTAAAGCTTTGGTTGGTAACAATGGAAATTGTTATGGGAAAAAAATCTGCAAAATAGAATACAAATATAACCAAATAACTGTAAAATCACTATTATTTTTCTTCATTTAGATATAGAAACGACGGAATAACCTTATATAAAACTAGATTTTGTGTAACTGATTTAAAATATAAATTACGTACAACTATTAGTGATTTAAACTACAAATTTTCAAAATGATTAGTTATTTTATTATTTCATAAACTACGAACCAAAACATACCAGATTATGTATTTGGTTGATATGTATTCAATGGAGATGAAGTGAAAAGAAACAAAAAAAAGGCAATGAAACAGTGGTGAGAAGAGAAAGACAATGTATTGGGACATGAACTTAGATGTCTTTCTGTCACAGAACTCTGTTTTAGAAAATGGAAATTGAAAGGAAAGAGTCTTCCAATGGAGAAGAAGACTTCTCATTATCTTGTCGTTGACCTTAGTCCCCCACTACCATTTTATTTTTTTTTGTTTCTAATTTATCAATCTTTCGATTAAGACGTTTCCTAATATTTATTACTATATATTACAGAAATGTCTTGTGGAATTGCCATTTATATATTCACATGGTTTCAACCTGTCACTCTCTGTCTACTTTTGGAAATGTTTTTAATTTGATTGTAGACTTTTCTTGCATTTTTATTACTAACTATGTTTTTTTTTTCTCAAAGTTTTTCTTTTCCCAATTGTGACTAAAATGTGTGTATATACAATAGACAAGCAGTAAAAGTATACTTACGAAAAATAAATAAAAATCTTATATGAAATCGGATATAACAGAGAAAATGTTTTAGAAATAAAAAGGGACCCTTCACCAAAAACAGCAACAACAACAGTGTTTGGTCCGATCGAGGTTTAATTTGACCAATTGAATAGATTTGTCTCTTTCGTGTTTTAAAAATTGGACCAGACCGATTTGGCTTCCCGAAGTGCGACTAGTCTGCGGAATCCCTCTTTCTCACTCAGAAGCAACGCTCCAATCATCTATTAGGAATTTTGTTTAATTATCATATTTTTATTAACAGAAGCTGAAACTTTTAATTTTTTCTTGTTGTGGTCGAATTCCCAAATGCGAACTTTAAATTTGTATAATTTTTCTTTTTTTTAGTACAATGCATATCTGTATAACCTGGTAAATGCTTGGCTCACGCATTTTCTTTACATGAAAATTATCAAAATCCATTTCGTGGTACTCTACGCGGTGAATAATCTTTTCAGATAAGATTATCATTTTTAATCATATAATTAGTAGTATAAAATATACTACTATATTTGTAAAGTACTGTATGTTTGTTTCAAAACCATATATAACAGAACTTTGGATGTGCATATAATACGTAATCTATGACCACGAGTGTGACAAAAATTGACCACTAGCCGTATGGAATCACAATGAAGATTTAGAAAACAAAATAAGATATTCATATTTCAAGTTGGATTAAGACATGCAATTTAGTGCAGAGAGTATTCGGATCATTTAATGCGTGTGGCAGGATATGAATATATCTCTATAAACCAAGTTTTAAAATTACGTCGAACAAAAAAATAAGGATTTAAAAGAATATCGACCAATCGTTTTTCCGCAGTAGAATTCAAAAGACTTTAATTTGTAATATCTCACATATATATGAGTAACTAAAAAAAGTAGGTCTAACCCTAGGGATGGACGTTCGGATTACCGGATCGGATCGGATCGGGTATTTCGGATTTCGGATATTTTGGGAATTTAGTTTTTGGTACCGATCGGGTATTATTAGATTTCGGATCGGATTCGGTTCGGTACTCTTCGGGTTCGGATCGGTTCGGATATCATATTTCGGATCCGGTTTTTTCGGGTTCGGTTCGGATTCAAGTATTTTTATCCGAAAAATAATCAAATATAACCAAAAATACTCAAAAATAACTAAAAATCTAAACATGAAAGTTTAAAAATAAATAAAGTAATATAGATTATAAATCCAACTAAACATTCAAAATTCAAAAACAAAATAAACATTCAATTTCCAACTTCAAATTGTCACAAAAGAACATAAATACAAAGAACATAAAACAAAAACAAAATCCATTACATAAAAAAAAATAACAAATTCAAAGATAATTTGTGTATTTACATAAAACCAAACTATAAATATATATGTATTTTGGGTTATATTTTATTTATATAAAACCAAAACGATAATTTCATAGCTGAAACTGATTTCTTAATGTTTTAGAAGAAATAGAGACTGCGGAGAAACGATTAAGGGTTTAAAGATTTTTAGATTTGAGAATGATACTTTTTATATTTTTTTGGCTTGAAAACCGGGATAGAGCGAAGTGCAATCGACGAGAGATAAGAAAAAAAGTTATAAATTGTATTTTAGAAATAGGATAATTTGGATATTTTTTCGGATATTTTTCGGATATCGAATCGGATCGGATATTACCGGGTACCCAAACTAAATGAAAATTACTCCCGTTCGGATATTTTGATGAATCCGGATTGATTTGGATCGGATATTTTCGGGTCGGTACCGGATCGGATTTTCGGATCTGGGTAAAATGCCCACCCCTATCTAAGCCCATGTAGCGAACCACGTTGCAAAAGGTAATGTCTTTTTCAGACAGAGGTCGGCCCAAATCAAATTTAGAGGTGAGACAAGTTGCCTACAAAATCTCTGTACCAATGAGATTGCTATGGGCCCCATGAGATCTTAAGTGAAACCATCTCAAAACACTTTAACACTTTGTGTTAAATTAGGATATATAACCCGGTTTGACGCCGGTTATCTTGTATATACAAAGCTGGTAAATTTATGGTTATGAATTATCAATTGGTAGATAAAAAGGTTTGTCATGTGTGCTCTGGCATTGTGTTGTCAATTTAGGCAACAAGGCAAAGAACAAAGAATAAAAGCAAAAGTATTGTTTTCTCTCAACTTGTTCACTCATACTATTATATTACCATTTAAAAAAAAGACTAGAGAGGTGTAGATTATGGCTTGGGCTATTTTTACTCTCTTTATTCAAATGTTGAAATTCAAAACAAGTCAAATGCATATTAAATATGGAGAGAGTTATGAGTTTTTGAATTTTGAGTAATGTACATCTCTTATCGGATCTGACCGGCAGTTAAAATCTTCTTTACACGTTGCACACGTTGCACCTATTCGAATCCGGGTCCAATATGACACACTAATTTCTGGAACTAGTTGAGCCAATCGTGGTTGGATACATCAAATATACTATAATAAAATTATATTTATTAATTAAAACGTAGTGTCGTTCTTGTTAGAAGAAAAGAACTAAGTCAATGATGGCTGATTTGGGCTTTAATATGCCAAAATCCCAAAATGTGTGTGTGTGTTTTCTTTTTGTTAATAACACTAACAAATAATAGTGTTAGGTGATTGTACCTGGTTGGTGAAATGGTCATTGGTGAGGATTATTGGTTCAATAGAAAGATAATAACACTTATTACTATTGATTTCGCCAGCTTGGTTCCCATTCTTGTCTTCACAAACATATAGACCCTCCTCTTGTTGATGAATAGACCGTTTTTTTTCCATCAAAAGAAAATTTCAAAAACGAAATCTCTGGTTTGAACTTTAAAATTATGAAAAACGGCACGGAGTTTACATCAATAAAGTAGAAACAGCGACGCTTTTACTTGTCAAACTCAATACTATTTTACCGGGCTAGTTCACCGAGCAAAAGAGGGTTAGGCCCATACGAGGCCCATAATGTGAACGAAGCTTAGTCGAAAACGGCAAGCAGTGCGGTCAAAAGGTTTGAAAACGGCGGCGTCTTGGTGTTTTTCACTTGTCTGCTTGATTTATCAATGGCAACAACGGACCGGCAACAACGTCGCAACGAATCATGTTCAGAATAATTTCTTTCTTTTTTTAGATTCCCCATGCAAAATTGGAAAGCCCTAGAATGATACCAACCATACGCAATCAGAATAACGTCGACGTGAAAATTCTGGCATAGCTGCAGATTCTGATTGCTCAAGGATTGAAATTGAAGTAATTCTGATTTGAGGATTTGTTTTCCAGATGGTGGAAGAAGCAAAATCGGATTCAAAATCGAAACCGATGCCGAACGAGAATCTGAGATTCGGAGAAAGGGCTTTGTCGGCCGGCGGCGCCGCTTTTATATCGGCGGTCATAGTCAATCCTCTCGACGTTGTTAAGGTTCGAGAAGAAAACAAAAACAAAATATTCCGCCTGGTCTGTTTTTTTTTCGGATTGCGAAAATCTGATTGAGGTTTGTGTTTTGTTTGTTTGTTTGTAATAAGCAGACGAGATTACAAGTGCAGGCTGCAGGAGTTCCGTACCAAGGCTCATGTCGTCTGGGTTGTTTCGAATCGATTTCGACGGTATTTTGATAGCTGATTCGTTCTGTGATTTAGTTTTGAAATGGATTTTTGGATTGCTGAAGCATTGATTACATCCTCTGTAGCTTCTTAGATTTTATCTGTTTATTGCAGGTGGTACAGGATTTAAGAAGTAGTTCTCCAGGGATGTGTCGAATCAATGGCTCTGCAACTGTATGCTCAGATAATCACTACAAGGGAACACTTGATGTCTTCTACAAAATTATCCGCCAGGTTAGAACAAATTGCCTTGTCTNGACCACGAGTGTGACAAAAATTGACCACTAGCCGTATGGAATCACAATGAAGATTTAGAAAACAAAATAAGATATTCATATTTCAAGTTGGATTAAGACATGCAATTTAGTGCAGAGTATTCGGATCATTTAATGCGTGTGGCAGGATATGGATATCTCTATAAACTGTTTTAAAATTACGTCGAACAAAAAAATAAGGATTTAAAACAATATCGACCAATCGTTTTTCCGCAGTAGAATTCAAAAGACTTTAATTTGTAAATACCTCGCATATATGATATGAGTAACTAAAAAAAGGTAGGTCTAAGCCCATGTAGCGAACCACGTTGCAAAAGGTGATGTCTTTTTCAGACAGAGGTTGGCCCAAATCAAGTTTAGAGGTGAGACAAGTTGCCTACAAGATCTCTGTACCAATGAGATTGCCATGGGTCCCATAAGATTAAGATCTTTAAGTGAAACCATCTCAAAACACTTTTAACACTTTGTGTTAAATTAGGATATATAACCCGGTTTGACGCCGGTTATCTTGTATATACAAAGCTGGTAAATTTATGGTTGTGAATTATCAATTGGTAGATAAAAGGTTTGTCATTTGTGCTTTGGCATTGTGTTGTCAATTTAGGCAACAAGGCAAAGAACAAAGAATAAAAGCAAAAGTATTGTTTTCTCCCAACTTGTTCACTCATACTACTATATTACCATTCAAAATTATAATCTTGAAACGACTTCGACAAGATTTTCCTTCGACAAATAAAACTGAAAAAAAAAAAAAAATTTGTCTAGAAAGGGAGATGAGAAAATTATGATGAACTACACAGAAAAAAAAAAGACTAGAGAGGTGTAGAGCATGGCTTGGGCTATTTTTACTCTGTTTATTCAACTGTTAAATTCAAAACAAGTCAAATGCATATATGGAATATGGAGAGAGTTGCGAGTTTTTGAATTTTGAGTAATGTACATCTCTTATCGGATCTGACCGGCAGTTAAAATCTTCTTTACACGTTGCACCTATTCGAATCCGGGTCCAATATGACACACTTATTTCTGGAACTTGTTGAGCCAATTGGTGGTTGGATACATCAAATATATTATAATAATTATATTTATTTATTTGAACGTAGTGTCGTTCTTGTTAGAAGAAGAGAACTAAGTCAATGATGGCTTATTTGGGCTTTAATATGCCAAAATCCCAAAATGTGTGTGTGTGTTTTCTAACACTACCAAATAATAGTGTTAGGTGATTGTACCTGGTTGGTGAAATGCTCATTGGTTCAATATAATAGAAAGATAACACTTATTACTATTGATTTCGCCAGCTTGGTTCTCATTCTTGTTTTCACAAACATATAGACCCTCCTCTTGTTGATGAATAGACCGTTTTTTTTCCATCAAAAAAGAAAAATTCGAAAACGAAATCTCTGGTTTGAACTTTCAAATAATGAATTTGGTTAAATTCTGAAAAACGGCACGGAGTTTACATCGATAAAGTAGAAACAGCGACGCTTTTACTTGTCAAACTCAATACTATTTTACCGGGCTAGGTCACCGAGCAAAAGAGGGTTAGGCCCATACGAGGCCCATAATGTGAACGAAGCTTAGTCGAAAACGGCAAGCAGTGCGGTCAAAAGGTTTGAAAACGGCGGCGTCTTGGTGTTTTTCACTTGTCTGCTTGATTTATCAATGGCAACAACGGACCGGCAACAACGTCGCAACGAATCATGTTCAGAATAATTTCTTTCTTTTTTTAGATTCCCCATGCAAAATTGGAAAGCCCTAGAATGATACCAACCATACGCAATCAGAATAACGTCGACGTGAAAATTCTGGCATAGCTGCGGAATCTGATTGCTCAAGGATTGAAGTTGAAGTAATTCTGATTGAGAATTTGTTTTCCAGATGGTGGAAGAAGCAAATTCGGATTCCAAATCGAAACCGATGCCGAACGAGAATCTGAGATTCGGAGAAAGGGCTTTGTCGGCCGGCGGCGCCGCTTTTATATCGGCGGTCATAGTTAATCCTCTCGACGTTGTTAAGGTTCGAGAAGAAAAAAAAAAACAAAATATTCCGCCTGGTCTGTTTTTTTTTTTTCGGATTGCGATTGAGGTTTGTGTTTTGTTTGTTTGTTTGTAATAAGCAGACGAGATTACAAGCGCAGGCTGCAGGAGTTCCGTACCAAGGCTCATGTCGTCTGGGTTGTTTCGAATCGAGTTCGACGGTATTTTGATAGCTGATTCGTTCTGCGATTCAGTTTTGAAATGGATTTTTGGATTGCTGAAGCATTGATTACATCCTCTGTAGCTTCTTAGATTTCATCTGTTTATTGCAGGCGGTACAGGATTTAAGAAGTAGTTCTCCAGGGATGTGTCGAATCAATGGCTCTGCAACTGTATGCTCAGATAATCACTACAAGGGAACACTTGATGTCTTCTACAAAATTATCCGCCAGGTTAGAACAATTTGCCTTGTCTGATTAAATGCAGTGATGTGTGGATTATTATTATTTCTATTTTTTCTTTGAGAAAATTCATGGTTTTTTCCCATCTTGCTGGCTTCTGGTATAGTGTTTGTGTAATGCAAATTTGTCTTGAAAATTGTAACATGATCCACCAGTGGATTGTTTATTTGATAACAGGAACAACTTTATGCAGGAAGGGCTTTCTAGGCTTTGGAGAGGTACAAACGCAAGTTTAGCGTTGGCCGTTCCAACCGTGAGTCCCTTTGACAAAGAATGTTTCTCCTTGTTGTTCCTTTTTAGTTAAAGCCGTTTGCTTCTGCAACCTATTGATCATGCGGGATTCTTCTTTGAATATGCTGCTAGGTTGGGATCTACATGCCTTGTTATGATTATTTCCGCAATGTAATGGAGGATTTCACGGCAGACAAGTCTCCATCTTTGACACCTTATGTCCCTCTAGTTGCCGGGACAATAGCACGATCCTTAGCTTGTATCTCTTGTTATCCTGTTGAGTTGGCAAGGACACGGATGCAGGTAATCTTGAGCACCCGTTATTGCCCAACTACTATGATAAAGTCGTTACCTTTATTTCATTAGGTGCTAAATTCGAATCTAGCAACTCCATAATACTAGTCTAGTAGACCTATCCAGCTGAAACTTTATCCTTGTTGGAGAGATGGACAAAGAACCTATGGATACCGATCGATTATTTTGTTTTACTAACAGGCATTTAAGGGAACGCAAAGAGATGTGAAACTGCCTGGCGTCTGGAAGACGTTAGCGGATGCCGTCAATCCAATCAAGGGATCAAATAATGGACAAAATTACAGGATGTTATGGACTGGTCTTGGTGCTCAGCTTGCTCGGGATGTTCCATTTTCTGCAATCTGCTGGTCGATACTTGAGCCCGTGAGTAAATCTGTCTCCGAAGAAAACATCTACAATTCTTCCACTGTGTTTTGCCATTGTTGTACTGGTCCTCACGGCTCTTCCATTATGATTTTAGACCCGGAGAAGCATTCTCTCGTACATGGGTGAAAAACCAAGGGCAGGTAGTATAATAGGTGCAAACTTCACTGCTGGTTTTGTTGCGGGTGCGGTTGCTGCTGCTGCTACTTGCCCGCTAGATGTTGCAAAGACTCGGCGTCAGATAGAGGTGAAAACACCTTACTAACTTCGTATTTTATAATTCCATTGAACTGCGCTACAAATTAGAATCCAACACCATCTTTTAGACAACTGCATTAAGTAAGTCCGGGATCTTAAACCAGATATAACATTCAGACTCTTTTGGTTTTTGCAGAAGAATGCAGATAGAGCCATGAGAATGACCACAAGACAAACCTTGGCAGAGATTTGGAGGTATGAATTAGCAAAAAGAGATCCATTAGACATTTTTCCTTTTTTGATAACCAGAGAGCTCCAAACTTATGATCCATGTTTGTTTTTTGGTTTAGGGACGGAGGAATGAGAGGGATGTTTAGTGGAGCAGGGGCTCGAGTGGGGCGGGCAGGACCATCTGTAGCCATTGTGGTTTCCTTTTACGAAGTGGTGAAGTACGGACTACACCTCTTTCACAAACAGTAATACTTTTTTTTTTGTTACTACAACGATTATGTTTTGATGCGAAAGCTAAACAACTCTTCCGCATCTAACTCAATAACAAGAAGTTCCTTACGAGGGTTCTTACTACGACACCTTAACCAGGCAAAAAAAAAAAAAAGAGTGGCTTGGAAAATTTTCAGTTTTTTTCTTTAAATAGAATATTATATTTATTTTTCAACAAGAGATTCTTATCGGAGGAATATGATAACTCCATGGTCAAGGGTATGTAAACTATGTATCATCAAAGTCAGGAATTTGATAACATGTGAAATGGCATAAATAATTCCGTGACTTTATAGGATTCCTGCTTTTTATCATGTGCTTTGTATCTTATTTAGGGAAAATTAAGTTAATAACCATAAAAAAAAATCAAAATCTATAAACTAACCAAAAATCACCCTTTTTCTCTCTCTATCTCTCCCTATCTCTCTCTAACCCTATGGTTAGTTTTTTAATTTTTCTTTTTGTTATGGTCATTTAGCAAATTGACCCTCTTATTTATTCATTTTTTTCTTCTCTATATATTCGAATTGAGAATGGTAATGTAGATGACGTTTTTTTACACATGAATAATAATTCAAAAGAATCGAAAATAAGGGCAGGAAATTTTCTATAATTCATAGTATTATTTTGATTTTGAAATTGTCAGGCAATAACCGGATTTGCTTTTGCTTTTTCTTTTTCTTTTTCTTTTTTCCCCCGGTCAAAGTTAATAATTGTCAAATTTTCTGGTCATTCATTTCAAAGCTATAAACAATCATCACACACACACATATGATATATATGAATAAATTAAATATGGAAGAGAAGGAACAGCATGAGTGATGGAAAACAATACTAGAGAATCAACCTCCAGAAATCGAAATCATAATCGAGACAAGGCACAAATCATGAGCAAGTTAATAGCCAGACTCGTGAATTTATCCACAAAAGGCAAATTGAAACTACAACTTTGGAAAAGAATATGGAAGAGAAAATCAGAAGAAGCTGTAGGAAGAAGATGCATCCAGAGGATGAATTAGGTAAGTCAGGACTAGCGCCACCACCATTAGCAAATACGCAATCCCTTGATCTATCGATGTCCCTGTAAACCAATTTCCAATGTCAATTAACCACAAAACTAAGGGTTACAGAGAGAGAGAGAGAGACGAAATCAAATTTTGAGATCGATTTTTCCAGATTTCACGCGGAATGCGGACAAAACTCCGGCGATTCAGATCTGGACGGAGGGATAGAGAGAGAGAAAAAAAGAGAGGAAGGGAATGTGAATATCGCCGAAGATAGAAATGGATACTCACCATCGCTGGTGGGAGCAGGAGCAGGAGCTAGGGACTGAGCGCCGGCGAGAGACGAGATGACGGCGAAAACAAAAGTGAATAAGGCGAAACCGGCAACGGAATTCCTAGACGCCATCTCTCTGGTTATTGATGATCCGACGGGAAAAGAAGATCCTCGAGAAAATCCTGGTCTCTGCAGGTATAAAAAAAAAACTCCGGCGAGTGTATCTGCAGAGACGACAAACAGAGACGGAGGAGAGAGAAACCCTTTTGACGAGGATGAGGAGGAAGTGAGGAGGCGACTTGTTTAGGTGCTCTTATAGTAGTACAAGACCGGTTAAAGGTTACCGGTTATAACCGGTAATTCGCCCGGTCAAATCGATTTACTAGTCAGCTAAAATATTCGAGAAGAAGCATACTAGTATGATTTTCCTCGAATTCTCTCTCTTTTCTTTATTGTTATTTGACCCTTCTTCCTTCCTCGATTGTTCTTTTTTGCAGTTTTCTAGTCAAAATTGACATTTGCTATGTTTCTAGATAAAATTGACATTTAGTTGGACTTGGTCATACGAAATAACAGATTATTCAAAATCACCTGTTGAATGTCTGCCAAAGAGATCATTTACCTAAAATCTCGAAAACTTTTGGCTTAGAAAGTTGATTTATATAATTTTAAACAAAAACGGGATTTGAATTTGAATAGTTAACCATAAACTTAAAGTTTTTCCAAAAAAAAAAAAAAAGGGAAAGACAGGGATTTAAAATAAAATAAAATAAAGTTTAATATGTATACAAAAAAAAATCGTGGCAAAAAAACAAAAATTCTTTAATTGAATTTGGCGCCTAGTTTAGTAACGTTACAGGAAGGCCATGTGATATATTTCTTTTGATATAACAAAATTTCGCTAGCATTTTCGTTAAATAATAAATAAGAAGCAACAAAAAAATTTAAAAAAAAATCTTTTGGGGTGCAATGGTGGGGCTGACAGACTGGCAACCAAACTGGACTCATTCGTCACTAGTCTCTCCATTTCCTTTTTTCTTTCTTTTTTACAATACTCAATTATCTTTTTTATAATGTTGACACAATTTTTTTTTTTTTTAATCTTTTTATAATTTTAT
Organism: Alliaria petiolata; assembly: GCA_020283515.1. Lineage (NCBI taxonomy): Eukaryota > Viridiplantae > Streptophyta > Magnoliopsida > Brassicales > Brassicaceae > Alliaria > Alliaria petiolata. The sequence continues at coordinate 121,088,764 of JAHZTW010000002.1, read as the reverse complement.
GCATTGTGATTTTTTTGTTTCTCAATTACTTTAACGGCTAGTAGACTTGTAGTAGGTGTTAATCAGCGTGATTATCGGTTAATCCGCCAAGATTTGGATTCTGAAATATATTTCGTATCTCACATGTGGTTTCAGTAGAAAAAAACAATATATATTGTGGTGGTGTATAACCTAAACTTTGTTGTTTTGTGACAACCTTTTAATTTTTTATGATTTCAGTTTTACACTAATATATAAAAAATAATTCGAAAATATTAGTTAATTTCGACACAAATCCTTAGTATAGAAAATAGGGAAAAGACATTTACGGTTTTGATTGATAACTTTGGTAGAATGAATTTTAGTGAGTCTGTTTAACGATTTTACCGTTCCATTCCACACATTTTTGTAATTATTTGTTTGGATTATCGAAATTTTATCAATCGAATAATACATAAACATATGATTATGCTCGACTTATTTTTATTTGGAGTACCTCGGTTGTTATGATTATAGTTGTTATTTAATGATTGTTGTAACCTTTGTTAGGTGGCTATTTTGCAAACTAGTGAGAGGAATCACCCATTGGCTCAGTTACTTTGCATCAATCATTTTATATTTAAAAATTGAATACTCTCTTAACATTACTGGAACATCCATGTTGCATGTTGCAGTGGGGGAAAATGTAGGGTCACCTTTTCAAATTTGAAAATGGTAAAACGTTCTAAACTTGTAACAATTTTCAAGGGTAATTAAACAAACAAAAATCCAATATCTGCCAGCCACAGCAACAAAAACACATCGAAATTCAAGTAATGGTTGAGAAATCAGAATGAATGTAATTATGTAAATCCAGAAGAAAAGATACACACACACATGTATTGGTAGTTACCACCATACAGTATGTCATTGGAATAACCAATTATCCTTCGTATTTTACAAGATGATATATATATCAGAAAATGTTATTTGACACAACAAAGATGATAGAAATGTTAGAGCCATCAACAAATGTCCAAAAACTGATATTTTGCCAATTCACTGATGATTTAATGTATATATTCATTTTCTATTGAATCCAAAAAAAATCATCTTCTATTATATTTGTTTTCTTCGTCCGGACATAATGTCACAAGGGGAAGGAATATTCAAAAGAGGCTTACCTGGCTAATGTGAAAGATGACTTGCAAGAGATAACCAAATTCTTCCAAGATTTTGCTTCTAAGGAAGGATAGTGTTTTGGTTTTTTTAACCCAACAGGAGAGAGTGATTTTTTTGAATTGTTTTTTTTCTTTAAATAATTTTTATCTGATCTTTTTTTCTTCTTCTAGCCAATTTTATGACTTTATTTCATTCTAACCAATTTTATGACTATGTTTGTAGTGATAGTTTTACATTTTTGTTTGAATGAAATATAACACTCACTAGTCACTACTAGATCAATGACGAAGGCCGCCAATCCAAACCTATTTTAAAACACAGTTTCGGAAAGTAAGGAAATGTTGGCTCAAATCCCTAAACCCACGCCATCAAGCAATCAATTACAGCTCTCTAATTTTAGTCCTAGCCCACAATGATGTTTGGACATACAGTATCAAATTCTTCATTTTGGCCCACGATCTGTCCATGGCTGATTTGTATAAACTACATAAGATATTGGGCTACAATAACTAATATTTTGCTCAAATCCGGGTTATAGGGTTTTGTGCAAAATTCCTCGATCCCGTTGGATCCACGTCGAAACCCGAATCCCATCTCGAGCTGATGATGGCATCCACGGCGTTCACGAGTGACTCAGAGGAGGAGGCCATGACTTTCTTCCAGATGCCAAGGCGGAGGCAGTATTCGGCCGCCGACCTCGAGTAACTGATGATTGTACCCAAAATGCTATCATATCAATATGAATGAATACAAATATTCGATCATGTTTCCTAAAAGCAAACTTGCTGAACGGGTAACCACTGGATAAATGGCTAACGTGCGCCATCTTTTTTAATCAATAGGGAGATGATGCTTTGTTAGCAAAAGAAACCCGAAAGAAAAAAATGCACACGAGCCATCATGAGTGAATAATTTACTCAACTGAGAAATAATAATCAGAGACTTCTTTTCTCTCTATTTATCTCTAAGAGTGAGTGAATCTCCAACGACAATTACATAATCAAGCTCACTTGTACAGTTATATACCCCTCTCATCATTACACATTGATGCCGACCTTTTCCAAAGACCAAACCCTGAATCACTTCCCAAGAATCTGAGAATTTTATCTCAAATTATATTCATATATAGAAATTACACGACCAAGAAGAATCAATTATTCTCACAGACACAGACAGAGCTTTTCGGCTTCAACCTTCTCCAAGATTTGTAATTTTTCTCTTGTTGTTGCCAACTTTGTCATGGTAGTAGGATCAGAGTTTCCAGGACAAAAAACTTTGCTTCCAGTCAAAATTGTTGTCCTAGATTCAATGATATTTTGTCCAAAGAACTTACCCAGAGAGTGCAGTGCCCAGTGGTGTCAAACCAGTTTTAGCAGCTTCATGTTTCCCGTAGAATTTGCAGCTACAAGCATATTCGATTTCTTTCTCCAACAGACGCTTGACACAAACTGTCCATTGTCATCAAAGTATTCGTTTCCAGAAATGGGATCCACCGATCCAAACTTGTATGAAGTCATTGGCATCGGTAAGGACCTATAGTAACTATATACCTGAGAAGCAAATTCCAAAGTAAAGAAGGATTTTTATAAGTTACAACTTTCATCAAGGCAAACTACGCGCAATTGACATTCACCGCACCCATGAGAATCTTAAGTAGCCTCATTGGTCTGAAACTTTGTGTTATATAATAAATACCTCATTGGTCTCCGAACCACAGGCTATGTATCCATCCAAGACTGATAATCCGACAAAATTCTGTATTCAGGTCAAAGATTAGAAGACATCAGAACTAACGATGAGAAGTTTAAGGGTAGATAGAATTTTTTTGTTTGCTTTTTCTTTGGGACTAACCTTCTGATTTGTATGTCCTTTATACGTCAATGAACAAGCACCAGGAGATAAACCAGAGGAATTTGTCTTGTTAAGATTCCAAAGCTTGAGAGAGTTATCAGTGGATGCAGAGACAATGGTCTCAGAATCCATAAATTTAACATAGCTAACTGCTTTCTCATGCCCAGCCAACGTGCACCAAGGGCTTTTGACATACCGAAGATCATAGCAATAGACCTTGTAATCAGCTGACCCAAATGCCAATAAGTGATTGGAATAATTAGAGAACTGCACGCAACACACATTTGCTGGACTCCAGATTGTTCCTAATGACCGTTTCTGCATAGCCACCAGAGAAGAATATAAGTTCCACTACGGTTTAAGAAAAAAAACAACAGGTCGAGCAGCTTGACTTAAAAATTTCTTTTAATATTATGAGATAAGGGGAAGAGCCGTACCTCATTGACGCTCCAAAGCTTTACCGAACAGTCATCACTTCCACTGACAAATTTTGTAGGGTCAGATGGAGAAAAATCAACGGACCAGGCTCTCTTCTGATGTTCTGTGTACTGCGAAAACCCTTGTCCAGTCCCGGCATCCCATATCTGCACTCACCAAGCACCATACAGTAAGAAAATGTCAAGTAAAAACCATGATACAACGCAATTTAACGGTCACTTAGACGGCTCTATATCTCTATTTATCACAAGATTGACATGTAAACATCTCTTTGCGGAAGAAACAGCTCAGGAGCCTGGTCCTATAGATCCTACCGTGCAACAAAGGATGGTAAATAAGAAAGATTTCAAACTTGACATAGATGGGTGAAACTATTAATTTCCATACGCACCTGAACTACACCGTCGTAGTCAGTAGAGGCCAAGTAGTTTTTGATGTAACTATTCCAGCAAACACAGCTTAACTTGGATTTGTTGACCATCTCTACTAGAGGATAATGAACACCAACAGATTCATTCATAAATGCATTGAAGTCAAAAATCTTGATTTTCTTTGATATCCCAGCTGCTGCTATGTGTTCCTCATCAGGGTCAAAACTCAATGAGCAGACCACACTTGCAGAGTTTAAAAGGTCTCCACTTCTTATTGTCCCACAGGTTTCAAACTTGCTATACCGAGCAAATTTGCACAACCCCTCGAAAAAAACTTCCAGTTGATCTGAAGACTTTCCTTTGGTTTTCGTATCCTGATACTCATTTTGGTTTTCAGACCACCTGTCCCTGTCCTTTAGAAGGCTTTTGTCAGAACGGGCACTAGCGGCAGAATCCGATAACTTCATTTGTGACCTCATGAAGAAATATGCATCTTCAAGTTGTCGGATATTACTCATCAGCCTGTCCGTATTAGCAGTTGGAACAAACAAAGCGCCAGAAGTAGTTGTACAGCGCTCGTCTAAGGGAGATGATTGCACTCTTCTTTCAATAGCTCCGTGAGATCTCACCAGAGATGCATTTGAAGAATATCTTCGCTCGGCCTCCTTAATATCATCCTCCAAGGTCTGGATGTCTTGCAAAAGCTTAGATGCATTTTTCTGCTTCTGCTCTTCTAGTGAAGACAAAAAATGAAGTAACAGCTCAGATATCTCCTCATCAGCAGCAGTCGATATAACTGAATCATCCTCACATACCAACTCAGACTTCAGTATTTCTCTGTCACAGAAAAAGAAGAGTCTGAGAACACAAAAAGAAACAACAAGATAATTCACACAGCGGCATGACATTGAATCTTCACAACTACGAGGGAAACATTGAATAAAAATGAAGGTATCCGGCAAGGAAAATCTTATAGACGGCTTTTTAAGCTAATATTTTTAAAAAATCTTGCCCAAGGTCCACACATTCTCCTTTGTACCACTTCTAGTAAATATTCTCCACATGATTAATTTCAGAGTAGCACTCAGCTAAATACCTAGCTGTTGGTCGGGATGAGGGTTCTGGATGTAGAAGCCAAAGACAAAATCCAGCTTCCTTCGGGTATCTTGAGAGAAATATTGGTGGGAGAATCCGATGACGTAAATCTGCCAGCATTGCAGCATGCATCTCACTGGATTCACAATGGCATAGCAACTGAAACAACCATGCTCAAGCTAGAGATGTCAGTAAGCGTCTTCACATAAAACGTCAAATAAGTAGAGGAAAAAACTGACACGTTACACTGCAGACTGGCAAATACTGGCTCTGGGGTTCAAAGGTCAAGCACGACTAAGCAATTTCACGAATACGAATAAAAGACTGTAGAAAAGAAATGGAAACTACCCAAAGCCTGACCCACTAGCAAAGACAGTAGATGAAAGAAAGAAAAACGCAAAGGTAGTATATGGCAATACAAAATGTTTAAATGCAAGGAAGTGTCACATCCTTGAAACACACTTAATTAAACTATAGTTTTTTTTATCACAAATTTAGAACCTGTATATGTCCTTACCTCAAACAGAAGAACACCAAGGGCATATATATTTGATTTTTCTCCGATATCTTCTCCATTTATCTCCTCTGGACAAGTATACCATTGCTCTTCTAGCCATGTGGACATAGACTGTTTTCTCGTCATTGAAGCCACGCCTAAATTTTTGATATAGTTTTGCTGCTGAAGTTCACAACTGTCTGGATTACGTGCATCCACCACATTTAAATCAATCACAGGGCTTTTCCTTTTGAAAGGTCTCCCAGTTGAAGTGGCCTGAAGTTGATTCCCTGGAGAATGCACATGCAAGTCCATTTTTCTTTTCTTCAAATCCCTTTCTACAATAGATGATTCCTGAACCACGGGCCTCGTCCTATTCAAATCTTCGTCAATATCTGAGTCTAAACCGTTCTTTCCAAAAGTACCAATATATCTAAGTTTCTTCGATGGGACCAAAGTGAAAAGGGATGGTCTCATGTCCAGCAAAAATAAACCTTGTGAATGGGCTGAGTCAACCAGCTCCACCAGCTGCCTGAATAGGCAAAGGCTGTGTCGTTTCTCTCGTTTAGCATAACTTGATCTTAGAAACTCCCTCAAACTGATTCCAAAAGAAGATTTAGTATTATTCCCATCACCATGTGATACAATCCCATTTCCTTTGAGATTTGATTTTAAAGTCGAGACGTCGTGAGGAACAGGCGACTTGCTATTATCCAACTTTTTTTCCTTGCATCCTATATCTTGATCACAGACAAATTCAGGAGGAGTTTCCTGGTTTTTCCCTACAACCCCTTTCCCCTTCATAGCTCTTTTAAGTATCAACTGAGAAAAACTAGAAGAACCCAAGGGCGTTTTCAAGTGGACACCTTCGTTGTTGATCCACGCAGGAGCGTTCATAATGCTGTTCTCGCCAGCTGCTCTTAGACGTTCAGAAAAGGCTTCAAGATTCTGATCGATCCTCCTATTGATAAAAGGTTTCAAGTTTTGCCTTTCGGAAGGAGCTCCCGCAAGCTGTTGTCTGATTCTAGACAGCATTTGATCCATATCACGAGGTTGAGAATCAAGATCCCCATCTCCTACCCTAAACGCAGACGACCCTCAAGCCAGACGATAGAGGTGCTCAAACTTGCCAGCCCTAGAGCTATCCATATTATTCCCTTGAGCTATCCTATAGTTCCCCAATGTCAACTCTTCAACAGAAACCTTAGCTCCTGCTGCAGATTCCTCCGGAGGCTTGTTTATATCTACTACATTCCTGTGAGCTGAGCTTCCAGGACAATCGCTCCTCAAAGAGTCGTTCCCAGCTTCTGATTCAGTCACCATATGACGACCATCACGCTTACAAGGTACATCATCCACTCGTCCTTTCAATTGTATGTTGTTACTCGCCACTGTTTCTTCACCGACTCTCTCCATAACAGGCATTCAGTAATCTACAGCCTCCATGCCCTAATCATCATAACCATAACAATAAAAAAAAAAAACAACTGAATCGCATCAGAATCAAATCGACAAGAAGAAGAAGAAGACGAAGAAGAAGAAAAAACCTACCCACTAAATTCTCGGATGTTCAGATTCTAAACTACTTGAACAAACAAATCCGAAAAAGCAAATTTCAAACGTATTATCATTTATCAACGTAATCTCAAGCAGCTAATTAGAACACACGAAGGTTAAGTGAAATTCCAGCAAACGAAAAAAACCAATCATGAAAACTACGGGAAACGAAAAATACACAAAAATCAAATCGCTTACCAAAGAGTTCCAGATACCGAGAGATCACACAGCGAAGCGGTGATTGTTATACGGTGAGGCAAGTGGGGAAGAAGCGAAGAAACCTCCAAGAAAACTTGAAGAAAGCAATTCAAAAAACACACACAGAGAATTACAATAAGAAGCAGAAGAAGAAGAAGAAGAAAGGTGAGGCTATAAGCTTCTCATATCGATAATCACGAAAAAAAATTATCTACTCGAAACACAATGAATGAATCTCCCTCTACACTGGAATCATTCGTTCTTCATTCCTTATTTTTTTACTTTAAAATTATTTTTTTAATGATTAATTTAGGCTTGAAGCCACATATCATAGTCATACGCTTTTATTTTTTCTGGCGGACAATTTTTTGAACATTATTTTATTTTATTTTTTTATTACTTTATGAAGAAGAAAAAAAAGAAAAGATTTTTTCTTCTGGCTGCCCAATTATTATTGTTGTTTACTTTAAGTCGAGATTAAAAGACTACGACACCGGATTACGTTGATAATCTCTTAACTAGTGACATCAGCTAAAGAGAAGGTGCTGTTTTGGGTGTTATTTACGGAAAATGCCACTCGGGGTTTTCCTCTTTGGTGAGGACTAAGTGTGGCTGTAGGGGCAGGATTGGTAAATAAAGAGAAAAGGCGTGGGCTTTAAGAATGTTGCATGGGTGAAGTGATCTTTAGGGGGGATATTTGTTAAGAGGAGGAGATTAAAACACGTCAACGTCGCTTAATCTATTCGCCATTTGAGAGGGGGGGGGGTCACGTAAAAGATGTGGAGATTAATAAGCCACGATATATCCGAATAATTTAAATACTCCCAGCTAAAACAGTTTATGGGCTGGGCCGTTAGGAAACTTGATCGGGTAGCACGTTATAAATTAGATTTTTCTCGTGGCCCATTGTATAACTTCCAAAATAACCTGATTTTAGGTGAAATCGTTTCTATTATTATGTTGGGAAAAAAAAAAAAAAAAAAGCGTTCAGTTTAGCATTTTATCGTCGATTGACTAGTGAAATTTAGAATTTTATTTCTCTACCGATCAAAAAAGCTGCAAATTGGTGTAGTTGCAGCCATATTTTTAAAACGTAGTTTGCTAAGAATGGATGTAAATCTTGTCCGAAAGACGACTAATTTTGGGACTAAGAGTTGCCAATAATTATATCTTTTTTTTTTGTGTCTTCTTCTCGGTTTATGGATTCGTGTGGTGAGGATAACCGGGAGCACCGCAAGGAGGAGAAAAGAGAAGACGAAACAACTTCTCTGGTGGATGTAAATCTCATGGTGGTGCTCCTCTCTCAGCTTTGTACGACGAATGAGAAAGACGAGAAGAGTTTGGAGAAAGAGAGAAGAGATCATGTTGCACACGAGGCTCGTGAGTCCAGAGCACGTGCAAACAAGAGGTTTATGAAGGAAACAAAGCTGATGGAGAAAAGGACACACGTGCTTCAACCCATGGCTAAGGAATTCAGGTGAAAATGAAATAACTTTGTTTAGATTATTTTTCTAGTTCTTTGATGAGTTCGTGTTCGTCATTCCCTTTTGTGTCTATAATGCGCAGGCATTACAGGAAAATGTGAAGGGGACACATGACTGATCTTGTGATTGCCCCCGAAGCTCAAAACAAATCATATTTTATTGCAATCGAAATTTTGTTATTATATGTGAAGATGGAAATAAAATAAAGAGTTTTTTTTTTGTTTGGGCGTAAATGTGAAGACTTTTAAGCAAGTATTCACTTTTGGGCGTAAATTCAATTTATTAACCTAACCTGGAAAAAGAGGTCAGCGATTTTTGTATTATTTGCTTTGACACAAGTCGTAATTAACGCAAATGAGAATCTGAAAGATATGACATACTGTATGTAGCTAACGTAGACCAAAATGAACACACCAACCAAAAGAACAAAGATAATTGGATTTTACTCGGAGACGCGAAATGAATTCACCCTTAATCCATGATCTTTCCGGCAAAATATATCTGGTCTCATTGCATGCACACTAAGTTCATATGTTCTTACAAGTTATAAACAAGGGATTTCGAATGAAATTGAAAAATCATAAAACTAATAACATAAGTGTTAGACTGAAATATAAGAATCCATAAAGTAATAACAACATAGTCTTAATTTTTTCTTATAAGAAATTACAAATCAAGTTGCCGATTATTATCCCCCTAGTTATTTCATTCTTCAGCCATTTAGTTAGATATTTTGGGCCAAAAAAGCCCAATAAAACAAAGGTAACCTTTCAACACAAAAGTCAGTTCAAGCTCAAACTTACAACGACGTCGTATTGTCTCTTCTCCATGGTCGATTGGTCTTGGTCGGTGACTTAATAATACTCTTTCTATTTTATATATAAAAAAAATATAGTTTTAATTTTTGTTTTACAAAGAGTATTATTTTATATTTATAAGGCAAAATTTTGAAAAAAATTCCAATTTTAATCTTACAATTATAATGTATTAATTAGAAAAAAAAATATTTATTATGAATATGTGTGCAAAAATGTAGAATGGTGAAACACAGAAAGTAATATGTAACCATGATTAGCAGCTATTAACCTCTACCGAACCTCCACCTCAAACAATCATTGTTAAATAATTAGCTGACATCCACAACCTAATCCACAATCCCTTTAACTTTTATATTTTTTATGTCTTAATTACGACATGAGACAATTAATTTATGCTAATTTCATAATTAATCCCACACCAAAATGTCGGATAGGAAGTTCGGCACTCGCTGACCTTGGTCGACACAAATAAAACAAGGTCGACCCGGAAATAAAACCGAATTTCGCCACCCTAGTCATTACATGTAATTCGGTCGGTGGAATATTCCACAGTATCTTGGACATTAAAATACATGATACAGCGACATATCATCGTAAATATATACAACACGTGCAAATGTAATGGTACAGTTTTTCGAAATTTATGGGGGAGAACATAATTTGTTAAGCACAAAGTGTTAAATCTTTAAACATTTCGGCTAGCCGTCGAAGGGAAAAGATGTTCACACGATGGGTCTTCATTGACATTGAGAAGATGATGACTTGAATACAGACAAAAAGTGATGGTTAAGCGATAATAATAAAAAACAAAAAAAAAAGTGGGCGGAAACGCAATTGCGTAATAAATGAAGGGTCGTTTTCGCAAAACTCATTTTTTGTCACTGCGCAAAAAGAAGTTTGGGTTTGTCACTAATGACGACTATTAGTAAAAGAAGTTTTACTCATTACTCATTTTTTTTAGTAGTAATGAGTAATGAGTAATGAGTAATGAGTAATGAGTAATGAGTATGAGTTATATGACACGGTCTCCATTAGTGTCACATTTAAGTTTTTCATCCGTTTGATTTTGTTTTTAAAAAAATATTATGTATGCATGGCCGCCCGAGTCATAACAATGTAATTTGTACAAAATTTTAGAAACGCCAAAAATATACAAGCAAAGATTGTGTTAGACAGGATTTTAAATCAAGTTATAATTTGAATTAAAAAAAAAACAGATTAGAATCTAGAACTTGAAGCTGTTTAATACTAGTCATTGATTTAAATCAAGGGATCAGTAAGAATGTTAGCACTAGAATATGCTCGATTAGTTTATAGAATAAATGGGAAACTGATAAATGACAAATATGTAGTTAAGGATCAATCATTTGATATAAGCGTGAGCTCAACGAGCTTTTTGTGTGTGTGGCTATATTATGTACTTTATTGTTCATGAAACTTTTGCTTACAAACGTCTCACCTTTTTATTCAATTATTTGATTGCGTTATTGAATGCAAATATTGATCTAGTGAAGGCGACCCTTTTTGTAATGATTTTACGTGGTAAAAGAAAATTGATAAAACGTCTTAAAAAGCAAAGCCATGGATTTGTAGGTATATACCTTTTTTCATTTTTAAACGAGGTAGATATATACCTTTAAAAAGCTTTTTTTGCAATCAGTAGCAAGCACATATCCATGCATGAAAACAATCTCTCACATGGTTAATGGTAATTTATTTTTCTCACATATATAATCTGAACATTCAAAGTAGATATCAATAACATAAAAACACGTTACAAAATCTCATTACATGAAGTTACAAGCAAAAATAAATCTATAGATTGATCTAGAGTACAAATCTGTTTATGATTCGCTTTACAGTAATAAGGAAGAAATATTTGAAATGGTTATTTACAAATTTTTGGTACGTAAAAACTAAAAACTTTTCCCATCAAATTGAGATTACTTAGATTACAACAAATGTATATTTCTTTGTCAATATGATGCATTATGCGAGTTTGAATTGGGATAATTAGTTAATACTAATCCTAGCAACAAAGTTAGTTACACATCGTGTTTAAAAGTTAATTAAGTATATATATATAAGAATTTTATTTTGTTAAAAGTATAAATGTAAGAATAATAATATGTTTGTATACTTTTCTTTTGTCATAGCGTTGGTGTGATCAACTCGTTTTTATAGGTAATTTAAAATTTTCTGATATCTAATGTGTGACTCCATTGGTTAATTGTAAAGCTAAACAACATATAATATAAGACGCCTATAAAACGAGACAACATAATCTATGGACCACTATGGTAGCAAAATATTCGATGAACTAATGACAAATGCATGGAGACATCAATAAGTATGATTATTAAAATATATAACTATGGTTATTGAATAAAATGTGTGTCGTTTACCTACTCGTCTTATCATAATCACTTGTCCGTATGGAACGCGAGGGCGCTTACGTATTCGTACAACTCAAGGGTTAAATACGTTCAACCCAACACAAATCGAATCGTTCTAAATTTCTAATTGCTCAGAAAACTAACAAAAACTATAACTATATGCAGTTTTTCAATCGAGTTTATGTTGGTTCTTAGATTTTTTTAATGCATATAAAAAAAACTTAAACAACAAATAATATAAAACAGAAAAAAATATTTTTTTAACCAGCAGTAAGAAAATCAACATTTTAAGTAATCAATGCCTCAGTGATGTACATGTTATTGGTCTGTTAATGGACCTGACTAATTTTCGGTCTTTTAGGAAAGGTGCAATAGTGGAGAGGCGTCTTTGGGCCCACTCAAAATCAGGCATTCTTCGTAATTTCATAAAACGTTCGGGGCGAAAGTAAGGAAAATGAAAAGAATGTGACCGACAAAATATTAAGAGACGAGACGAAATAAATGGACGGCACCTGCCACGTGTAATAGGGAACGCACTTCCGGCTTACTAAATGCGATCCAGAGGATCTTTTTCTTCTTCTCCAATTATAGCAATCCACGTGTCAAAATGATCAAATTAAAAGCTAACCAACTGATTATATTTATATCACTTCACTATGGTAATCCAAATTAGGGTATGGTTGTAATTTATTCTTTGTGACGTGTGTTGAGGACTTGGATCCATTTACCTCGTAACTTCAATGACATCTATTAAATTAATTTTCACCTAATCAAGGTTCTTAGTTTTTTTATACAAGTAGTGAGATTTCTTTTGTTGTGGAACGAGAACCAAAATTGATTAAATTATAAAAATAACTAGGGGTTGGTCCGCGCTTCGCGCGAAAGTTTTTTGTCACTAATCTTTAGTTGTATTTTTTCCATAGTATAATTATTCAATTATTGTGTTGGTTCATTATACATTCTCTATTCTTTGAATATATCTTTTAGTTCTTATAATATTCGCTTACGTCAAATCTTGATCTATGCTTAATTTCATTTTGCAGTAGGATTTTTTACATATATATTAATTACTTATGTTTTGTTTTTAATGTTATTTAATACTTGATAATTCTCGAATATTCGTATGTGTTTGATGTTATGGCAATGTTTTGATTTATTTTGTTACTTATTGTGTTGTGTTACTTAAATTATATGGAAATGAATTTGCATATTTCTTCAGGTAGAGTTCGTGTTAATTTTTAAGCGAATATTGATAAGTGTTTGTATTAATTTTGTTTTCCCTTTCTGCTAAGGGGCAATCATTGTAATGCATGAGTCATTTTTAAAATTAATAACCGGTCACAATTCTTGTTTTATGCTCATAGCCCTTGTGTAGCCCAATAGCGCAAGAAACCCAACAATTGATCATTAATTGAATCCAGTTTTGTTTGGGCTCGTAATTGCCTGAAAAGAACATGAATTTCGACCCAATGAGTTGAATTCAATTCCCAGAGACCGAGCGAGAAGCAAATGAAGACCAAGAAGGTCCTCCGCTTCACGCCTGATGATAATCAATGGATACAACTTCTCAACCGTCAACAATCCAGATGATACTCCGGACCCAAATCAAATCTCATATCACCAACAAACTATCAATTAACCTATCCTTATATAACTATACTTGAACCGTATTTAATCACTTGAAGAAGGGAGCCAGATCAGGTTGTGCTATGTTCTGCAGTTAATTTTGTGTTCAGCTAAAGTTGTAGTCAAATTTTTCTTTTCTCCTGCGTATTTGGAAGGTCTATAAATTAAAAGTAATTAATAGTCTATGAATTTGAGAAAAACGATTTTAGATGACAACTTCTATAAATATTACATGACGGAACCGTGATACTATCGAGAAGGGCCTCCATAGCTGTAGAAGGAAGCAGAGATTACGACGGAAGAAGAAGTCAGAGTGATTTTAAATTGGGCTGAGTGAGGTTGATATTGAAATTTGTCCCAATTATGTGTTGTCAAATGTAAGAGGATGGGGGTGCAAGGAGAAGTGAGGAATAATAAGCATGATTACTCCATTTTATTTTTTTAATTAGTTTTTTGAAAATTAACTAATCATACATAAATTTTACTAATTTGACGTTTCATTCTATACATATTTTTATTAAAGTATGGTATTTTTAACAACTTAATTTTACTTATTTATACATTAATTTTACTTATTTATCTTTTTATTAGATGTTAAGATTTAGAAACTTATATTTTTCTTTATAAATTTAGTTCTAGGATAGCTTATATTTTTAATTGTTACAATTTTTTTGATATCATAGTTTTTTTTATAATATTAGCGATACTACTTAACCTAATTAAATATTTATAAAAGTTTAAATATATTAGGATAAACATTTTAAAAAACTTTTTTATTATTTATTTGAATTATATTCTTATAAATGTTTGGTTTAATTTAAAATATGAATGGTGTCTTTTGAAATTCTTTTATAATGTTAAAATAAAATATATAATTAGTATGTGTATTAAATATTCATTAAAAATGTGTATTAAATTTTCAATTGTTGGTTCAAGTATACCTTAATTTTACTTATTTATCTTTTTATTAGATGTGAAGATTTAGAAATTTATATTTTTTTTTATAAATTTAGCTTTACGATAACTTATATTTTTAATTGTTGAGAATTTTTTGATATCGTAGTTTTTTAATAATATTAACGATACAACTTAACCTAATTAGATATTTATAAAAGTTGAAATATATTAGGATAACCATTTAAAAAACTTTTTATTATTTATTTTAATTATAGACATATGTTTTATAAATATATATCTTTTCAAATTCTAATGTTAATGCATGTTAATTATTATAAGAATTAAATTGAATAAAAGAAAACATAATAAATAAAATAAACAATTTTAAGTTAATAAATTAATTAATAAAATGATTGTTGAGGTGGCAGCATGAGAAGAGAGAAAAGTTAACTTTATATATATAGATTTAGGCCAAAAAATATATACAACAATAAAATTGTGTGTCATGAAACAATACTGTTTTTAACTCAAAACATGATAGAGGAAAATGTGATTTGTGTTGACTTGTCGTGCAAAATTTTAAACCTCTTTTTTTCAAAAATATATATATGATACATATATTCTAGTAGAATATATTAATTATTCGTTTTTGTAAACAAAATTAAACCCTGTTGCTCGGCTTCGTTTTAACAAGATTTTCATTTGTAAAAAAAAATGAGAGTTCATTTTACGTTTCCGAAAAAAAAATCCAACCTGCCAGAAGAAAGTGTTATTGGATTTTCTTATTATTATTTTGCACATATAAGACATGACGCAACTGAATTCAATTAAAAACTGGTTTGAAATTTTCTAAAACTTATGAACTTAATAACATTTGAGAACCGTCCAAATATGTTATATAATGAACAGATGTGCAAGGAACTAATTTGAATAATTTTTAACAGTATTGTTTTCTCACCAAATGTCCAAACTACACAAAAACGAAATATCAAATCTCTCTCTATCTACAAAATTGATTTTCTAGATTTTTGTTCTTCTTTCACAAAAAAATAATTTTCTAGATTTTTAATCACTTTTATTAATTAATGTTAATAAATGATAAACTTTAAGAAATATAATAGATAATATTTGAATTTGTTGAATTACTATTCGTTCATAAGTATAGGTGAAGGTATTTAATGAGAGAAAATAATGTATTTATAACTAAACATTAATTGTTTATTAATTTGTGTAAAAGCTCCACAATTAGAAACATTAATCTTTACCAAAAAGATTAGATGTAATACTATTACTAGATGAACTTTAAAATCAACATTAATCTTTACCAAAAGACCTATGATTATAGTCTATAGGACAACCATCATTTAGATTTAACAAATACTCTCTCCGTTTCACAAAAAATGTCATTTTGAGCTTCAATTCTTGTTTTACAAAAAGTGTCGTTTTATATTTTCAATACATAATTTTGAAAAAAAAATCTAATAGTTTTAGTGTATTAATTAGAAAGAGATGTATTTGAAGTATTAATAAGGGGTAAAATAGAGTTTTTAATAAATTTCTTAATATGTGTGAAACGGAGGAGTACTGTATATTAATATGTGTGAAACGGAGGAGTACTGTATATGTTTCTAATTGTGGAGCTTTTACACAAATTAATAAACAGCTAATATTTATTACATTAATACTAGATGAACATTTAAATCAACATTAATAACCATCATTGAGATTATACTCCTTCTGTTTTTTTTAATTGTCGTTTTAGGTTGTTTCACACATATTAAGAAAACAACTAATTTTCTGTTTTATCCTTTAATTAATACATTAATTTATTTGATATGATCAATTAATGAGCTTAAAAATTAAAGTTAAAACTGAAAAATTTGTCATAAATCTTTATTAAAATCCTAAAACGATAATTATTTGTAAACAAAAAAACAAGTGTAAAACGACATTTAAAAAAATGGAGAAAGTAATTAAGAATTGATATTATCAGTATAATTCTTAATAATCTACGCATTGGCCGTATGTTTAAATGTTAATCCAAATATAATTAAGAATTTATATTATCAGTATATAAATTGTCGTAAGCCCAATATAATAATTTAATAAAATTTATTAAACCAACACTCAAAAAATTAAGATCTCTTAAAAATAGTTGGGTTTACCTCTGCTTAGTGTAGTAATGTTTTATGTATCATTTTATCTACTATTAAAATCAAGATTTGAAACATTCGATGTAATTTGTCCATATGCGTTTTTAATTTTTTTTTTTATAATTGTAACATCAAAATTCACGTCTAAATAAAAGCCATATATATACTAATAAACTAAAGAAAGTTTTGGCATTAGAGAAACGTAAAGAACAAAAGTTGGCGTTATTTTTATAAAAAAAATAATAATAACAAACTTTTTATGGATAATCGATGTATGTAGTACGATTTTATGGATTGGACCAACTCGTGTGAAGAAAATAAAACAAAAAACTGGTCGGAGAAGAAATAAAAACTGAAATCACGTCGGCGAGAATTGCGAGACTCTCAGAAAAAGAGGAAGAGAGAGAGAGAGAGAGAGAGAAAATCTCAGTAACGGCTTCCACTGAGCAATCGCCTTCCAAAAACTATCAAACTTCTATCTCCGTCCCCATTTTTTTTTTTAATATTTATCCACTCTATAAATTTCACAGCTTCTCTGACTTTCCAAAATCACTCAAAACTTTCTCACTCCTCAATCTTCTCTCTCTTTCTCTATCCTCCACCAAGCTCCAGAGCTCGCAGCAAACAGCAGGTACTCTCTCTCTCTCTCTCTCTCTCTCTCTCCTTCATCGGGAAATTTATGCTGCTCGTATCCAAGTTTCTGTAAATCGTTTCGTCTGATCGGGAAAAAAAACAGCTCTGATTTCGCCGGCTCCGACCTCGTTGACTTTTCAGTTCTCTCTCTCTCTCTCTCTCTCTTTTATTGTTCAGATAGATTCCAAAGTTATCGTCTCTTGCTTCTTCTCCCAATCTGATAGATTCCGATTGGGGTCTGATTGTAACCTCTAGAAAACTTTTGGGTTCCTCGAAAAACGGTCGATTCGTGATTCCTCTTCCTCAATTACGAGTTTTCCCGAGAAAAAAATACCAGTTTCCCGGGAATCTTTTGGCGAGGGAATTAAGTGGAGTCATCATCAGAGTCGTGTTCGTTCTGTTTTGATATTTTCCTCCTCCCCTCCCATACGCTTCTTCTCACCAAAGAGTATGCGTAGATTCCGGAAAACCGTTTTCCCCCTTTTTGAAAAATCTGCTAAAAAGTTCGAATATTTTTTCCGGCTTCTTTTAATTTCTGTTGAAATTTCTCTCTTTTTAAACTTTCCCTTTCTGGATGCTCACATTCATAAAGACCTTTAAGTTTCTTCCTTCCTTCCTTATATTCTCTCTCTCTCTCTCGCTCTCTCTTCTTCTCGCAGCTATCTGCAAATCTGTGTCAGAATCTGCCGCCTTTTGCTAAATCCGAGAACCTGGTACGGATTGTCTCCTGCTATTTCGATGAATCATTGCCATTGTCGCTCACTTTTTTCCTTTTCTTCTTTTTCCAATTCAGGATGTTGGAGAAGGTCGAGGCTTTCAACATGAACAGAGTAATCGACGAATTCGAGGAAATGACAAGAAACGCAGACCAGGTCCAGAAACAGACCCTAAAGGAGATTCTACAGAAGAACAAATCAGCCATTTACTTACGAAACCTCGGAGTCAATGGGAACACAACAGAGCCTGAAGCTTTCAAAGCATTGGTTCCATTAGTCACTGATCTTGACTTAGAGCCTTACATCAAAAGAATGGTGGATGGTGACACTTCACCTATCCTCACTGGCCACCCCGTTCCAGCCATTTCCTTAAGGTATATATTCTTCTTCTCTTTTTTTTTACCTAACTCACAGTTAACAGATCTATTTTTATTTTCTATTTATCTTAGTTTTGTTTCTCGGAGATTTATGGATGAATCTGTTATAATAATCCTTCACAGCTCTGGAACTAGTCAAGGCCGTCCCAAGTTTGTTCCTTTCACTGATGAATTAATGGAGAACACATTACAGCTGTTTCGCACTGCTTTTGCCTTCAGAAACAGGTATATATATATATATATATATATATACTGAAATTAGTGATTATGTTCCCCACATTTCACACTCTTTCTCTGTTTCATCCACCGGAGAGGAACAGAGAAACTACTAAGAATGTTTACTACAAGCTATATGCATTGGTACAAATTTTCTGATGTTTTTGTTGTTTCGTTTGTTACAGAGAGTTTCCAATCGATGACAATGGGAGAGCTCTGCAGTTTATCTTCAGCAGCAAGCAGTACATATCAACGGGAGGTGTCCCGGTCGGAACCGCAACCACAAACGTTTACCGGAACCCTAACTTCAAAGCCGGGATGAAATCAATACAATCCCTCTGTTGTAGCCCCGACGAAGTTATCTTCAGCCCTGATGTTCATCAAGCCTTGTATTGCCATCTCTTATCCGGGATCCTCTTCAGAGACCAAGTCCAGTACGTCTTTGCCCCCTTCGCTCACGGTCTAGTCCACGCATTCAGAACCTTCGAACAGGTTTGGGAAGAGATCGTCACCGACATAGAAGACGGCGTCTTGAGCAGCCGTATCACCGTCCCCTCGGTCCGTAACGCAATGTCGAAGCTGCTCACGCCTAACCCTGAACTAGCGGACACGATCCGCACCAAATGTATGAGTTTGAGCAATTGGTACGGCTTGATCCCCGCGCTCTTCCCGAACGCAAAGTATGTCTACGGGATCATGACTGGCTCGATGGAGCCGTATGTGAAGAAGCTGAGACATTACACGGGAGATCTACCTCTTGTGAGCCATGACTACGGTAGCTCGGAAGGATGGATTGCTGCTAATGTTAACCCGAGTTTGCCTCCAGAGGAAGCTACATTTGCTGTGATCCCAAATCTCGGTTATTTCGAGTTTCTCCCTCTGTCTGAAACAGAGGAAGGAGAGCAGGAACCGGTTGGTTTAACTGAAGTCAAAATCGGACAAGAGTACGAGGTTGTCATCACCAATTACGCAGGTATATATATATATATATATTTCTAAAACTTAACCATTGTTTCAAATCTCATATGAGGTATACTTAATTCCAATTTGCGATCTACATTGAGCAGGGTTGTATCGATACCGGCTTGGAGATGTGGTAAAGATCATTGGTTTCTACAACAAAACTCCCCTACTCAAATTCATATGCAGGAGAAACCTGATCCTCTCGATCAACATCGACAAGAACACCGAGCGAGACCTTCAACTTTCGGTAGAATCCGCTGCCAAGAGACTCTCAGAAGAAAAGATCGAAGTCATCGACTTCTCAAGCCACGTCGATGTCTCGACAGATCCAGGGCATTACGTTATATTCTGGGAAATCTCAGGTGAAACGAACGAAGATGCTCTTCAAGATTGCTGCAACTGCTTAGACCGAGGATTCATCGACGCGGGCTATATGAGTTCCCGTAAATGCAAGACTATAGGAGCTTTAGAGCTGAGAGTTGTCGAGAAAGGAACTTTCCGGAAGGTTCAAGAACATTTTCTCGGGCTTGGTTCATCGGCTGGACAGTTTAAGATGCCAAGATGCGTGAAGCCAAGTAATGCTAAGGTCCTGCAAATTCTGTGTGAGAATGTGGCGAGTAGGTTCTTCAGCACAGCTTTGGACTGAAACTCTGTGAAATCAAGAAGAAGTGGCTTTCTGTTCTTTGTTGTCTTTATTGTCTTTATTGTCTTTATTGTCAATAGATACTAGTTTGTACTTTTGTTATTTATTTCAGCATAAGGAGAACAAACTTTTATCTTTACATAGAAATGTGTATCACAGTTGTTTTACTTTGCTTTTTGTGCAATTAATGTTTGGGAGATAAATAGATTCTTGATGTGACGTTATATTTTTAAAAAGTAGAATTTGATTGTCGCGTCGATACGGAGGATCTTAAAATCCGGATAATCGAACAGATGTGACCTGAACCGAATTGAAAAATTGATATAGAAACCGGATTCAAATCTCTAGTTATAAGAAACCAAACCGGATCTTTATATTGTTTTGGTTTCGTTTTTCTATATTAAAGAAACCAAACCGAAGAATTAAATCATAATTCAAACCAATAAAATTGATTGTTGAATGAATCTAATCTTCTAATAACTTTTGGAGATTGGTGTTTTTTACAAGAACAAATAAACATTTAGATTATAGAGGAAGTAAAGAGCAAAATATAGTGCGATTTTATCTGAGAATCTATACGTGAATATGACATCATTGGTGGGACTGGCCGGGGCCTAGTAATGGCTAATGTAAAAGCAAATTGTTGTTAACGAATGGACTAACACTAATGCAAATCTTAAAGTAACTTTTCATAATCACAAGATTCACAACTTTCTATAAGTAACGTTATCGTCTCCTGATACGTATGCCTTTAACAAAAATTTGCTTTTAAAGCCATTATATGATCATGCATAATATTTTATAACATATATATATATATATGCATGGAAAACAAGTTCATATAGACGATAACTACGAAAGCGCAATACTATGGAAAATTTTAAAATCAAAATTTACGGTCGGTCCACAATGATTAGGCCAATGATCTTATATATATGATTTTAGTTAAAATTGTATAGTTATCACTTATCACTTATCAGACGCAGAGATGTGCGAAGTATAATTCTCTTCCAATCCTTTCTTGCATGTTCACGTCACGTGTGTGACCATGTCTGAAGTAAGTTGTTGTGATTTTTGGCCCTTTGAGACCAATGTCAATGTGTTATACTTCACGTTATTAATGACAAAAAAAGCTCGACGAAACTTTTTAATTATTATCCCATTATAAATTGGTAAATAAGTGTTTTGTCCTGTATATATATATATAAATAAGTACACATTTTTCTTTTCTAATATATGTTTATACTTTTAGATGATTTTTTGGTTAAAGTATACTTTAAGATGATGTATGCATCTCTTTTTTTTATTGGACAACAAGATACCACACACATAGGTTCATTGCATGCCATTTTTTTTCTTTCACGCCAAGCTCTTCACTCTTTATGATATGCATTAATTTTTCACGAATACAATAGATGATAATTAGCAGTATAACGCACCATACATCTTTATTTGGAAAAAATAAATATATGAAATATTTAGAAAAATTATCCTAAATAATATCAATGGTAAAAAACCAATAGTGGAATATATATATACAGTATATGGCGTATTGAAAATTTCCAATTTTTGAAACAAGTAGAAAAGAAAAAATGATAGCTGGAAATTATTGTAAAGAAACGATGACAGAGACGAAATGAACATGCATAACGAGTTTGGTATTAATCAAATACATGAACATTTATGAACAATATATGTATTTTGGTTCTTTTTTATACTAAAAATAGAATCGTCTCACAATTTATTATTATGTAAATAACATACTCACACACAAAATCCTATCTGGCCAGCTCAGATTTTCAATCCCTATATAACAACAAACATCGATCCAGAGATAAAGCAAGCAAAAAAAAAAAAAAAACACCTTAAAACACTTCTAAGAAATCGTCACAAATCAACATAGAGAAACTCTTCAGACTTTCACTTATATGAAGAACGCAAGACTCCATGGGAGTTATAACTCACAAGACACAGTGACAGAGACGATCAGTAATGGTCGTGATCACAAAATCTGGGACTGTGAGAGTCCTCTCTACGATTCTTACGAGCTCGTGTCTTTTGCTCACATCATCGAACGCAAACTACTGCCTTTCTCTCCTCTCACACTCACTCGGCCGTCTGGATTGAGTCTACGAGCTCTGATGGATAAAGACAAAGACGACTACTCCTCTGCTTCCAAGACGGCGACGCGCTCTATTCACGGGAGGAAATATTTGTGGAATAGAAAGAAGAAAGACGAAATGAAGGAAGAATTCAAGAAGAAGAAGATGTCTGATTGTATTTTATGGTGGAATTCGTCCTACAAGAACTTGTTTGTCTAATATGTAACAATTGTTTTTTTTTTCAAGTTTTTTATGTGATGAGAAAAATGTGTTTTAAATAAGGTTTTTCTTAATAAAATCGATGTGGTTCTTAGTTCATCTCTGTATACGTTTTAAATTGTAAGGATAATCTACAGATATGAGGGATTAATCAAGGTAATGGCCCGAGATTTATCTCGGTTATAAGAAAATTTAAGAATTTATATTGTGTAGTATTTTCCTATTGCGTAAAGTAAACAATCAGTAATTTATATTGTAATAGTATCCAAGTGTGAGTGAAGTGTGAGCGAAAAAGAACCTATGTTACGAGTGGGCTTAAAGTTAAGCCCATATAGGCCCATTTAAGTGTTCGAGATTTATTAGTAGAACTACAAACTCGATTGATTCGAAGTGAGTTTGAAACATAAAAGCCATTTTGCTTTACCTTTTGTTTTGTACTTTAATTTTTTGGTCAGAAGGTGTAGCCTTCGACCACATCTTCTGTTTTTTTTTGCTTTAATTTTTTGTTCTCAAATGAATTGGAATAAGTTTGGTTCATTTCCCTCGTTCAATCTTTTGAAATTTTACTAATTGAACTTATTTGTTGTTTCTCGTTTTTTCAAAAGTAAAAAATGTTAGATAGAAAGTTCACACGGTTTGTTTTAAAGGATGAAAAGGAGAACTAAAACCACTCAATAATAATAAAATAAAATAAAAGGACAAAATGTCTTCCAAGTCTCAAACTATTAATGTATCATAAGATCTTCCAAGTCTCAAACTATTAATGTATCATAAGAAAGTCAAAATCAGTACAATTGAATTAGAAAAATAAATGAGAAACAGACAACTAACTACTCTCTTCCACAACCTCATCAATTTAATGTTTCCTTTTATTGTCCCAAAACCAGTTTGGCTTTTGACCATTTCTCCCTCTTGTATAATTCTAACAGTATTTTACTTTTTTTATCTCTAAACATTATCCATCCTTTTATTGGTAAAGAGTACAGTTCGAGAAGTTCCAAATGATGAGTAATTTTTCTTAAAAGTTTCGTCATTATGCTGCGTCTACGTGTAATATAAGTAAATTTTGAAATAGTCTGTCTGGATTTCCAATAAAAAAATATAGTAGAAAAAAAGTTAAAGGTTATCTTTGAATTATATTCCTTAGCGTATAAAAAAAAGAAGAAAAATAAATAGAAAGCAATGGCCCACTTTGTAGATTGTCCCGCCAGTAATGAATTGATTACGACGAGCTCTCACTTTGTCAGTCTTTTTCTTTGAGGTATGTATGGAAAACAAAATCAAATATTTGGACTTGAGAAAATTAATCAAAGCCTAAACTCTTTATGTAAAACGTCCCGAGACGGTCCGAACCATCTGAGAATCGCGCTGCGTCACACAGTCTCACAAAGAATAACACAGTACTACGTTAGCTTCCAAACGACACCGTTTTTGCTTGTCCTAAAAAGGCTAAAATCAATTCGGCGCCGTTTTAAACAATTTCCAATTAATTGTTCGATTTTGTTGCTATCTTTTGCCGTGTGTGAGTGAGGAGGGAAAATTCAGAGACCATTGCATAAACCCAGAGTCTCTCTATCTCTCTCCCCCTTTCTCTCTCTCTCTCTATCTCTGATTTTCTCTTCTTCATGTTTACTTTTCCGGGAAAATGAAGGTTTTGAAAAAGAGCTTCTTCCTAGTTTCCATCTTCTTCATCTCTATAGAGACCTAAAAAAAGCCAGCCCATCAAGAAAAAAGCAAAAAACTTCAGCTCTCTTCTTTTCGTCAATAAGTAGTCGTCTTCTTGGTTTTTCTTCTTCTATTGGTTGTTGAGTATTTTTCTTCTCAGCTCAGCGACAATTCTTGTTTGTTCCCGTGTTGTTTGAGAAATTCTCCTAATTTCTTCCGGTAATGGCCGAGTCGACGATCGAAGTAAAGCTTGTTCGTTGTCCAAAGTGCAAAAATCTCTTACCAGAGCCTAAAGATTGTTCTTTTTTCCAGTGCGGTGGTTGTGGCACCGTTCTTTGCGGTTAGTTTCCGCTTCCATCTTCTCTTTTGATGTTTTAACCACTCATATAATGTTCTTCTGATTCTGGTTTTTGATTTCGATGACGTCGATTGGGTAAAAAGGGGTAATTTTTTATTTTATTTTTTTCCTGTTCTGAACCAAAAGAGTTTTTTGTTTGTTTGTTATATTTTGTATGTAAAGCCAAAAACAAGGACCGTGACGAAGCAGATCCAGTGGAAGATAAGTCCGTGGAAAATAGAGCCAAAGAAACTGAAGTGAACTCTGGTTCAAGTGAAGAAGAATCTGATTCACATGCTTCATTAAGACACCAACAAATTGGTCAAACAGAGACTTGGGATGTTCGCTGTGACCCTTGTTCGAAACTGAATGTTGTTGATTCGGGTAATAACGATTCTCGATCCGGTTTGGATCGTTTTAGGAAAAGAACAACGAAGAGATACGATTCCGAGGGATTCAGATTCTCCACTTCTAACTACTTTCCAGATTCTCTGTCTAGTGATGAGGCAATCCGTCAAGACAGAGCTGGACTGGTGAGAAAATTGGATAAGCTAAAAGAACAGCTTCTTCAACCTAAAGAGCAACAGATCCCGAGTTCGTCTTCAGGGTTCGAAAAGGCTCCATTGCGGTTTCCAAGTTCTGGGAAACACGTTGCAGGTCCTTCCTATTACCATCAATATCCAGAACCTGAACCTCCATGTCCTTATAACAATAACCCTGATGTTTCTCTGCACGGTCCGACGGCTCATGTTCCAGCTCCTCTCAGGTTCCAGATGAATGAAGTAACTCTGGAGTCATCTCATCCACACTACTCTAGACAGTACATTGGTAACAATGGTCATGATTTGTTCAATACACACCCGCGAAATGGGATGCTTCATCAGTCAACTTGCTCTTGTCTCCACTGCTATGATCCATATCATAGAGCTTCAGGCTCGGTTTTTCCTCCCTCGGGGTTGCCTGATGCTCTGCATAACCTAGGCTTTTACCCTCATGAGAGAAGTATAGGTTTTCGTTCTTCCTTGCATAGACCTAGAACCTTAATTCCTCCTCACCATCCTGGTTCTCAATCTCGTGGTCCACAGCTCCATGGAAGATGCCGGGGTGAATTTAAGGATGCACTAAAGAATGCTATTACTCGTCTTCGTCCCCATAAAGCTGTAACATCTTCAGGTGGTTCTCGACTAATCCGCCCAGTGGCTGGTGGTGCACCATTTTTAACCTGAAAAAACTGTTCAAAACTTCTAAAACTGCCAGACGAAACAGATTCTGCTACGAGAAAGCAACAGAGGCTGCGCTGCGGAGCGTGCTCTTGTTTGATGGATTTATCATTTGTTGATAAGAAACTCGTTCTCTCAACGGATCCTGCTTCAGCAAGAAAAGCAGAAATTCATAGTAGGGTGCATTGGTTAACTGCTGTTAACTTCTCTTCTGATGACTATGATAATGATGCTGCTTACGAATTCCATGCAATGGATAGAGGACCAGCCGATGATGTATCAATTGGTCCAGCTTTGATCTCCGACCAAGCTCAAGAAATGCAGATTGCGGATTCTACTTCTCCTAGCGTGTCTGAAGACGAGCTAAGTTCAGACAGTCTAACATGTAGGAGACTTAATCCAGATTTACCTCTCCGCGAACATTTCGATTACTCCTCGATCAATGTAAGGGACCGGTCTGGGCCAAGGAGCCAAAGCTCTCGTTCAGAACAGGACATGGTGACACTGAGCAAAACAGCCATGAGACAGAACTCTATGAAAGAAGCTTCAGTTGCAATTGAGATGGACGTTAATGACTACTCTCACAACAGTGGAGTGTCTCAAGATTCTGCCAGTGACTATAGAGAGGACCATGGAAGAACCAAGAAGGGCGGATTTGCGAGTATCGTGAAGAATAGCTTCAAGGATCTAAAGAAATCTATACAGAACGAAGGAAGAAGTGATGTTTTGGTAAATGGGCATCCTGTAGCTGAACGTCTGGTGAAAATGGCAGAGAAGCAGGCTGGACCAATCCGGCCGGGGAACTACTGGTACACGAGGTCCTTCAATCTCGTAAATTCTTCTCGTTTACTAACCCTAATGGCTTTTCTTCTGTTCTGTTTCTTGGTAACAGGTACGACTACAGAGCTGGATTCTGGGGAATAATGGGAGGTCAATGTCTTGGAATATTACCGGTAAAGATCAGTCACCGAATCAAATTCTTGAGCCTCTCTTCATTTTCTTCTGAATGTGTGCTAAAAGTTGGAGAAAGGTGACTCCTTTCTTAACAGCCTTTCATTGAAGAGCTCAATTACCCGATGCCAGAGAATTGCGCTGGCGGAACCACAAGAGTCTTTGTGAACGGAAGAGAGCTTCATCAGAAAGACCTGCGCTTGCTCGCTGCCAGAGGTCTCCCACGGGACAGAGATCGATCCTACACTGTTTACATCTCAGGTAGAGTCATAGACGAAGATACCGGTGAAGAGCTAGATAGTCTTGGCAAACTTGCCCCAACGTAAGCTTTCACAAAGCCTAATAAACACCTCTCTTTTGCCTTACCTTTCAAGTTAACGTATCTGAGTTTGATGCAACATGGCAGGGTCGATAAGCTGAAGCGTGGGTTTGGGATGAGAGTTCCGAGGAGAGCAGCATGAAGGAATCTCTAGAAATGTTCATGAGCCTCTGAGCATCCGTGTTAGATTACCCTAGCATTCTAAGTTAAAACTTTGTTATTGCTCTACAGAGCCCTTCTGATCAATGTAAAGAATGAATGAGAAAGTGCAAAATGAAATGTTATTATTGGCAACAAGAAACTACAACACCAAAAAGATCTGTGTATTCGAAAGCTTCCAAAAGCATTATTAAGCTTACACTGCATGAACTAAATGTTTCAAATCACATTGATTCACACCACATTTTTTTGTAGCATCTTACAATTTTCCTCTTCACTTGTTTGGTGAGGCATTCTTCTTTTGCTCCCCTTTCGTAACCTGATCATGACACATCAGAAAGTCGAGCTCAAATCAAATCTTTGGATCAGTGATCTCCTGAAGATCCAGAAAGCTTGACACCACTGATCAATGTCTTGTCTTAAATACGGATCAAAACTTTTAAAAGCGTCGTAACTGGCTTTCTAAATTCAACACTAAAAAAACCCGAATAAAGGCAATCCTGATCCACCAATTAAGCCTAAGAAGAAGACAAAATTTCAATCAAAGGACGTTTCTTTCATGCCTCTAGGTACGAAACTCCATAGGCCAATAAGTCAAATGTATTTGCGATCCGAATAAGATAAAAGGAGGAGAATATCAGCCAATCAATATACGGATCTAAGGATCTAGGGCTTTCTATAAACGATCGAGACCAGAGATGGAGAAGGAAAATACGTTCTGTAAGAAGATGCCGACGGCGACGGCAGCAACTACTGCTCCGCCGAGGATTACCGGTGGACCGGAAAGCAGACTCCACTTTCGGTATATCATCTTCTCCTTTTTCTTCTTCTTCTTCTTCTTCTTCTTCCTCTACCTCTTCGGAACTTTTGTTGTGGTCTTCTCCGACTGCAGGATTCTTTCGATGAGATCGACTGAAATCCTTGTTCGAGATTGGGTATTAAATTGGGCTTGGGTTTGAGGCCCATAAAGACCCAACGTTTCCTTAGACGAAAAAAAAAAAAAAACCATTTCATTCAAATACTATGAAAGAGGACAACAATCAAAATGATCAAAGAAAATAGAACAAGAAAATGTCTTTATGGCAATAGGATCAACACAAGAGTTCTCATGTATTCCAAAGAACCTAAATGTAGGTTTCAGACTAACCATACCTCTGACCTATAATCATCTCACTAGTAAAGCTTTTCAATATTGGCCAAAAGGATGGATTGTTGATAACTTGCATAAGAGTCTTTGAATCATTCTCAAATATGAATGACATTTTCAAAACCCAAATTTTTAACAGACGAGACAGTCCATAATAAAGCTGCGCGACTTTTGTATCCAATGCTGACATAAGCTGAAGCTAGGCCTTGGCACCATACCATCTCACATTTTCCCTTTCATCTAGAAGAATCTGCTCTAACTCCACTTTTGTATGTGTCCTTTAATTTGGTACTACTTGAAGTTTTTCTTCTTTTTCCGATTATGTTTAAAAATAATTGCTTCTTTTTAGTTTACAAAGCAAATATGTAATTCAATCATTCTTCACTAAAAATGCCTTTCCAACAATTTAAAACATAATTCCACAATTCCAAAAATTTGTCAACATAAACTAGTAAAGAAACCTTATGAAAACATTATTTATTAACTGTCATCAAGTACTACCCAACTTTATATGGAATTCACAAACCCGACTGAACAAAAGAAGGCAAAAAATAATATACTAAAACCCTTTTATCCATCGGCAAAATTAACCTAACACTGATATTACACTCAGTAACTACTGCCACAAGAAAATTACATTCGCCAATTAAAAGCTACGACCACAACCAATCCTGTCCAAAATCGATAATATTGTCCAACGACGAGAAATACGAATCTGCAGTTTCCGAATTCTCAACAGAAGCAGGAGCAGTTACAATCTCGCTCGTAATTGCAGACCCTGACGTTGCAGGAGACAGATTCTCCATCAAAATTTCCGGGAAGATGTTACTTTTCCACCCACTTACATTCTCAATCTCGTGGTTAGAGAAAGAAAACGTTCTGAAAATGTTCCTCTTGTTCTCCAGGTCTTCAAGACTTATCATCACTTCTTCGGTTTTCGTCGGTTTGATGTCTTCTGGTTGCTCTGTAACATGTACTCTGTTTCCTTCTTCGAACATTGAAACAGAGAAGTTCGTGTTCGTGGTTTTCGTCTTCTTCGGAGACGAACTGTTACAAGTGTGGTCACCGAGATACTTCACTTCGAAAATCGAAGGATCTGTGTCTGATTTCTGGACTTGCTTCACTGCTAGACATTTCTGCGTGAATCGATGTGTGCATCTGTAGTATCCTCTGTAATAACAGAAACAGAGACAAGAAATTCAGCAAATGCCCAGAAAGAAAATAAAATCAAATTTTTTTTTTGAAATACCCAGATGATGATAGTTGTTAATTTACCTAGGATTTATGGATCCATGAATCTCTTTTTGCCCGTATTTTCTCCAGCAATAACCATCATCAATAGAAGAGCCCTTTTCTTGTCCTGCTCCAACAAAAACCTTAACTTTCTCGGTCTTCTTCTCCTCCGATGTTTTCCTGCAATTTTACAACCAAAAAAAGAAAAGAACAGAAGAATCAGACCCCAAATTGAAACTCAAACACTGATCTGGAAAGAATCACTCCTTTTAAACTCAGTTTAGTTAACCTCTTTTTAGACGCGTTCTTAGAATCCTTGTCATCGATCTCACGGCTTCGCTTAAGGATGTTCTTGTCGTCTTCGCTGACGCTCAACATGAAAATGGCATTCTGGTAAATACCGAGAATTTCAGAGATCAAGGCTTTGCTGGATTCGATTGAAGAAGTGTGTTTGAGATTGCTCATTAATCGTTTCGCAAGCTCTCTCCCTTGTTCCAGTTCGTTGATCACGAGTTTCTCTTCCATCATCATCTCTGCATTCACTTGACAAACCACCAACGAAATTAAGAATCTTTTTAGAATTCTCTGTTTTTTTCTTTTTTAGTGAGTCTGATGAAATGTGTGAGTTTCGTGTGTTTGCGTCTCTGTGTATTTATATAAATGAACGATGAGAAGAATCTATGATGATGGTACTATGTCCTTTTGCTTCGACAATAAGTTTTTTTTAATACATATATTTTTATTTTGTTTTTAAGCTTAGACAAGAAGAAGTTGTGTGGAAAAGAGAAGGATCTCGGATAGAAATTGGGAAAAAGGTGACTACTATTATTTTCCACTGTTTCTTAATATATATATCAGAAGGTTAAATTTATATTGAAATGCCAAAAAAGTCGAAATGTTATTTATTCTAGTGGTTAGTCGTTTATGCTATAAAAGAAAACACAGCAATATCTAATTTTCTATTATTATTTTTTTATTTTTATCAATAAGATATATAAGTTTCTGATTTATAATTTTTCTAGATTATATCAACTATTGATCATATCAAGTACAT
The DNA here is from genome assembly GCA_020283515.1 of Alliaria petiolata. Taxonomy (NCBI): domain Eukaryota; kingdom Viridiplantae; phylum Streptophyta; class Magnoliopsida; order Brassicales; family Brassicaceae; genus Alliaria; species Alliaria petiolata. Next base: position 121,058,290 of record JAHZTW010000002.1, on the reverse strand, counting down.
ATCTGTAATTTATAAAACGTCAACTATTATCTCCCCAATCACACAATAGAACCCATATTTTGTGAAGTCTCACTCAATAAGTTTAGCTAATCTTATTATATTTCAATTTATTTTTTTATTTATGGCTATAACAATTCAGCCGAGTAAAACCAATAAACAATCATCTTCAAAGAGACCTCCTAGTCCTACCGCGTTATAGATCCGGTTGAATGCTTTTTTCCCCCGCTTACGTGAGGATCGTGATGTCATGCCAATTAATTCACCGATAATTTTACGTTTTGGTTATTCGATTTAAAGATATCAAACATTGTATATAGTACGTCGATTATGTTATCGAGATTATAGTATCCCTAAAAGCAAATGGAGAATCTAATCTATGGATCAAATCAACAAATGCAGGTGTGGATTAGAGAATATGTACTACTAATGCGCCTTTCCCTTTCACACAATTGACAGCGACGTATCATCATCATCATCATCATCATCATCATCAGTATGATTAAATTGAACAAAAAAAGATACTAAACAGATAATTTTTAAAAGTTAGAATAATGTTTCAATAGTGATTTAAAATTACACAGTAAGTGATTTAAAATTACACAGTAAGTGATTTTTTTTTTTTTTTTGACAGATGAGTAAGTCACCCTTTTGCCTTATGTTTTGTGCCTAACGGCTAACGTGACCCTTGTTATGCAAATTTTCTTGTACAACAAATTTTGTCTAAATGGTAAGATGGTACTTTATTGGCTGTGGCTTTATGCAATTGGCATGTTCATCGTACAGAATGCGTCAGAATAGTATCGTGTATACTGTGAATAGTAGATAATATTGATATATCCACATTGCTGTTATTCTATGTTTCTCGGTTATCAACCGTGTAGCTTTCTGAGTAAAAAAACTAATTAGTTTTTGGAAGTAGTGTTTAGAGGCTGCTGCTAGAGCTTAACTAATTACATTAGAAAATATTAGATATACTTTTCAAATGGATGTTTAATCTATGCAACGCGTCTATTTCTCCTGTTTGACGCGTCTGGTCAAATGAATAGTTTATGATTTAACTAATTTAAGTAAACTGATCGAGGAGTGGCATATACGTGCACATGGCCCTTTTGTGATATAGATGAAATAACTTTAATCATGATTATAAAATAATTAATCTAACTTAAGTGGACTTAACCTGTGGTTTTAACTTAACCTGTGGGTTTGTTCTTACTTTGGATTTGATAACAGCTAACGATTATACACCGGAAGACATGTTTTTTTTTTTTTTTTTGTAACTGTACACCGGAAGACATGTTTATAATCTTATATGTTTGTGTTTTTATTTACAGAACATTACCTTATTTATGCATACATCCACCAGAACTATAATGGTTATAACTTATAAGCTTAATTAACATCGAAATTTATGACTGATTCATATTTGTAAAATTGATTAGAAGATATATCTACAGCCTTTTAAAGTATATTAACCATATATTATTTTTCTTTAAACTAACTTATCTTTTAACATGAGAGGAAAAAACCACATATGTACTAGATTCGAGTAGCAATACGTCATGGTCAGAGACTGACACTCAGAGAAAAATAACGACCCCCAAACCAAATCTATACTTGTTCATTCCGCTGCATGAAAATTTAGTAATTAGTACAAACACGTCAAATTAAATTTAAAACGACTTTTATCCTCATTAATGAAAATGCGAACGACCGGATAAGTAATTTTAGTGATTGTTTCTTTAAGAAAACGAAACTTATGAACACAATCTTTCCATATCAACGGGGAGGATAAGAACCAAGAGCCATTGGAGATTCGGAATAGATAGATCCCACCTAAATATACAAATGAAATTTCAGTGATTTTAAAGAAAATATCTGGTAATTTCCACGAAAGGCCGTTTGGTGCGCGTAGACAAAGATATAACCCCCCCTTAAAGGCCCACAAGGTCACGTCATGCCGAACAAATATTATTATATGTACAGATAAAATATACATCTACTTGATAATTAATTTCTGGAACCGCATAGTACAGATATAATAATGATATGGTAGAAAAAAATCACTTTGTTCATCAGATTCCATATAAAACATTGAGACCAAACGCCATAAGAGTTTGAATTTGTTTGGTAATAGAAGATTTATAGTGTGGGTAACAGTGGGTTAAGCTATACACTTTTGTTTTAAGAATTGTTTTTTTTTTTTTTCAAAACAGTGATGGAAAATGTGTAGAATTTGTTATGAAACAACTTTTTTTTTTTTTGTTGAACTTTTGTTATGAAATAACTTCGTTTTCATGATTGATAAAGAACATATGTAGATTTGTTTTTTTGATTCATAATTATATCGGTAGACAAGGAAAAAGTAGTAAAATGGAACTTTACACAATCAAATTTGCTGATGACCTAACGACGTGACAAATTGAAATTTAGTTCGTTTATATATACGACTAGTGCACTAATTAATTATTATTTACTCTTTCCGTTTTACAAAAAGTGTCATTTTGATTCTTGATTTTTGTTTTACAAAGAGTGTCACTTTATGTTTTCAATGCAGTTTTTAAAACTAAATCTCAATTTTATCCCCACTCTTTTAACCTATTAATTAGAGAGAGAAACTGTTTTGATGTATTAATAAAGGGCAAAAAAGAGATTTACAAATTTTTCTTAATTTGTGTGAAAAATGTCAGAATGACACTCTTTGTGAAACAGATGGAGTAATAATAATAACAATAATATCGATGTCTCCAATACCGAAATTTTTAGTGTTTGTCACGCCAAGTGTGAACACACAAAGTCTTGGTAGATGATAAGCACGTGGGAAAACATCTTAACACTTTCATTGTATTTTGTCTTTTAGATTAAAGTTGTCGCATTATTATTTTTTTGGGTCAAAAAAGTTGTCGCATTTAATCAGCACTGCTTATGCGCAAAAAAGTTATCCACGGCCACATAATTATATAGATTTATATATACAAAAGCACAGTGTAGCTGGTAAATATAAAATGATACAAACAATGAAAGATCAGAGATTTTTTTTTGAAAATAAATTGTAAATTACTACGTATTATTAAAAAGTTTTGATTCTTTTGACAATTACCCAAATAATTAAAAAGGAAGACCACAAAAGAGATGATATACTTTTGGCATTTCAGTCGAAACAAAAAAATCTGAATTGATTAAAAAGGATCTCAGGGAAAATAAAGGTTAAAGCAGTTACATTTAATCCCATCCAGCATAGGCCCTCATCAACATGCGTTAATGATTTGCTTTGCCCAGCAAAGTCACTCCGTACCTCTCGCTATGCTACACCTTGAACGACACAATTGTTATGCATCAAATATCCAAACGGCATGCATGTCTACTGCTGTGAAAACGCGCGGGTCACAGTACACCTTGACATTGATCGTGAATCTTAGTCTTAATTAAGAAATGGGCTTCCTCCTCGACCCATATTTATGTGCTTCCGCTTTGACCCAGTAATGGGCTTTTGGCCCATATTTTAGATTACTTGTGCAAATTTCCGGCCACCAACAAATAAAATCATCTTTTAAAGGCTGGTTTCAATTAAAGTATTTTCCTATGCATACACGTTGTTTTCTTCCCCTTGTTATCACTATTTGTTCTAAAAAACCTGAAAATTCGGATACAAAATCGTAATGTGATCACTGTTTTTTTTTTTTAGTGGCTAGAGAATTCTTCTAGATTTTTTTTAAAAAATTTCACAATCGCAAAGATTTTAAGAATTTTTGGTTTGATGAGATTCGATCAAATATAAGATTTTTTTTTTTTTGACACACCCATACGATAATTAATTTATATAGATGTCGATGGATGATAAGAAAATGAAACTCCTAAGCAATTTTTTTATATATATAGATAATTATACATTCCAAAATAGTAATTCAAGGACAGGTCCTTTTCCTTTTTCTTGTCTTGTGGAATAAGGAGAGGAAAATATTTTGATCAAAAAAATCATCTCCTAACAAAATCTCTTCGTCTGTTGGCAAAAACGACGCCATGTTTCATTAGCCAATATCTTTCTATTTCCTCCGGCGTCCGTCCCGGGATTCTTCCGGCGATCAACTCCCACCTACGCGCCACGCACGATAAACTAACGGTCAGTGTTTTACTCAAATTTCACTTTTGATATTAAAAACCGAATAAACTGTACAATTTGGTTAAACTTATATGGACCAAACCAAAATCTCATAAACAAAAAAAACTCATTTTAATTTTATTTTTTAAAACACAAACATTGCGCAATTAAAATTAAACAAAACCAAAATCGAGGAAAAAGTTTTCAAATTCTTTCATAAAATAGCATTAATAAGAGTAATGTTTTGCTGAACAATCAACTAAAAACAAACCTTAGACTCCAAATCGAAAAACCAAAAACACAAAATCAAAACCGGATCAAAAATCAGGCTGAACACAGTAATCGACAGCTCGGTTCGGCCCAATACTATAATAGAGAGAAAAAAAGAAAAAAAAAAAGTCAAAAACAAAAAATACATAAAGAAACGACCGACTTACGAGATCAAATCAAAAGTAAACAATTTCAAAAATCAGCTTCGACGAAAGATCATGAAGCAGAAAAAAAACAATAGCAAATCAGATGGATCGAGAGAGTCTTTACCTGTCGCCAACGAGTTTATACATCCGAGAAATGAGATCTTCTTCTTCCTCCGACATCTTCACAGCTTCCCATTCGATGCTACTCACTTCTGCGAACAATCAAAAATCAGACTCAATCCAGAGAGAGAGAGAGAGAGAGAGAGAGAGAGATGTATCTGACCTTCGGAACAAGACGCCTTGGCTTTGCTCTGTCTCCGGCGTCGTTTATCCATTCCTCCGTCTTGTCGGAAAAGAAAAATAAACTAATCTGTCGTCGTCGGCGCGAACAGAGAGAGAGAAGAAATCTCGAGAAATAATTCTATGACGAGCTATGATGGATTAATAGCGTTTTGTAGTTGTTTGTACCTCGAAAGAAAGAGTGAGAGAGAGGGGCTCGAAAAAGAAAAGAAAATCAAACAGATTATTTTATAACTGCCCGTGTCTCTGATTAATTCCTTAAAATAATTATTTATTAATGTTATCATACTCAATTATTAAATAGACTGTTTATTGGTAATTTAATTCGACGAGCAGAACAAAAAACGAATCTGTAGACGGTGTAGTACACACTGTGTGTTGCTTCAACGGCCTGGTTCACCAGAAAGAAGAACGACAGATACAACCATAACTACTTGTATTTATTTTAATTTAATAACATCTTAATACCTTTGACTTGTGGTTGTAAATTTCCTCCTTTAGTTGAGACAGTTGGACGAAGGAGCTTCTCTCTCGGTCTGACTTTGTTAAATACCAAAATGTCCCTAGTCCGCTATTCTTATAATCGCCGGTTTTAAATCAATTATGTGCAGATTACATACTAAAAATACACAGATTCTTTTACGTTAAAACTATATGCAACTATAATGCATTAGTAAAAAACAATCTCTCAAAGCTATAAAAGAAATGATAATTTTTTTAATTATCTCGAGGTTCCGAAACTTGTAAGAGCATCAGTAATGGAGGATCGTCTCTTTCCAATTTGTTTATTATTAAAAAAATGTTTTTTTAAAAAAAAAAACGATTTTTGAAAAAAAAAAAAAATTGTTGACCAATGACGTGATGACACGTGTCAGAAGAAAGGAAGAGTCGGGCATAGATGTTTCTCCTCTCCCTCCCTGCCACCTATTTTTTTTTCTTTTTTTATTTAAGAATCGCAGGTCTCTGCATTAATGATGCTCTAATCCCCCAAATCCGAAATCACAAACATGTATGTAGTATTACTATAATCTCTAGGTTTGAATAAAATATTTTTGCAGTTGAGTTAGCAACACTTGGTTGTTTAATATATTTTAATTTTACTGAAAATATAACAATACAATAATAACACTAGTGTGTTTTTTACAAGAAAAATCTCAGACATTCCATTTGAAAGTTTGATGATATAAAGAGGAAAGTTTGGTAGAAGAAAACCCCAAAATAAATAATAATATTATAGTCGAACGAGAGATCAGGGGAAAAATGGAAAAGAAAATAAGAGAGTAAAGAGAAGTATATAGTTAGTTCGAGAACAAAACTCTTATGTATTTTTCATATATTCCTTTGGTCTGATAATAATGTCGTGAAAAGTGGGCACAACACCGTATGGTTGTGCGTCTTGTGGTCCGATGTGGTCCGGTAACGTACTTATTTTGTTTATTAATTAACATATATATTGATTACAAATAACATGCTTTAACCTCATCTCGAGACCGGTTTATTTATTTATATATTTCAAGGGTTTTATCTATTTATTATTATGTTACATATGGAAGAATTAGACCAGATGGAGTGAGATGAAGAGCAAAGAAGCACATTTGTTTCTATATAAAGCTTTGACTCGAAGAAAAGGCATGAATCAGACAAGTATCTAACAAGAAATATTTAAGACATGTGGTGGTTAAAGATATGATATTTAATCAACCAAAAAGACTATTGAAGAATATATGAGATTAACCTTCTCTATATATGTAAAATGGTTTCTTTTCTTTTTCTTTTTCTTTTTCTTTCAGATTGCTTGTAAGATCTGCTGTGCGAATGTGAGATCAATCTATAAGATGAATAGCTACTCTACTTGATTTTTGGGTAGATGTTATGATAAATTGAAAACCTTCGTTATATGCATTTTTCATTGCATGGTCTTAAACGTTATAGAGATAACTTAACCAAAAACATGTCAAAGTTGTAATGTGTATTATGCACCTCGTATATATATATGCCAATCTAAACAGCTATATGCTAAATGTTGTATGTTACACACTGTAGCGAAGCTATTAAATGTTTTATGTCCGCCTTAATAAGTCATGGGTCTTATTGTTCGTTTTAAAGTGCTATCGATCCACTGGATAGCGGTTGAGCCCATACTAAAAAGGCCCATGAGTGTTTGGATAATTAATAAACAGAGGTTTCTTATGGGTTACTTCTTCTTGGAGACTGCATGTTTCTTAGATTGTGCAAAACGACGTCAATATAAATCACCCATCATTTTCTTTTTACCCATAAATCCTCTACAAATGATAACTATGACTACAATATTTTTTTACCATATTGTAAATAGTTTATCGATTCAGTATTTATATATGCACACGGTACATATATAATATATTAGACATACATATAGTGCAAGCAGAAAATGAGAGTAATAACGGGGTCTGCATATTAATTTTGAACTGTCTTTATTAATTCAGGTAAAAACTCTGTACTTTTAACCCAAAAAAGGTAAAAAAAACTCTGTAGACAAGAAAAAAAAAACTTTAGCCGGAAGGTTCTCTTCTCCCGATAGCTTCTTCCTTTTTTTCTCTCCATTATTTTCATTTTTCAGGTTCCATCATGCCATGCCCTCCTTTTATGACGTTTAATATTTTATTTATAGTTAATTTTTCGACGGATGTTCTCTTACAAATAGGTGTCCAACAACAACATATTTTTAATGTTCAAAAAAAAAAAAAAACATATTTTGGGGGGATAAATAATTAGAGTAAACGTCATCTGACAATGTGATCATAACAAGTACATACATATCGATATAATAATATAGTTTTCGGCTACAAAAACAATATTCCACGAATATTCCAAAATTTTGAAAAGACTTAATATTTCTCTATAATAACATTGCTCAAGTGCTTAACCCATAAACTTATCAATCAAATCTTTAATTATTTATTTTGGTCGGTTTAAAGAAGTGTTTACGTGGTTAGAAGAATTAACATAGATTTGGTTTACGAAAAGGAAAAAAAATTATCGAATTGCTGACTTGTCTTACCAGTTTTGCCCCTTAAAAAAGTCTCAAATCCCAAGGCGATAAATGGTCAAGCCTCCTCCACGCTTTTCCTCTCTTTTATTGCCACGTGTCTATGACCGCTCTCTTCCGAGTTTGTCAGCATCTGTATGCCACGCGGCGGCCAGCTTCCCGACGTTAGCTTCGCCGGCAGTGTATCACACATGTCGTTTCACTAGTGGATCATCATCACCTCAAGCAAAAAAAACTTTGCGTAACGAACTTATTTTTATGGACTTTCGTTTTTGAGTACACTCCCCTCTTTTTATTCAGCGTAGTATTTTTTTATTGGTGAGTCCAGCGGATTAATGGAACTAACGTATTGTATTGGTGAATGAATGTGTCTGTTTCATTAAATTCATGCGTTTTATTAAAGAAGTCATAGTTTTTTTTATTGGGTTCACGTGGTCAAGACTCGTGACGGCTCGTTACCCGGCTTGAGTTTTAACACTCAGCTTGCTACAAAATTATTAGAAAAGAATAATAATTCACGTTCATTCTGTAAATGCCAAAAGTAATTAATACCGACTTGTTGTTGATAACTACAATAAGTCACAAAATACAACCAAAAAGAGTTCAAGTTATATATTAATTTGAAACGTTATTTACAAATGAAATGTTTTCTTGGAGAAAATAAAGATATACAACGTTTAAGAATTTTTTTTTTCTTCTATATGTATGATTGAAAAGAAATAAAAAGTCTATACACACAAATTTCTTTACATATGATCAAGAAAATTTTATATATGATCAAGTAGTTTATAAAATACAATAGGATCACTATGTGCTTTCAATTCTGTTGTAAATAAAACTTCCTATAAATAATTCCATGGACAGCTTCTTGTAATTATTTTGAATAATTGGTATCAAAACAGAGCAAACAAACAACCAAAAGGTAGTCGTCAATCATAGTAGGTAAAAAAAAACCATAATTGTAACAATTAGGTTTGAAAAGGGGGAATAATCATTGAAAGCATGTTAACTGTAACAAAAAAATAGTTGAAGTTAAACTTCTCAAGGTTAAAAAAAAAAAAAAAACTTGTCAAGTTAAGAGGCAGAAAATGTTTAGATAGAATGAAATTATATAAATTAGTACGAAAAATAATATAACATGCACATGCATGTCTCTGTATATAATTATATAAAACAAACAAAAGAAGAAGAAGAAAAGAAAAGAGGAAATCATAGGCTCCCAATCAGGAGATCTTGTGTATGATATGATATATATTCTTTTTTTTTTTTTTGGATCAATTTTTTTGCTATGAGAAAAATGAAAATAAAGTGGTCCTGGAAAAATATAATAAAAACACAGAAAGAAATAGATGCTATTCCCGGAGACTGTGGGTACAGTGGAGGTCCATGCCATCTCGTAACACTCGACAACTTGGCATTGGCTTCACTAGCTGTTATACATATACATTGATCCGTATAACTTTTCTTAAATCTAAATTGGAATATCATAAACAACGAGACGCATTTTTAACATTAATATAACAAAGAAAAAAAACTAGATGCATTGTGTGAAAGTGAAAGGGTATTGGCTGCTTCCACGGTTACAACGATAATGGAGCTAAGTTGTTACCATCTCTCGTGACTCGGGTGAGTGAAGCCGAGCCAAGCTACCAAGCGGTAGATTTTCTAGTAAAAGTTTTATTGACTGTTGTCAAGAGAGATTCTCTTTCCGGTCGAGTGTTGACTTGCCCGTACCAAAATCAATGTTGTAACTGAAAGTGAATTAAAGGTTTAAAGAGTCCATCTAGTTTATACAGTACAAGTTGTTCGGCCTACACGCAGAACTAGATGCACTCTTCTGGACAATATCATATAGTATTATAAATAAGAAGCATATATTATAGAGATCAGCTAAATTCGAAACAGATGATTCGGATTTGTTAAAGATAATTAAAAATCCGGAAAACTAGTCGCTGCATGTGTGTTTTAATTAATGTGTGTCTCACCTAAAATCTGAAATAAATGTGTGCTTTAATTAAAGTAATTGTCTCAAAATTTAATTAATGTGTGTTTAACCTAACATCTGAAATAAAGGTGTGTTTTAATTAAAGTAATTGGGTTTTTTTTTTTTTTTTATAACTTTTAAGGAATCCCTCCTATAGTGAAACACGTACACTAATGCTAATATAAATGAATTTTATGGTGAGATTCTCTTTTCCCCCTTCCCCCGCGGTTCTCTTCATCTTCTTCTTCTCCTTTTGCAATCGTTAAAACTTTCTGACAAATTTTAATTCTGCTTATCAGTAGTAATGGCGTAGCGAAATCTCTCGCTACCTCTTCCTCTTTGGTGTTTTTTGCCTTGTACCCCTCGAGAAATACCGCCAGATCTTGCTTGAACCAACTTCTCCGTCTCTATCTTTCTTTCAATTCCTTGCGAGGTCTAAATCTGGTTCGGATTTCGTTATATCCTCTGAATCTTCGAGACAACTGTTGGTGTTTGGTTTAATTTCTCCCCCCAAAAAACTCGTCGACAAAACCTGTGTTTGGAAGTGTACCATTTTGGATTCGCTGTGAATTTTAGTGGCTTGAAGCTTAAATTAAGGTGATACGACTTGGTTCTTCTCGATGGTCTTGGTCGTCTTTGTTCATATACTTTTAGCTCACTAGATTTTCTAACTAATATTTTATTAGGGAGTGTCTCTGTTCGTGTAGGGATGTATGATGTATTTATTCTTTATTGTTCGATAATTATTGCACACAATCTCTTAGAATTTATTTTCCTGTTGCTTTTTCTAAGGCTAGATTTCTCAAGGAGGATCTTCGATTGTCTCAAAAAATCAGCTAAATGTTAGGAACTCGTGCTAGATCTGTTTGGTTTCTTAGATTCGCGTGAACTTACGATTTTCCTATTTGAATTCATCATGCTTCGTCGCACATGATTTGTCTTCTAGAAATGGTTAAAATTTGTAGAGTTAGGTTCACAGTGACTGCATATTGTTTGGATTACTCGCGATTTTCTGTCTGAATAGTAAAGTTACGTTTTTTTTATCAGAGGTAAACAAGAGACTATGATGATGTTGAACTATTTTTGTTTTGTGTGCCCTTATAACTTATATAGTTTGAAAGCTATTATTAGGTTTTGGCTGTGGTAACTGTATGAATTATTTTATTATTACTTAGATTATGCAGCGTTCGTGTGCGCCTGATTGGCATCTGCATTCCTATTAAACAATGTTAAAAGACTTCACTTTTCATGCTTCTTAATCATTAGCAGTGTCAAAGATGCTCTCTTTCTTTAATCATTCTTTTCTTACATGCTGAATTAACTAACATTTTATGTCAATCCAGGTTTTTAAATGGTCAAACATCAGAAACATGCGTGCACAGTTGTTGTTGTGAACGTTGTTAAGGAGAATAGTTGTTATTGAAGAAGGATGCGTGGTTTTTATATTCAGCTCTAATGAAGAACGCACAGGTTCGTCCGTAACAAAGCCTACCAGCTTTTTTCATTATATAAATTTCATTTTAACAATGCTTTATCCTTTCCTTGTAATTGGTCTGCTTGACTATAAAGAAAGTTCTAGCTACTTCATCATTGGTATACATGCTTGGATTTACCAAGTAGTGAAAATAAGAGAAGGGTTTTATTGGATTACAGAGCACACAGGAGTTGCAGTCTTCTACCCAAGTTTCACATGAGTCCCAAGGTGATCAGAGAAATATTCAACCAATAGAAGCTCCTATACAAGATTCTGCTTCTGTCTCTGCCTCAAGTAATGACGGTAGGAAAGTTTCAAGGCAAGATATTGAACTTGTAAGAAATCTTTGCCACCTTCCCCTTGTGCGTGTTTGTTCATGTGACCTCCTTGTAAGTTTTTATCATTTGATCAAAATTCTTTTGATTGATGTAGGTCCAAAATTTGATAGAAAGATGTCTTCAGCTGTACATGAACAGAGACGAGGTCGTGAAGACCCTCTTGACCCGTGCAAGAATTGACCCTGGATTTACAACCTTAGGTATGGTCTTGACGTTTCTTTGATGTCTCTTTTTGATATTCGATAAGTACTACGAAAGTAACAATGTGTAGCAATTTGCCATTTCTGAAAACCCTCTTGTGAATTTAGTATGGCAGAAACTGGAAGAAGAAAACGCAGACTTTTTCAGAGCATATTATATCAGACTGAAACTGAAGAGGCAAATAGTTGTATTCAATCATTTGCTTGAGCACCAGTATCACCTCATGAAGTATCCTGTACTTCCAAAAGTTCCTCTGCTCCCAATGCAGAACGGAATTCATCCAATGGCACCTGGTAAGTTTGACTCCTTATATCTCTTATTATTTCGCTCAAAAGGGAAGTTGTAGGTAATTGACATCTACTCTATATACCTAACAAGAGAGAGGAGACCTACAATAATTTACCATATAAGATGATCAAGTAGTTTGTTCAGTTTGCAAAGCTTTATATTTGTGGTAACCCTATTACTTAACACTAGAAGTTTGCAGAGCAGTTAACAACATGCCCATGGGATACCCAGTACTACAGCATCCTCAAATGCAAGCACCAGGTCATCATCCCCATCTTGATCCAATGGGTTGTGGAATGTCAAGCTGTCACGTGGTTAATGGAGTCCCTGCACCTGCGAATTACCAACCAATGAGGATGAACTCAGGGAATAATGAGTAAGTTATTAGTTTTTCCAGTTTTATTTTTGTTTTGTTATGGTGCTTCAGACTTGACTAGTGTTTTTCTGATTCCTTTATCTGTTGTTTTGATGTAGTATGGTAATAGACACAACCGCGGCTGATCCAACTCCAATGATTCCACCAAGCAGTGGGATGTCATCAATGTCGGAGATGCCAGTGAGTCCAACTTCTGTGGCGTCAAGCGGACACTTCCCATTTGCTGCTTCAGACATGTCAGGCATGGGAATGGACACGTCAGCTCTTGATTCTGCTTTCACATCCGATGTAGCGACTTCAGTCGGGTTACAGCTTGGGCCAGATGGAGGAGCCGGCAATTCCAGAGACAATCTCAGGCCATTTGATCAGATTCCGTGGAACTTTAGCCTCTCTGATCTCACTGCAGATTTGTCAAATCTGGGAGGTAAGTACTCTTTATCCATAGCGATTTGCGAGAGTTTAGGTCTGAAAGCTTAAACACAATGCATTATTAGCATATTTAAGTTTAGTTTCTGATAAAAAGTGTGATCTTGTAAATTTACAGATTTAGGGGCCTTAGGAAACTATCCCGGTTCTCCATTTCTTCCATCTGATTCAGAGATTTTGCTCGACTCTCCGGAACAAGAGGACATAGGTAAACATCAAATCTCAGTATATGCTTGTTTCATCTCTCCATGTCAAAGGATCATTCTTGTAAGAACGGTTTGAACATGAAAAGTTTCAAACATGTTCTGTGATCATGAAAGTCACTACTAACCAAACTTGTTCGTTTCCCGTATCATGTAGATGAATTCTTTGTGGATTCGGTCCCAGGGCATCCGTGTTCTCAGTCAGATGAAGACAAGTCTTAATTCCCATAATCTCAAAGTCTTTATCAAGCCATGATATTTGATCAATAGCATGCAAGGTTTCTGTTGCTTCGGTGTATCGTAGAAAACCTCAAAATGGATTAGAGGGTTTCATGATCTCTTTCCTCCTCTTTTAAAGGCTAATAAATTAGACTTAGATTAATTGCTTAGTGGTCAGTTTTAAGCTGTATTTGCACCTTTATCATTGTATAATGTCTCAAACAACCTATTTTCTTGGTGGATAGTTCTATGATTTTTCGGAAGGTGTATTATGCATGGGATTAGATTTTTTTTTTTTTTTTATAGTAGTTTAAATTTAATCTATAAATAATTGCAAATCTGTAAATTATTGAATTTTTTTTTTAATGCTTTATATAAGAATAATTGACCATTTCTGTGGAAGAGAAAGTGACGTACCCCAAAAAAGTTTTAAAAGTCTCCCTCAAGACTAAAACACTAAACTCCAAACCAGAATGTTTAAAAATTGGTGATGTAATAGAAAAATCGTCGATATTTCTTACATAGGTAGACTAATCAACATTTGCGGATTCAGAAATTCAGATAAAAGTGTTCGTAAAATCATACCCACGGCCAAGACTGTAAATGCATCTTCTGATCTTCAAAAAGGTCCACAAAATGCAAAAGGAACAAATAAAAACCAGAGAGTACTACTACTATAGTCATCATGACTCATGAGTGTGTGTTGTACATCCAAATTAATGAGTTCGCGTGTGTACATCCAAACGTAATTACTATGTAAATAATGAACATACTATATATATTATCATGGTATCTACGACAATACTTAGATAACCAAAGTAGTATGTAAATTGCAGTCAAAGTAACATTCATACCCAAAAAAAAAAAAAAATTGCAGTCAAAGCGGGAATACTCAAAAAACCAAAGTTTGGAATTGTAATTTTTTGGGTTGACTGACTCAGTCTCCGTCAAAAGTCAGCTCAGCTTCCCTCTATCTTTCCTAAATTTTATTATTATTATATATACGTAAGTCTATTCATGTGTTCCAATTTCGATTCTTCTTCACCCTTTAGTTTCAAGACAACAATGTCTAACTGTATCAATTCAAAGTAGGTACTATCACCACCTTAACTAAATTAGAACATCATTATCGTCGTTCCTTTCTCTTTTCTTCATTCCATTTCAGGAAATAATTAATCTTTCTTGAATACTATAGATCATTCCTCTCCAATCGAGGTTTGAATTTCTATCGTGGAGCTTCTTTTTTTTTTGCTTTTTCGAATTTCAATTTTTTGTAAATCACTCTGTTTCGTCAAATAACTCTGTTTAGGTAGAGAAGAAGGAGGAAATTTAGCGTTTTTAGTATTTACTGGAGTTTCAAAACGTGTAAAAAAATCATAGTAAGATCGAGTCTGTGGAAGAATCTGTGGAAGAAAACAAGCAGAGATGATTAACTCCCAAAGAAACAAATTCGTAAGGTTTGTTGTATCAATTCTTCCTTGGATTTGTTAATCTATTTGATTAGGTGTTTATTATTATGTAGTGATATTGATTTTAAATATTCTGAGGCAGGTTTACTGAAAATGAAGATTTATGGACCAAAACTACTAGACCATCAGTGACTTCAGTTATGAAAACCGTTAGACGAAGCTTCGAAAAAGGCTCAGAGAAAATCAGAACCTTTAAGCAGCCATTAAAGTTTCCTCCCCCGAAGAAGAAGGAGAACAAGAACAAGATGCTGAGAGTGATGAATCCCAACGACTCCTATCTTCAAAGCTGGAACAAGATTTTCTTGCTCCTATGCGTTGTAGCTTTAGCATTTGATCCTCTGTTTTTCTATATCCCCGTGGTGAATCCGGAGAGGTTCTGTCTTACTCTAGACAGGAAACTCGAGGCAGTAGCTTGCGTTTTCCGCAGTTTCATCGACGCTTTCTATGTGGTTCACATGTTGTTTCAGTTTCGTACCGGTTTCATCGCTCCTTCTTCTCGTGGTTTCGGGAGAGGAGAGCTTGTTGAGAAACCTAAAGCAATCGCTATAAGATACCTCTGCTCATACTTTATAATCGATCTTCTTTCGATTCTCCCTATTCCGCAGGTAAAAATCGTCTCCTTAAATCTGTTTTTTTTTTTTTTTTTTTTCAAGATCTTGGTTAGATATCTAATTTTTTTTAAAAAAAATTTGTTTGCAATCACAGGTAGTTGTTCTAGCTATTGTTCCAAGGATGCAACGACCTGCGTCGCTTGTAACAAAAGAGCTATTGAAATGGGTAATATTTTGTCAGTATGTTCCGAGGATAGCAAGGATCTATCCGCTTTCCAAAGAAGTGACAAGAACTTCTGGTCTGGTAACTGAAACTGCTTGGGCTGGAGCTGCGTTGAACCTATTCCTATACATGTTAGCTAGCCATGTAAGAAGAAGAGTCTTTCTTTTTTTCGAATCTTTTTACCCGACTTGTGTCATTTTTCAAACCGGTTTGAAAATCCTGAATGTTGGACAGGTTTTTGGGTCTTTCTGGTACTTGATTTCGATAGAAAGGAAAGATAGATGTTGGCGGGAAACGTGCGCTAACATAGACGGATGCATTCATGCGAACTTATACTGTTCGCCAATCGAAGGAGTGGACAATAGGGTTTTCTTGAAAGGTTCTTGCCCGTTGATCGATCCAGAGGAAATCACAAACTCGACGGTTTTCAACTTTGGTATATTCGCTGATGCGTTGCAGTCTGGAGTTGTGGAGTCGAGAGATTTCCCCAAGAAGTTCTTCTATTGCTTCTGGTGGGGTCTCCGAAATCTTAGGTTTGTGAACATCTAAACTCTCACCTACGATTCTTCTCTGGTTTAGTCCCGGGATTAAGTGTGCATTATGGAACATTTTATTGTATAGTGCTTTGGGCCAAAACTTGAAGACGAGTGCCTTTGAAGGAGAGATCATCTTTGCGATTGTCATTTGTGTCTCTGGACTAGTCTTGTTTGCTCTTCTCATAGGAAACATGCAGGTAATTAGGCTCTTCTTCTTTGAGCTCAAAGCTCTTAAACCCAAATTCTTGGAAGAAACAAAAAAAACTGATCCTATTTTGGTTGTTTTGTAGAAATATTTGCAATCAACTACGGTAAGAGTTGAGGAAATGAGAGTGAAAAGGAGAGATGCAGAACAATGGATGTCTCACCGTATGTTGCCAGATGATCTGAGAAAACGTATCCGTAAATACGAACAATATAAATGGCAAGAAACACGAGGTGTTGAGGAAGAAGCTCTTCTCTCTGGTCTTCCAAAAGATCTCAGAAAAGACATTAAACGCCACCTTTGTCTGAATTTGCTCAAAAGGGTAAAAAGCTTTTACATTTATTTCTCAATTTGATTTAAAAAATAAGAAATGAATGATACGCTGTTTGGTCCTAATTCTAATGATTGGTTTGGGTTCGGTTCGGAAACTTGGACTCGGGTAAAAATGTCAAGTCCTCTGTTTCAAACTTAATCAATTCCTCTGTTTCAGGTGCCTTGGTTTAAAGCCATGGATGATCGGTTACTAGACGCACTATGTGCTCGTTTGAAAACTGTTCTTTACACAGAGAACAGTTACATTGTGCGCGAAGGTGAACCAGTGGAAGATATGTTGTTTATAATGAGAGGAAATCTGATTAGCGCAACAACTTATGGTGGCAAAAGTGGATTCTTCAATTCTGTTAGCTTAAGTGCTGGTGATTTCTGTGGAGATCTTCTCACTTGGGCACTAGATCCTCACACTTCTCACTTCCCTATCTCTAGCAGAACCGTTCAAGCTTTGACAGAAGTCGAAGGCTTTCTTCTCTCAGCTGATGATCTCAAGTTTGTCTCTACTCAGTATCGTCGCCTCCATAGCAAGCAACTCCGACACATGTTCAGGCAAGACTCTCAACTGAAAAAAACAGATTGGAGATAACTTGCTAAACAAGATATGATTATTTTCTTGACTAAGTACTATGGATCATCAAAATCCAAATTATGAAGAAGTGAAATCCGTGGCTTTTACTTCATATTGGGACCTTGAGGATCTATAGTATTTGGCGTGCGAGATACATATATTATTTTACTTTCAAGTTTCAACGTAGTAACCCTAAAGCTTTATTACCTACCCTGTGACCCGTGTCTCAAGTTACCTTCAGTGTAAGTAACTTTTTCTTTTTTCTTTTCGGCAATGATTTTTGTTTTTCCAGGTTTTATTCGGTGCAATGGCAGACATGGGCAGCATGTTTTATACAAGCAGCATGGAAGAGACATTGTAGAAGGAAGCTCTCAAAGGCTTTACGTGAAGAAGAAGGCAGACTACATAACACTCTTCAGAACGATGATTCAGGAGGCAATAAACTTAACTTAGGTGCTGCGATTTATGCGTCTAGGTTTGCTTCTCATGCTCTGAGGAATCTAAGGGTGAATGCAGCAGCACGGAACTCTAGGTTTCCTCAGATGTTATCTTTGTTGCCTCAGAAACCAGCCGATCCTGAGTTTCCTATGGATGAAACCTAATTGTGTTTACAGATAGAATAAGGAATGTGTACAGTTGAAGCCAATCAATCTGTGTGATGTGATTGTTTGTGATGTCAATTAAATTTGTAATCAGATGAGTTCTGTATGTGAAACTCTTGTTAAGATATATTTGAGCTAATGTTAACCTCAAGTCTCTCATGTGCATCAAAGATCTCTTTTTCCATCTGCAGACTTTGCTCTAATCAGTTACTAAAATCATATGTCCCAGTGGTAGTGGACCAATTTTGGAACTGAGAGATGTCGTAACCTTGCTCCTTAGAATGGGATTTTCAGCGTTCTTCTCCTTATTCTGTAACAAATCCACATAATGCTCCATGCAAATCAATGCATAACCTTCACGAACAATTACAAGGCTCCATGCGGAGAGAAATAAAGTTGAATTCTTGAGAACATGTCCACTATATATGCTCCAAAACTTTCAGTTATCTTTTTTTTTTAATTTTAATGGTGAAACTTGTGATATTTTATCAACAAATAACTATGATCTGAGGCCTCTCTTTAATTTATTTAGTTGTATTTATGCTTAAAATTTTTAGTTATGTTTTGTCAATGTATACTATCTTCAATATTTGTCAAAAGTATGATATTTTGGGATGATATTTGTCAAAATTTCTGGAGGAGTCCATATCCAAACGAGTTCATGGTGAGTTTCAGAGGTTTTAACATCAAAACCAAATACAGTAGAAACTCTATAAATTAATAATCGATAAATTAATAATCACTATAAATATATGGTCCCGATAATAATATAAATTAATAATTATAAATGTAAAATTATATACAGTAAAATATGACTATTGTTGTGTTGTTTTCTGAAAATCTGATTCTCGTTTGAGTTCATCTATATGCTTTTTTATTGCATCAATACTTTTTAATGTTGTTTTCTTGATTTGCAACCAAAAATTATGAAAAACTCTACAAACTATAAGTGATTCTTCACGTGTAACTACTACCAAATGTTCAATATTATCATCTTCAACTTGATCATCAACATTACAGACGTTAACCATAATTTTTAATAAACTTTGAACTTCTAATCATGTATCATTTTTACTAGATAGTCGATATGCTATTGACATATATTACTTTTTGATAATTGAGATATTAATCATAATCTTATGTTTATTGATGCGATATCTTCCGAACAAATTTTGCACAGCTGAAAACAATTTGCTATTGTCTCTTGATGATCATTAAAAGTTCAAACCGAGAGAAGTGCTCACTCTCTACGGTTAGTTGAGTCATTGCCTCATCTGGGAAGACTTAGAGCCCTTGGATTTCATATGATCATTGCCTCATCTTTCTCAGGCAGTGACCATTGTTTGATATCCTATGGATATGTCTGTTAATTTGTTTTGTTTTTTTTACTATCATGAATTAATTTTGATACATTTGTGTTCCATCTAAAAACTTCTTTGTTTTATAATTTCAGGTGGTGAGAGTATATGTCTCACCAGTGGTCTTGTATCACGAATTGATACCACTAGATACAGTCACAGCAGAAGCAATTGTCTACTTCCAAGGCTTCAAGTAAATGCAGCGATAAACGCAGGAAACAGTGGCGGTCCTGTATTTGTGGGAAACAAAGTTATAGGAGTAGCTTTTCAAGGTTGTGACGAGGGAGATAACTTTATGATGCGTAAATATTTTAGGATGACAAAGAGCATGAGTGGCGTCTTGGTGACTCAAGTACATAAATTGTCACAAGCTCGAGGAATTCTGAAGAAGAATGATGTTCTTCTCAAGATTGATTATATTCCCATAAAAAATGATGAAATATGTATAATTTATCTTATATTTTCAATTATTTAATTTTAGATCGTTTCTCATTATTTGTCTTTGATTTCTTACCGATTTTGGATGTTGCAATTGTTATGATTCTTACCGATTTTGGATGTTGCAATTGTTATGATTTATCATTTTAGATAGTAGAATTGTACGGCAAATGCACATATGGTTATTAGTACCACATTTGTTGAAGTAAGAAAATTCAAATCGTGAACTGGGTATAAGGCTAAAGTTTAAGCTTTGGGACACGAGTGCATTTGACCATATTGATGATCGACAATGAAAAGTTTTGTATTTTGATAATTTGTATTGTTTTTAGTTTTTTTAATAAATCAATGAGAATGAGTTATGGTCTTAGTACACGATATATATAATCTCTAAGAATGAATTATTATGGATAAATAACTATTAAAATTCACAGCTAATTTTTTTTTTCATCTCTGTAAATACTAATATATCACTATATTAGATATAAAAAAATTTTGAAACAATTTTTAGCAAAAAAAAAAAAAGTTTATAAACAATTTATGTTTTCTTAAAAAAATTAATTAAACTATTATAATTGAAAACTTTGGGGGCCAATACACGTATCTTCGTTATTCACCAATTAACAACCTTTATGAACTCTCTGCTTGCTTCTGAAATTAGTTTTTCTAGTTGAATTAAATTGGTAAAACGACTGCAAGGGCGTCGTTTGCTTACATCGAATCTCAAATATGTCATTCCTCGTCGGCAATCTAAACCCAAAGCTGTTCGGCCTTTTATCATGGCGAGAGATCCGTTTGGTAGGCCCAGGCCTCGGCCCATAGTCATGGAGACGATTGAGCTTAGGAAAAAACTCTCTCTCCCCGTGAAAAGTTGAAATTTGGTTTTATATTCAGTGAGCTGCTGGGGCTTCCGAGCCCGAGGAGTCAACCAACGGAACCGGCGCGAAGTTTGCTGTGATTTGGTCAAGTTTGACCCTGAGAAAAGGTCGAATGTGCTTAGAGAAGTTGCATGGGTCAAATCCACCGTGAAAGTGATCAAAAAATTGAACGAGTTGGGTCTGAGACCATCGATGGATGTTCTGAAAAACGTCCCCTCCGTGATTAAAGAAGGTGTCTCGAAGGAAGAAGCTAACGAAATCATTGCCAAGATCGAAACTGCTGGTGGAGTCGCTGTTATGGAACCAATGGAGTGATCGACCAACTCCATTTTTTTTCTATTTGTGTGTGTTGATTTGGCTTTTCTTTGTTGTGTTTCTGTGTAATCTTGTGATTGCACTACGTAGTAGATGTTTTGTAAGAGAACAAACTAATCACTCTAAACCCTCTCGTGTCTCATCTCCTTCTCTCACTTTATTGTGAAATGAATGTCTGTGTTGGTCGTTGCAGTTACATGAAGCTTATAACTTTTCTTCTCGCCGGGGGATTTCTTACATGTATAGATCAGTTCCTCTGTATCATGGAGTCACCGTCACAAGGAGAAATAAGAAACTACACTCATTAAGCAGCTTGACGCATGCAAAAGAAGAGTTCATTCCAACCAAATTATCTCTTTGCATTGAATAAAAGAAGAGTTGATTCCAACCAAATTAAGTATTTTGCAAGCTAAATTTATTGTCTTTCTGTAGCACATGAGAGTTTTTACTGTTGCTGTCCTGTGAACGTTATGAGACACACTGGTCACGTGAAATGATCTTCAGTTGATGTTTGTAATTTGGTAGCGGAGGAATATAGTCATGAAGCTTATTTCACTTGTCAGAAACGTTCATTCTCGTCAACGGGAAAAGTAGTCTGTTTCTTGGCTCGGCTATGTATGATACGTTATGTTTTCAAAAGACATCAGACTTGAAACCAAACGCCATCTTTACATGAAACTGTTATAACATGTAAGCAAGCTCCCTTTTTGTGATTCATCCGTGTACATATCCCTGATGTTTACCTAGTTGTTAACTTGTAGCTTTTTGACTTGTCAGGTTCCTTGGCTCAACATCATGGATGATGGTTGGCTACTAGAAGCACTGTGCGACCGCGTGAAGTCTGTGTTCTACTCGGCCAACAGCTACATAGTGAGAGAGGGTGACCCTGTTGAGGAAATGCTGTCTGTAACGAAAGGCAAACTGACTATGTAGCTAAGTCAAGATGTCTGCTCTAAGAGATTTTAACGAAAGGCAAACGCTGTTTGACTTACACAATTTATGGTAGATTGCTGTTTCTAAGTCAAGAAGTCTGCTCTAAGAGATGGTGCAAAATCCGAAAATAGCTAATACCATAAATTGTACATGAAACAGAGTATTCAAGTAGCGTTGATTCGAAGGCAAAAGCAGAGAGGCCAAGAGATCAAATGAAGATTCACTTCTGGTCTTTCTTCTTCACCACGTCAATAAATTCTCTCATAAGACTTATCACTCTCGTCATGATCCTTCGCTGCTCAGAGGCCGTTACTGGAACATCTGGCCACCCCAGTGACCTCCTCAACTTTACTATCTGCTTGGATCTCAACACTATTTGAGTGAGAAAAAAGAACAGTTAAGTGTTTTAGATTGAACAAAGAGAGAGAAGAGAAGAGGGTGGCCAAGGAAGTTGTATATTGTGAAATATAAGAGTTTATCTAGGGAGAGAGGGACTTACTCAGGAATAATGTGAATATGTAGATTCTAAATGGAATCAAGTAAAAGTACACTGCCTGCAAAAAAAACCCATAAAAGTGAGACGCGCCACAGGATTCAATACAATGGTAAAGATGAATGCTCTAATTAAGAGCATAGCTTTACCGGTTCATATTTATATGAAGCTTGGAGCACGACGAAGATAATGGAAATCAAAGCAAGGGTCTTCATTCTGGATAAAAGATTTGTCCGGCTTATGGGAGGGATCTATCAGTAACGAGATGCCAAAGTTAGTTTGGATTATGTACCAAACCATATGTCTGGCTTTTTTTTTTCTTCTCTTGTAAAACATCATATTTAGCTTCTCAAACCTCAGATGTCAACCAGAAAGTTAAGCCTGTCAGTAGAGGTAAGATGTAGAAGCTGTCTGGAGTTGAAAGATCAGTGAACCAGAAGATTCCACCATTTTCAAACCCTGGGATTTTCTTAGCCATGGCACTAAGCTGTTTCGAAAAATAGACAGTGAGCCAATAGGCAAGAGTGAAAACACTAGCGAGCAAAAACAAAATTTTCAGTCTCTTCTTTTTACCCCATTGATGAAGCTGGTGGTGATGAATACATGAAGAAAGCATAGTGTCAGGAAAGACAAGCAACGTTTTCCAACTCTGATGTGATAATTGATCCACAGAGAGAAAGTTAAAGCAAGTCAAAGAGATACATTCATTGTTTGGGACATGGCATTTGTGTAAAGAAACTCACTTTTCCGTCCACTCTGCTTCCCATTTTTTGTATTTAGCCAGGAATTTAGGATCACAAGTCCGTATCAATCTCTTCACCTTCTGAATGCTCCTACCCAAAATCTAGTTTACAAAAACGTAGGATTGTGTAAAGTTTTAAAAGCAAAACCTGCAAGAGAATTCAATGAGAAACTAACTTGTATCTCCCAAGCTTGTCTCTGAATCCGCAGAGAGACTGGTGACATGAGTCCATTAACCAGAAAAGCGGTAAGAACAATTGACATCCACCTATACAAGAGCAGAAACCAAATCACTGTAAAAACCTTAAGAAATTAATCATCAAGCAAACATAACAAAACATAATCGATCGATACCAGTTGAAGCCTGTAAGCTCATGGATTCCATTAATGACTTGCTGCACGCAGTCCTCAGGGAAAGAAAGATTCTCAATTGCTGCAGTACACTCATCTATAACAGAGACTTTAGTGGCCATTGCTTCCAAAGATTTCTCAGGGACAAGTTCCTCAACAACATTTCCAAAAGCATCAGTCTTTATGCACGATTCCTCTGGTTTACAAGACGAAGAAGAAGAAGAAGAAGACATGTGTCTACATAGCGATACTCCAGAACCCATTGGTTGAGCAAAAGACATTTTCGTCCTATCTTCAAAGAAAACTCGCCTGTGAAATCTACGAATCAGAAGACTTGAATCCGGTAAACTGGATTCAGCATAGTCTTTGATATGATGAAGAACAAGAGGGCTTGGGGTCTTGCAAAACCATTTTGGGGAAAGATTCCTCCTTGAGAAGCTACGAAGACAAGCCATTTCTAGAGCTAAATTTTGGGATGGTGAGGTGGTGATTCTTACTAAGAATTCTTACACGATTAGTAAAATCAAAATTTCTCTCATCTAAGCAAAATCTAGAGAGAGAGAGATATTAAGGCGAGATTTTTTCCCAATTTAAAGAAAAGAGAAACCCTAAGTTCCCCAAAACGAGACAAAGAGACACATCATCGGCTTCCATGGGAAAAGTAACGAGCTTTTTCAACTAGAGTACACGCAAACCAAATGATTTTTTCACAAATTCGTAACTCTACGAACTCTGCTTTCCGCCAATTTTGTTAAGTACTTGCCATTTTTAGGTACCTATGCTATTTACTATTCTCGACACTCAATTAGGGTGTAAATTGGGTCTCTACAGCCCACTAATCAGCTAGGCCCATTTAGGTTAGTTCAGGCTGTGAAGCCTTTTTAGTCTTAGATAGATAAACGGTGCGTTTTATCGTTAGAGAATCTTTGTTGTATTTGTTATTAAATTCAAGAATTTGTATAAACAAAAAGAAATATAAGAGCAAGAAAACATATTACAAAGATAATAGAAAAAGAGTATGTGTTATTTGGTATATAGAATTTGTTTTGGAGGTCGGTTGATTTTGTGGTTATAGTATTTGGGATGTGGTTATTTTCAAAACAAAGAATGATATTATGAAAATCACTGATTTTCTTTTATTTCCAACTATGTAAATAATAATATATTAATATATTAGATATAAAAAAAAAAAGTTTGAAAACAATTTATGTTTTTTTTTTAAAAAAAATTTAATAAAAATATGATGATATTTATGATAAAAATATAATAAAATATGATGATATAATCGTCCTTAGCCTGCAATAAGCCCTAGATCCTCCCTCTCTGTCTCCTCATTTCGTTCATAACCTAGAGACGGTGATGCAAGCCTTTCGTAACGCCGGAGGTTAGTCATACCTTCGTTGTTCTCTTGTTAATATTATTCTCCGGTTTTAGATCTCTCTTGTCGTTATCTGTGATTTTTATGGATCATATTGATTGATTGATTGATTGATTTTGGGGCTGTTATGACTTAGGGTTTGCTTTTTCACTAATTAAGTAGTATTGGAGATTGTAAAGCAACCACTCTTACGCTAGACTTGGTGAACCAAAATAAGATTAATTTTGGGGTTCGTCTATTATGTGCCACTGACCTTGAAATCGACGAATTTATATATCATTTCGATTAGTCTTTCTAGCTAGTTCAATTAAATTTGTAAAAGTTGTTGCGAGATTCCTAAATCGTTCTTCTAATGTAATAGCCATGATGAGGTTTGTGCAAGGGCGTCGCTTGTTTGCATCGGTTGTAGGATATGACCGCTTTCGGAAACCTACTAAACGCAGAGCTTTGCCTGAACTCGTGGAAGGAGATCCGTTTGGTAGGCCCCTGCCTCGGCCCTTACTCATGGAGGCGATTAGGCTTATGGAAAGACTCTCTGAACGTGAAAAGCTTAAATTTGGATTTATATTCAGTGAGATCCTGGGCCTTCCAAAACCTCCCGAGCCCGCCAAAGGAACCGGTTTTGCTGTGAAGTTGGTCAAGTTTGATCCTGACAAGAAGATCAAAGTGCTAAGAGAAGTTGCATGGCTCAACTCGCTGGATGCTATAAAAGTTATCAAAGATTTGTCCGAGTTGGGTCTGAGGCCATCGATGGATGCTCTGAACAACGTCCCCACCGTGATTAAAGAAGGTGTCACAAAGGAAGAAGCTAACGAAATCATTGCTAAGATCGAAGCTGCTGGTGGAGTCGCTGTTATGGAACCAATGGAGTGATGGACGAACTCCATTGTTTTTCTATTTGTGTGTCGCTGTTATTGGAACCATTGGAGTGGAGTGATGACCAACTTTATTGCTTAGAAACCAAAATAGCAGTTGATGTTCTTTGTTTTTACTTTAACTGTGTCAAATGATTCAGCTCACACACTTTAGCTATGTGGTCGTGTGCGATTTTAGTAAGAAAAAAGTGCGAACAAACTTGGAAATGTGAATACATTGTGTTGGTACAGACAAGAATATCATGCATGGAAAACTAGACAGATTGCTGTTTCTTAGTCAAGTCTGCTCTAAGAGATGGTTCAAAATCAGAAAATGGCTACCATAGATTGTACATGAAACAGAGTATTCAAGTAGCGTTGATTAGAAGGCAAAGGCAGAGAGGCCAAGAGAGGAAAACAAGATTCACTTCTTGTCTTTCTTCTTCACCACGTCAATAAATTCTCTCATTAGACTTATCACTCTCGCTTTGATCCTTTGCTGCTCAGAGGCCGTTACTGGAACATCTGGCCACAGTGACCTCCTCAACTTTACTATCTGCTTGGATCTCAACACTATCTGACTGAAAAAAGAGAGAGAGTTAAGTGTTTTAGAATGAACAAAGAGAGAGAGAGAAGAAGTTTATTGTGAAATATAAGAGTTTATTTAGGGAGAGAGAGGGACTTACTCAGGAATAATGTGTATATATATAGATTCTAAATGGAATCAAGTAAAAAGTACACTAAAACCATAAAAGTGAGACGCGCCATAGGATTTAATACAATGGTAAAGATCAAGCTTGGATCGCGATGAAGATAATGGAAATCAAAGAAAGGTCAAAGGTTCTTCATTCTGAATAAGAGATTTGTCCGGCTCATTCTATCAAAAACGAGATGCCAAAGTTATATTTGGATTATGCATCATTCTTGGTACTCAATTGGGTCTATAAAGCCCACTAATAGGTACATAAGCCCATTTAGGACAAACATTGGTTCCCCCATTTTTTTAATATTCTCGGGTAAATAAATAAAGATGAAACAGTTAAAGCATGGAAAAAGTAATGAACTTCATCAGATTTCAACTGCAGCAGCACACGAAAAAGAAATGATTTTCACAGATGAACTTAAAGAAATGATTTCAACTGCAGCAGCCTCAATAGCCCAATATTCTACTAGATTTTAAAAAGGCCCACTGACTGTGAAGCCTTTTACTGTTAGATAGCTGAAACGTGTTGTTGACAGATGAAACGGTGCGTTTTGTGTTGCGATGGCCGTCAGGTGGAGAAACGCAGAGCATTGATCTCTCTCTCTCTCTCAGGTCTTAGCCCTAAGACTTGGAGTCGACTGTGGTGATTTGAAATCCTTTGTGTGTCTCTCAGACTCTCAAAGAGTTTTCAGTCAGGTAGTATATTTCAGTTTCCTACGTTTTCTGTGTGGTTTCTCGAGAAAATGCTGTGTTTTTTCTTTCGAATGCTCTTTTTGTAGTTGTTACTCTCTCAATACATTGTTGTTAAGTGACAACTCCATTTTAGCAGGATCTTCATAATGGCTTGCTTGCGTGTCATATCGAAGAGAGTGAATCTCTTACAGAGACGAGTTTATCCATCGTGTGGTCATCTAATCGGCGATGATAAAGATGGAACTAAATCGGCTTCTCCGAATTCGGATACAACAATGATTCGTAAAGTCTTTGCACACAATGGGACTAACAAGCGTAGCTCTATGCAATACCAGTCGTCGTTTGCTGGGCCATCGGGTCTGGGATTGTCTTCGTGTCGGTATATGACTAGTTCTTCTACACCTCCGGAATGGTCTGATAAAGTTGATGGCATCGACTTTGTGGCAACGGAAGTTGTTCCCGATCAAATAATCGAGGCAGAGACGACAAGCCAAGCTGTTCCTGCTGTAAACGAGGTTGCTATTGCAGCTGCTGACTCTGCTTTCCCTGTTGCTGCTCTGCAGCATTTGATTGATGGTGTGCATTCGTTTACTGGCCTGAACTGGTATATACACTACACACTTTCTTTAAGCTCATTTAATTCGGTTTCTGTTTCGTATGTATCCGTGGTAATTGGTTTTTCACTCTCTCTTTTTTTTGGCAGGTGGGCTTCGATAGTTTTGACAACTGTGATCATTCGTGGTGTTACAGTTCCTATTCTTTTGAACCAACTAAAGGCTTCTTACAAACTCAATGTAGGTTTTTGTTCTCCGAGTGTATATTTCATACATTAGGGTATGCTTCTTGTCCACTTGTGATTTATCTATCATGTTCTTGCAGCTTCTGAGGCCTCAACTTGAGGAGTTAAGACAAGAGATGAGCACTAAGGTACAAGTTATTCTTACTTGTTCTTTGAGTGCATGTGACCGTTTGTGAGTTTGTCATTGTTCCAAGGCCATGGATAAAATCGCAGATAATCTTGATTGAGTAGCCTTCTAGAGTTTTCTGTTTGGTTAGGAACTTTTTGATGAAGTTCCACCTAGCTTTTATAATTACCATTTGTTTTGACCTCTATTCTGATATTGACTAGGTTTCTATAGTGTCGTGGTTATGACTTTTTCCCTCTATTTTAGGCTACTGATCCTGAAGCCATGGCAGAAGGCCAAAGACGGATGCAATTATTGTTTAAACAGTAAGTCCAATTTTATTGCTTCTTCAAGTTAAACGTGCTGCTAGTTCCTCGTTTTGCTGATGATATGCATCTATTGTTTTCTGGATTGGCTTAGGCATGGAGTAACTCCTTTTACTCCCCTTAAAGGACTTATTATTCAAGGTCCCATCTTCATCAGTTTTTTCTTTGCGGTAAGACATTTATATATAGTTTTGATTTTTTACAGTTGACCCTGATCACTATTTTCTATGTGTTGTTAACTGATGCTTGTCTACAGATCAGGAATATGGCCGAGAAAGTCCCATCATTTAAAACCGGTGGAACTCTTTGGTTTACTGATCTCACCACTGCAGATACTACATATATCTTGCCACTTCTCACCGCAGTGACTTTCTTGATTATGGTGGAGGTAGGAGCTTTGTTTATGCTTTCCTATTAACTTATTCAGTGTGAGATTTTTTGGGTGCTGGTACTTTTTCAATTTGGTGAAAGTTTTTCGCTGGACTAATGTATCTGACGCAAGTCTTGTTTTGTCCTTTCTGTAGTCCAACATGCAAGAAGGTCTGGAAGGAAATCCAGTAGCTGGAACTATGAAGAAAGTTTCAAGAATCATTGCTTTTCTCTCTATTCCAGTTTTGATAGGCATTGAAAAGGTAAAGATTACGGTTCTTCTGTTGAGTCTTTGATGTTGATAAGCATTGAAAAGGTGAACAGATAACGTTTCGCTTACCAAAAAACGAATGATTGTTTCTGCAGGCATTGTTCTGTTACTGGCTCACTTCCAACCTGTTTACTCTTGGGTATGGATTAGGCAAGTCCCCTAAACATTGCTATCTCTTTCCACGGGGTCTTTAATCGTGACATTTGCAAATCCGAAAGAGTTTTGATTTGACATTCTTTTGATTGTCGTGTATATGCAGCAATAAAACGTCCTGATGTGAGGAAGCTCTTGAATCTCCCAGATGTTATCATCTCTTCTACTAAGCAGCCATCAGCAGCTTCGCCTATGCCATTTTCCTTTTCGCAGCCAAAAGACCAGAGTGCTGTTCAAGAAAATCCTCCTCCTATGCCATCCTCCGAGTCGTCATCTTCGAGTGTTCCTGATAGAAGAATCTCACGGAGCTCAGTTCTGAATCAGAGAATCAGAATTCTGGAGAGACAACTCAAGGACCAAAAGAAGAAGAAGTGAGAGATTCTTTTATCTTTGGTTGTTTTGCTTGAAACTAGCTGAGATACTGAAGAAGGAATTTTAAGTATCCTTGGGAAATTAAGGTTTTGAAGTAATGGCATTTATAGGAACATCTGGGTGCCTTATATAGACCAACTAACAGTGGATCATACAGTTTGATTAAGATAAAATCGGGTTATTGATTGAAAAGCATACAAGTATTGCGGCTAATCATAATAATTAGCTAAAGCACCGTACGTGTACGTTATCATTTTAACCTTTGTATTATTGAACGGAATTAGCTAATGTACCGTATGTGACAACAAACAAGGTAGAAGATCGTGTATACACACCAGTATGAAGGGAACTTTCAATTCATATGGTTCAGTTTGAGATTTATTCTATATACATTTTTTTTGTACCTTCAAAAATCATTTCTTTTTACATTTCTGTGTTATCAATGTTCCTAACGAGATCGTCTTCTTCACTCGAACAGCCTGCAACTAAAGATGTAAGGATGATCGAAATTGATGTACTTTGTCCAATATGGCTGATACTTGCTGATCCCGAGCTCTGACCATGGCTTCATGTGTCCATTGAAATGTATAACAGCTGATTTCTCAATCTTCTTTGTGTTGATTCCTTTATCATATCCCAATCCAAGTAAGTGCCATTTGCTTGCAATCGGTTGAGTCAGATTGTAGAAGGTTATGAGTCCAGGTGGCAATGTTCCAAGTTTCCACAGAGTCCGGTTTTCGTTCTGCAAAACCGACAAAAAAAACAGACCGATGTTAACACTTGGATGAATGATAAAGAATCATAAAGGCAAGACGAAGAAGAACTAACCAGGTTTTGCCACAAGTGATAAGTTTCTGTGATGTTGTTCTTTTTCCACTCTTTAAGGTCGAAGATGTTCATCCCATAAGCCCATCCGCAGGCTTTCGGGTCAAAGTTCTCTGAAATGCGTTGATCGCTGAAGTTTAAGTAAGTGTCAAAGCGATGGAAAGTGACACCACATGTCTCTACTGCACCATTCACTTTCCCTTTCAAATCTACCGACCACAAGGGAGCTAAGTCCTTCTGAACAACCACGTCATCGTCAAGAAACAGGATTTTCTCCAACTTTGGGAACATCCTCGGGATGTAGAATCTCAAGTGGTTAAGCATTGAGATGTATTTGGGGTATCGGAACTTGAGGTTCTCTGAGCCTGATTCAACTGACTCAACCTCTCTGTCTTGAAGTAAAACTTCTTCATTGCTGCTGACTCGGCCTGTCTCAAAACTGGAGAGTAAGATGCGTTGAGCCAAGCAAAATCTTCGAACCTCTGAACTTCAATGGTCGCGTCTCCAGGAGGGTTTAACAGAAACCACATTCTCATTGCTCCAATGTTGAGTTTATCAGTCACAAGGTGGAAAACATGCCGTGAAGGATCCTGCAACAAAATAAAGCAAACGGCCTTGTAGGTTTGATAGCATTTGTTCGTGAAACTACCTTGAGTCTTAATTTGTGATTCATCTTTACCTGTGCATTCATGACTGTGGAATTGACAACAACTGATGCAGCCAGCACATTATCAGAGAAGAGAGCATAGTGGTAAAGATTTGGATTCTCCAAGTTCTTCTTTCTTGGGAATTCTCTCATTGGCGCAGGAAGGAGATGATACTCTAGAGTCAAGCGCATGGTCAAGCAATGGATAGCATCTGGAACTGATTTGGAAGCCAGCTGCTCCAAGAAAGTTGTATAAGTTTTTGTGTACTCGAGTTCTTCTTCAGCTGCTTGTAGCATTGCTCTCAGCTTATTCGTCACCAACTTGCATTCATATAGCTGCTCGCTTGCTCTAGCCAGAATTTGGCCCATATCTCTGATAGTGTCAACAACTTTGCTACAATAACAAAAGGATACAACTATTCAGAGTAGACCATTTCATGATAAGAAGAACAATATGGTATTGGCCATGACATTACCTCTGCTGTGTGTCAATATCAGTCGATTCTGCCTTCATTGATGCTAGTTTCGCTAGTTGCGTTTCTAGTTCTTCGTGCAAAGCAAGATTGTTGGTCACCTTCGCAATCGTGGAGTAAACTCGTGCCATAATGATTTGATCTTGCAATAAAAGTAACATATCTTCAAAGTTCTTGCCCTTCCGATATTCATTCCTCCAAATGGTGTAGTTTCCTGGTGCAGCAGTTTCGACAGATCTGGAACGCTGGATGGCTGCCTTCTCAAACTCTTGAACAGTACCATCATTCATCAGCCCATTTGCCCGAGTCACTCCTCTTTCATGTCTCAGGCTCTTGAACGACACAAGAGGATATAACGATCAGATAAAGAAACCATACCACGCATGTTAAAGGTGTAAAGAAAGATGAAAGTTACCCTTTCATACAACTTCTCTGGCGTATCTTTCAGCACTTGGACTCCTTGTCCTCTCCAGGTTCCATGACCAAAATTAGGAACCACTTGATTCTCTTTTCCCTTCAAACAATAGGTGAAGATACCACAAGCATCAGTAACACTATATACAGCCAAAGAAAGTAGAGAAAAACAAAACCCAGTTATGAAAAGTTCATATCTACCTCAGAAGAATTCTCAACTTCTCCTCCTATCCATGATGACATAGAAAGATTCTTCTTCCTGATTGATTCGAGGCTCAAAGGATCCAAATCAGATGTAGTAGCATTGATGACACCAAAGACCTATTTCAAACACATAGAAAGTACTTTTAGCAAATAAGAAAAGAAGAGAATCAAATCTCCAAAGCCAAATTGACACTAGCCTCTTTTGAGAAAATAGATCGAACAGATTGCATAGCTTCCCATTCTCTCCAGTTAAGATCCTGAAACAAATCATTCAACGCATTATTTCCTTTCAGTGATGATGATAAGGTGATGATAACTTTACCTTATCGATGAAGTGATTCCCAATACTGTCTTCATCTGAAATAAGAACAGCTTCGAAGAATTACGGAAAGTTTTAGCATCAATGTGAGTATGAGGAATGCAAATTCGTGCCTCTTAACGCCATTAACGCCAGATCATCCACCGTAATGATAAAGAAAGTACAAGAAAATAAACTTTCCGGAAAACTAATTTCACTAGACATCTCCGATCATCAAGTGGTGTTCCGATCCCGTAATCAATTAAAAAAAAAAAAAACAAATCAAGGAGGAGAACGAAAGACCGTCTAATGAAATGAATCTCAGGAGCTTCGGAGGAAAATTTAGAAGGAACAGGAATCGAGAACAGACGATGAGACTGAGATGAAGAAAGAAACGATCAAGGAGTCAAAAGAATGGCGAAAATAAAAAACAAACCAAACGAAGGACGGAAGTGAAGTCTGTAGCCGAGAAAGAAGGCGGAATAAAAGAGAAAGCCGAGAGACGCCATAATCACTGGGATCAAATATCGATAGAGGTCTCTGAACCTAAATCTCCTCGCCATCGGAAACGCCCTAATTCGATTGTTAGAGACGATCGCCAAAAATGAATCTCTCTCTCTCTCTCCCTCTCACGCCAAAGTCTTTGTTGCTCTTTGATCTGTTAAATCTTCACTGTAACGAGTAATATTTCAAAATCGGCTTTTTATACGCTACGGAAACGATAACGGCGTCGTTTTGTAACGCGATTGCTCAGGTTGAAGTCAACGACGTCATTTGACATACGCCAGGCTGGCAATTTCAACGCCACACTTACGCCGTCGTTTTAGGAAAACGAACCTAAAAAGGCGTCGTTTAAGTTAATGCCAGGCTAGCAAACTTAACGCCGTCGTTTAATGAAAATGAAAGTAAGAATCAAACGGCACCGTTTTTCAATGTCGATGTTATGTACCTGCGACGCCTGTTTTTGATTGAGGCCCATTAAACCTACACCTGAAACACAAAAACGACTTAAATAGTCAAATCGAGTCTCGCGATAGATTCAGATCCTTTTTCTCCACCGGATCTCACAGATCGAGATCATCAGCCAACGATGGCCGCCGACGGAATATTCCGCTGCATCTTCGAAGGTTGTATCTCCGGCCTCGATTCCGCCATCGAGCGGCGTCCTTACCACAAAAACTGCGGGTGCGCGCTTCACGACGGATCTCGCGGCGCTGGGAAAAGTCAAAATCAGCGGCGGACGTCCTGCCGCCGCCACGGAAGCTCAGAGAGCATCTCGTTCCCGATCCGACGGTCATGGAGCGAAGGCAACGTCATGGCTATGAATTTCTCCTCCTCATCGTCTTCTTCTTCTAATCTCCAATCGCTTTCTTCGTCTTCTTCTCTCACGAACCTGGCGTCTCCGTCCGATTTACCGGTGGATGCTGCTGCGTCAGAGGATCCTAGCAGATCTCGTCAGCACCAGCTGGGATGGACGATTGACGAAGGTGAAGATGTTTGATGATCGATGATGATGATCATTTCCACATTTAAGGTTGTTAACTGCTAATCTCCGTTTAATTAATATGTGAGTCTCGCCATTGTCTTCTATTTTTTCTTCCAAAACAGAATCAAACTTTAAAGGGTTTGTGCAGTGTTTTTACAATTTTTTATTTTATTTTGGCAATATTGGAAGAAATTTCATTTTATAAATTCGTGGTTTAGTAGTGATTAGCTTCTGTGATGGCTTCGCTTGTTCTTGAGATTCTCTCGTGTAAGAAAAATAAAATAAATTAATAGGTATGTATGCCTAGTTTACCAAAACGAAGCGTCCTTGCAAATGTTTATAACTGTATTCTATTCACTGTAACTTTGCAACCTCAAGGTAATTAATGATCAAAGCCGAGAACAACAAAATTGTCCATGTTGAAATACTCAAATCAGTTAAATTTTAAATTTCTTCTCGATTTGTGTTGGTTCCGCGACACATGCAAATGCAATGGTCCAATACATCTTTAACGTTTTTAGGCAGTTTCACTGGGCCGGAGAACATCAGAGGAGACACAAACCATGCATTTTAAGCCATGGATCGATAAATCCGCTGCAGAATGATCGCATACCAACTCTGCACCGCTAAATTTCTCTGCTCGCGTATTCTGAGTTTCTGACAAACAAATGGACAAATTTTAAAAACATCATTAATCTCTTTAATCAATTTGATTGGATCAAATCATATCCTGTCTTGTGACATTATTTATTTTCATAGATAAAAAGATATTTGTTCTTGGTTATGCATTTTTTCCACTATGGTTGTTTTTTTTTTTACTATACACAAACAAAGCTTAAAATGCATGGAGACAAAGTATAAATATAATTAAAGGCTAAACAAACATAATAACGAGCTATTACAAACCTTAGAAGTTAAAATACTCCATCAACTCAACTTCATTTTTTCTACTTCTACAAGATAGAGAAATGGTTTATGTTTACAGATTCTTAACATTTCAGGCAGCTTCACGCGCCGGAGATGGCGAGTTCCGACAGAGAGGACACGAACCATGAATCTTAAGCCACGCATCTATACATCCAATGTGGAAGCAATGATCACATTCCGGTATGCACCGCACGGTCTCTTTGCTCGCATACTCCGATAAACAAATGGGACAAACAATA